>OZ025291.1:107969459-108484459 GCA_964019185.1 Maratus speculifer
ATGCATTTCAAGTAATTTGCTGGTCATCTATCGCCACTAGTCATCACTTGCAAAGTGACGACTTAAAATAATAATTATTGATTGCCAAGTGAAATACAGTTTTTTTCATCAAAATATGCATATCTACATTGATTACACCTAATTAGAGAACTGGTTAATTCTTTTTTCTATTGGATGCAAGCAGATTTCGATGACATTTTTGTATTTTCAATATTGCGTGGGTTTTTTGCCATGTGCTTTTAGTATATTCAGTTTGATTTTTTTTTTCAAGAAATATAGCTTTATTCTGGAAAATATATTCATCAGCTTTGATCCCACATGCATTTCAAATAATTTATTTCTTTTTTCACATTGGATGCAAATGAATTTCAAGGACGTTTCAGTATCTTCAACATTCAATTTCTGTTGCATGCTCAGCTCTTGGATTATTTTTCTCCCAAGATATACTATTTAATGATGCGAAATAACTGTATACTATATAGCACAAGAAAGGATAAAGCAGGGGGGGGGGGGGGTAATAAATACTGTATTTTGTCTCTATAAATAAAAAAAACTGGTTTTCATAGTCTAAAGGTAAAATTGCTAAATCGCGATGTAGGATGGGTGATAAATCGATTTAAGAAATTCCTACATCGGCCCAGTGCTAGTACTGATAAAACCTATTGGGAAGTGATATGTTGATGTTTAGGTACGATAAATAAACAAAAACATAGGTAGATGATCCAGTTTTGGCCAAAAAACAAGGTGTTCTCATGAAGATAGCAGTGGTATATTGTCTAAATGGATCGAGTGTGACTAATATGAAAAACAATTCCATTTTGAATGCTCACCCATCATTTATGTTAAAAATTTTCAACTGGAAGAATTATATTTATATATTAAAATAGCAAATAAAGCCTTTGTGCAAAAATGTTTAAAGATAAAAAACCAACGATTATAAATGCACAAATAAAGTAAGAAAAGGTAGCAAACAGCCGTTTCGAATCTACTATGGAGATTCTTCATCAGTGCAAAACTCAGCGAGCTAGAAAAAGCAAAACTGAGCTAAGAGACAGAGAGACGCAGGCTTGATGTCTTGATGTCCTTGTTATTCGCGACGATGATAATTTTCAGACTACTGTCTTTCGTAAACCTTTTGCGGTCAGTCTTCCACCTCATAGATATTCTTCTCATCCTCCTAACCAGAAAGTTGCGGCTTTTAAAACTTTTGTTTTCCGGGCTTCCAATATTTGTTCAACTCCTCAGTTACTCAGTGATGAACTCAATTATCTTAAAGCTATTGCTGTAGATCGTGGTTATTCTCCTAATATTATAGATTCAATTCATAGAAAATTAACTAAATCCACCCAATCTGAAAGAAAAACCTTTAATTCAAATTCCAATACTTTGGTTGTTTTGCCTTTTTTCCCCAAAATCAGTCAGCAGGTTGCTAAAATTTTAAAAAGGTTCGATTTCAATGTTATTTTTTCTCCTGTTAATAAAATTGCCTTTTCAAATCTTAAGCATCCCATTGATCGCTTAGATAACTGGGGTATATACCAAATTTCTTGCCAATGTGGCCTTTCTTATATTGGTCAGACTAAACGTGCTCTCAGATTTCGTTTAACGGAACATAAAAGGTATGTCAAAAATCAAGAGCTTAAACGCTCTTCCATTGCTCAACATTGTTGGTCTTTACAACATAAGTTTAACTTTTCTTCAGCTACCATCATCCAAAAGTGTCCTTCCATTCTTGATCTTGATTTTGGGGAAGCTTACCGCATCATTAAAAATTCTCACTCCTTAGTCAATGACTTATCAAGTACGCCTTATTTTCCTAGCATTTGGAAATCTTTAATTTAATTTAAACCTTTTTTTCCCCTCGCTTTTTAGTTTTTGTTTTGTTTATTCTCCGGTAGATGTCTCTACTTGTCCAGCCAGTTGTTAGACTGCTCTCTTCTCATTGGTTGCTTTCCTTTAGGCGGGATCGTTTCCGTTGCGGGTATATAAGCCTGCGTCTCTCTGTCTCTTAGCTCAGTTTTGCTTTTTCTAGCTCGCTGAGTTTTGCACTGATGAAGAATCTCCATAGTAGATTCGAAACGGCTGTTTGCTACCTTTTCTTACTTTATTTGTGCATTTATAATCGTTGGTTTTTTATCTTTAAATATATTTATATAGTTTTATATGCATGGATGCACTAATTTTAAGAATGATTAAGAAGAATTTCATTAATGTTGTTAGTATATTCATAATGCATGTATTTTACTAACCAAATTAAAAAATAATTCAGTTTTAATTCAGTTTTCTTTTCCTGTTTTTAATTGAAATTTTCTACTAAAATCAACTTAAGTATGCTTCATCTGATTTTTTTTATCAATTCATAAAGATTTTTTCATTTTTTATATACATATTTCAGATAAATATATGTGAGATGAAATAAATTTTACACAAAAATACTTTATTTTATTTAATAAAATTTAAAACATTTGTTAAATTGTATGATATTGGAGTGGCCAAAACTGGTACATACATGTGGCCAAAACTGGTACAAATTGGACAAAATTATCTAATGAGTTATAGCTCAAAAGCTAAAATATTCTGTAAAAAGTTAATATAATGAACAGAAAGCCAATAAAATTTACTAAATAATGGTGTTGTTATGATTCAATATGCTTCAATCAGTCAGGAACTATAAAATGTTTATTTCAACTTTTCTCTAAATGTGGCAAAACCAGGGCATCCACTCTACTATTTAAAAAATGTAAACAAAGCAATGACCAGAAATCTGTAAAATTCTAACATCCGTAAAACCTCTGGTCCCAAGCTATGCGGATTTGAGGGAGTCTACTGTATTTGTAATTTTTTTGATTTGGTAAATTTTAATGTATTGTTAATAATTTTTTATGTCCATCTCATCTTGAATTATCCTAGCTTGGGATAATGACTATTAATATTTTATAAAATCAGTATTGAATTCAGACATTTTTCTTCTGAATGTATTTGGCAGTGTACATCTTTGAGTTTAATGTGATTTTATATTAATGAAAATCAGTCTAAATCATACTCATTCTATGGCCCAACTAAACTAATCTTATGTGTCGCCCGAGACACATAATTTTTAATTCATATTTTTAGAATTAATTGAAATGTGCGTAAAAATATTTAAGAGCTTCACTGTTGATTTGAATATTTTCATGAAAAGACAAAATCTGTCAGTTATTTCTAACTACAGTGGAGCATCGTTTATACGACGCCGAAGGGACTACCGAAAAACGTCGTATAAACGATAACGACGTATAATCGATTTTCACTTCCAAAACTAGAATTAATTTTGTTTTAACTTAATTTTAATGTTTAACGTAATGATTTGCATGAATTTTTAAATTAAGCAAACCAAAATGAACAAATAATCTTAAAAATGGGGGGGGGGGGGATTGGTAAGCAATTTAAATATGCGTACCTTTATTTATGTTTCACTGAAAGGTTCCTCATTTGCAGTACATCCTTTCCTTTCCATTTAAAGTTAAAGATAAAAAACCCTGCGTAGCCAACTAAAATTCGCCAATACTGATAACAGTTAGAAGGATAGTCTATTTGCAACTTAAAACAGGTCGGGAAAGCTGACCGTCTCCGAAAAAAGAATGACCCCTCCCAGTGTAATCTGTTACACATAAGCTGATTTTTCATACTAATCGAACACCAGCCCACATTTTTATAATGTGGAGTGCATTTAAACACGCTCTTTGGTGTCATTCATAGCTGCCAAATTCCGCTCGTTCGTAAAATACATAAGAAAAATAAGCAAAAATAAACCTATACAAAATCGAAAAATCGACGTATAAACGATTTTGGGCGTCGTATAAAAGATATATTTTTACATTAAAATGAATAGGAATGAATCGGGACCACATTAAAACGTCGTATAAATGTAAACGTCGTATAAGTGATCGTCGTATAAACGATGCTTTACTGTAATTTAAAATTATGTTAAACATCTTAAATGGCATTTGCTTAGTCAAAAGTATTTCATGTGCCCTATTTGTGCTACAGTGATGTATACATTTTGTAATCTTAACAGCAGTTAGTTAAACATTATTCAAAATTAATTAAATTTTCACTGCATATAAATTTACATTAAAAAAAATTAATAAATAGTTTTTGTATTGGGCAAAAAACTGATTTATTAAAGGAAATCTGATTTTTTTTTTCTTTAAAATTAAAAATTATGTGTCATTATATTATTATATTTAATATTTATAATACAGTTAATTCATTTGTTGAGGCTAAAAGTTTGTTGCAAGAAAGAAAAAAAAAAGTCACAAAAAAACTTTTCACACTAACAACAGACTACTATTTCCAAATAACAACATTTATAATAATGATGTACCTCCAAATATATTTTTTGGAATAATGTTATTTTAATTAGTCTTCGTCTTTTTTTTTTTTTTTTTTACATTATTGTACAAGTTTGTTGTGTGCATAACATTCGCCAAAAAGAAAAAAAAGGTGAGTATGACTGATCTAAATTAACATAGAATTGGGGACCATAATGCATTTGGCAGCATACCCTGGGCATGCTACTCCAGCTCTGATCTGTTTTAGCAAATGTACTTGGAATTTATATTTATTAAATAGAATTTTTTCCAAATGAATTAAAGAGTTTCAATTATAGTGATTGCTTGTTTCACTTCTGACATTGAGATATAGTATTAAACTTTCAATTCTGATAAAAAATTCCTTTTCTTTAAAAAAAAGTAATTATTATTATTATTATTTTATTTTTTTAAATGAAAAGAAAATTGAAATTAATCAACTAGCTTTTTTAGTTATTAAATTGAGACTTTTTTAACATGTTAGCTTCTTAACTGATTTGCCCATACGGCGCTCGGGCAAGGCGAATTTGCTTAATACATCATTTAAAGTTTTTCAATACCACAATTTAAAAAAAATAATTTCATACTCTTTAAAGGCAGAAATGTTTAGACTACATGTTACGAATATTTTATTTAAAAAATTGTGATGAGAATCCGTTATGTTCACTTTATTGAACAGAAAAGAAAGTGCCAGTTAAAGGGTTAAAAGAAAAAAAAACACCTCAACTTATCTCCCTCCTTCTCTATTCACACATTTGAGAAAAAATTGTCAACATTTCCCATCCAAAAGTGATTAAAAGTGCAATTATTCTAAAAGGTGAAATAATTTCTCTTGGCAGGCATTGAGAAAAAAACTCTTGCAAATATGTTAAATGAATTTCAGAAAATAATTTTTTTTTTTGATGAAGTAAGTTTTATTTTTATTAAAGTAAAAGGTAATGTTGAAAGTAGAAAATGAATAGTTGAGTCATTCTATGTCGAATTGGCACACTAAAAAGTAATGTTTTACCTTCTCAGAATTTTATACAATTTTGTGTATTAATTGTACTCGCTGAGAAAGTAAAAAGCCTGCTATTTGTGATTCCTGAGACCAAGGCTCTTGTTAAGGTAGAGGACAGGAAAAGGGAGCTTTCTGGCTTTCCCCCAAAATATTTGTGAATGCTGGAATATCTGGCAAATTTACAAACTTTATAGGTAAATTTGTTTAAAATTTTAATAAAAACTATAATACACTTTCTATTTCTGATAGATTTGGTAAATATTACAAACTTAATTGGTAAATATTTAACTTTTTACAAATAAGAACTATAATGGTTAATTTCATGAAAAATTATCATGTCTGTCACACAGCTGAAAATCTCTATGATTGTTCCTCACCGTTATTTTCGAAAATTTTCCCATCTTATTCAACTGATGAGGTATCGGCGATAAAATAAGTCACAATTTTCCATTCTAAAATACTGGTAGGCAAAAATCGTTGATCGTGACAGACATGACAAGTTTTCATGGAATTAGCCTAATACATATTTTAATAGTAGTAACTTGGTAAAATTATAAAACTAGTTGGCAAATACTAGAATTTAATATGGCAATTTAAGCTTTCCTTCCCCTTTCCCAATAAAAAAAATCTTGCGATGGACTACTAGTTTTAGCCTAGTTTTTTGATAAAGGCATTTAAAAATGGTCAGCTAATACAAATATGTCATCAAATGGCAACCTCATGTTTCAGAATGGAACCTCAATAAAAAAAATAAAAAAAAATGAAGTGACACCATACAAAATGTTGGCATTTAAATTAACTAGCCGCCCTTGATGACCAGTTTGGTCTCTTTTAAATTTATACTAAACATTACATCATAATACGTTTATTCATAATTTAATTTTAGCTGCTCGATTGTGTGCCAAATCAGAAAATTCAAAAACTCAGTATTTTTATACTGACTGGTTACAAGTGGTAATTCGCCAAACAATCTTCCTGTGGCATTTTTTTGTATTTATTAATTTTATTTAAAATAATCCTTTCAGGTATATTTTATAAAGTTACTTTCACTTTCTGAACCAGTTCTGAAGTGAAAGTAACTTTATAAAAAATATCTGCGAAAAAATCAAAAAAGTAGTCAAGGAGTAATCTTGAGAGGAACCTCAGCTATCCAATGAAAAAAAAATTTTTTTTTAAATGTCAAAATGCGAAAGAGTTATTAAAAAAATGCTTTACCATAAGAATAGCAGTAGCTTGCAAGTGTCTTCGTCTGCAGGGATAGGGGCCTTAATGAATGGGCGCTTTCAGGAGTCATATTTACTCAGAAAGACTTGGAGCAGTCAAAAACGGATTGTGAAGCAGGAAAATCCATTTTTAGAGCAGCAAAAAAACAATTTTGAAACAAGAAAATTAGTTTTTGGAACAGGAAAATTCACTCCCGACATTAACTTCTTTTTTTTCCGTGCCACTTTGATGAAATTTGTGTTTATTTGTGATCTTTTGACAAAAGTTATGGTTTTTTTTTCTATCTTTTGACAAAATCTGCCGTTTTTTCGGGATTTTTTGATGAAATTTGTGTTTTTTTTTTTTTTTTTTTTTTGTGAATTTTTTGATGAAATTTGTTGTTTTTTCGTGAATTTTTTGACAAAATGCGTCTTGTTCGACGTGTAAGATCTATTTTTTGCATCCCCCTTTTTTTTTTTTTTGCATATTTTACATGCTATAGTGCATCTGCATCATTACTGATTTGTACCCTATAACATATAAAATTAACAAAATCTGTGATTACCAAAGTTGGCCCTCTCCTTGTTAATTAGGATGAGTCATCATAAGAACTGGTTCAAATAGTCCTGGCAACCACATGATAGGAAATTGACATGTTAATTTGACATATACCACTTGGTAGAGCTCAATATTTAGCTAAGCAGCTACTGCTAAATGCATCCTGCCTGCCAATTTTTCCTGTTGGAAAATGTACAATGTTGTTCTCATATCTAACTTCAGTGTCATACAACTCTAGAAATCTGTTCAGAACTTTTTTTAGATGAACAATAGACGATTCCCCCATGTTTAAAAAGGGCAAGGTGCTACTGTTCTAAAAAAAGCACTTTTATAGAGTTGAATCTAGAATCTAGCAGTTCAAAAAATCATGGAAATACAGAAATTTCATCAAAGAATCCAAAAATTTGGTCAAAAAGTTTTAAAAAAGGTAAATTTTCTTAAAAGATCGCAGAAAAACAGCAAATATGTTAAAAGATCGCGAAAAAACAGCCGATTTTCTTAAAAGATTGCAAAAATAGCAGGTTTTATTAAAAGATCACGAAAAAACGGCAGATTTTGCTAAAAAATCATGAAAGAACGACAAATTTCATGAAAAAAATCACGAAAATACCGCAAAATTTGTTAAAAAATGACAAAGTGGCCAATTTCTTCAAAAGATTTCTAAAAACTGCCAGTTTTGTCACGTTACGCACGAAAAAATGCAATATTTAAAAAAAAGGAGCACGAAAAAAAAAAAAAAAAACAAAAAAAAAAACAAGTAGTTTGTAACAGGAGTGGAATCGCCCCCTCTTTTTGCCCAGAGTCAAATTTTAAAGACTTATAAATATATTCTATATTTAAATTAATAATAAACATCATTTTTAGGATGATTTTAACGAGCCATATATTACGTATGCCGTTTAACTTATGTGCCCCTTTGACAAAATTTGCAATTTTTTGATGAAATCTACTGTTTTTTCAGAATATTTTGAGGAATTTTGTGTTTTTTCAAAAATTTTTGGCAAAATTTGCCGTTTATTGCATATCTTGACAGAATTTTCTTTTTTATTGCGATTTTTGGTCGAAATTTGCTGCTTTATCGCGATTTTTTGACGAAAGTTGCCTTTTTTTGTGAACTTTTGGCAAAATTTTCCTTTTTTCGCAAATCGTTTGACAAAATTTCCTGTTTTATCACGATTTTTGGACAAAATTTGTCGTTTTTTCTCAATCTTTTGAGGGAATCTGCTGTTTTTTCGGGATTTTGTGACGAAATTAGCCATTTTTTTGCAAATCTTGTTGGAAATTACTCGTCATTTCGCGATTTTTTAATGAAATTTACAGTTTTTTTGCAATTTTTGGATGAATTTATGCGTCTTATGGGGAGCGTAAGTTTTTATTTATTTTTTTTTGGTGTTCCATTGCCGATTTTTTGCGTAGTTTTCGCTCTATAGTGCATCCACATCATCGCTGAAGGGCTGCGTTTTTTCAAATGTGGGGCAAGAAGGGTGCTGTTGAATGAGCAACAAGAGGGGTGCTAGTTTTGGATGAGGGGCAAGAAGGCCGCTATTTTTTAAACTAAAGTGCAGGAAGGGCAGAGCACCCCCCTGAAACACTGGGGAAAACTTTGCAATAGTAAATGTGTTACAGTTTGAAAATTACTGTTCATGTAATTAAGGTATATGTTCATATTTTTTAAAAGTGTTAACTTTTGTAACATTTAATCCAAGGTTGGCATTTGGCAAGTTTCTTTTGCAGTGAAAAAAACCTTGGAAAAAACCAGCTGGAAGAAATAGGTTTTTTCCACAGTGAAAGAAATCTAATCTTCCTTATAACACCTGGATTAGTTTGATCCAGGTTAACCTCATTTCAAACCAGAAAATTTATTTCATGAATCTATATTTATTTAATTTCAGGTTTCTAAGTTAAACATGTTTGTTTTCATTTCTTTGAAAAAATTCTGGTTGGAAATTCATTAAACAAGCATCAAACTAACGCACATATTACGGAAGATTAGCGTCAGGTTGGCACCTATATGCTAAATTAATGGGTTACTACAAGAAATGTTAATACGTATGGGTCTGGACAGACGTATACGTCTGGATAAAATTTCCTGAAAAATATAAGTGGTGGAAAAAAACCTGGTTTTTAACAGGTTTTTTTTTTGTTTTTTTTTTGTTTTTTTTTTTTCGGAAAAAATCAGAAAAGTTGGAAAAATTGATTTTTCATGATTGTTTCTCCCAAATAAATTATATTTTCTTAGAGAATATTTAATAATAAGCATTTTTTCCTATTTATTTGTATTAAAAGAAAATTATTTTCACTTTATATTACAAAATAAAAAAAATGTTGCAAAGCCTGCTTTTAAAAATTTAGTTTTTTTTTTTTTTTTTTTTTTTTTTTTTTTTTTTTTTTCACAGTTTAAGAATTTTTATAATGCTATTGTTTGTTATATCATATCTCTGTTAAAATGATTTTTCAGTTACATATTTAGCTATTAATTGACCTAATGTAAAAACCTGAGCCAATTTGTCTGCAGTTTGGAATGAAATAAATTATGCATCCCATTTACATAAATGTAGTTTTTAAGTAAATGATACTAATTTAAAGAAGTAAATTATTGCAGTTTTGTCATTATTATGAATATCAGTATTCAAAAATTTCATTGTTTGTTTAAAAAATGTATATTTTTATAATATTACATTTTTTTCCTTACAATTATAATTTTATTTCCTTTAAAAAATATGTTTAGTTTTGGTAAAGCTTTCCAATCTCAATTCAAAAAAGTTTTGATTTAGTTTTATAATCTAAATTCAAACAAAACTAAGGTTTAGTTTGGCCTCAGGTCTGCAACTAAAAAAAGCATAGGATTAGACTGTTAGATTTTTACTTACTGAAACCAGGGAAATATATATATATATGTATTTAAGTTTAATTAAACATAATTTTTTTCTTTTTATCCTGAAATTTGGTATTCCATTCTTGAGTAAGAAAGCATATTCAATAATTTTTCCATGTGGTTATTTCATATTTCTAAGAGTGGCAAACTCGAATGTTATGAAAATAGAACACTACAAATAGAAAATGCTCGCTATTTGAGGAATTAACAAAAGCAGTTGCACACAGAGATAGACTTCTTCTGTGCCTTAGAAAACCATTAAAATTCAAAGTTTAATCAAGAGGGAAAGTACAATTTGGAACATAGTTACTTGTAATAAAATATGGAATTTTTTTTCATCGCAGTTGTACTTTTCTAATGCAAACTGCCCATGTTTTGCAACATTACTGTATATTATGGAGGTAATATGGAGGTCAATTTTAGATTAAACACCATGAAAAAACATTCAATTACTCAGCTATAACGAAATCTTGAAAAATGCAGCATAGTACTGTCACCATAGGGCAATTTACACCAAAAACTAAACAACATTAATACATATGAGGAACTCGCTGAAGCTGCAATTTGATGAAAAGTTGTCCTTTAGCTCTTGAGATAGAGCTATTGCGATAATCATGAATGCAGCACAGCAGTGTCATCTGTTGAGCGATTTACACCAAAAAGTAATGAGCATGAAATCATATCAAGGATTAACTTAATCTGAAGTTTTATAAAAATCCATACATTAGTTCTTGAGATAGAACTATTGTGAAAATCATGAATAATGCAGCATAGCAGTGCCATCGGTTGGGCGATATACACTAATAACTAAACATCTCAAGTTTATACCAAGGTGTAACTGAATCTAAAGTTTTGTGAAATTAAGTGTTCATAAAATTTTTGTCACATACAGACTCACAGAGCGACAGATATATTTTCCAAAAACCACCAAATCCAGGACCTTTTTAAAACATTTAAATACACCAAAAACTGGAAGTCAAATTTTTCACGAATTCAATACTTACTTCTTGTAAAGATAAAAAAAAGTAATAAATTCATGCTTCAAATTTTATGTTAAATTTTTTAATTTTACCATTTCTATTAATCGGCATATTATTGAAATAATTTTGCACATGAATTAATTTTTAAAAAGATAAGTTGCATTTAATTATATATCTAGATTTTTTTTCATGTAATCCTGTTTTTGTGAAATTGTGAACTTCTTGTACATACTTGTACAAAATATAATGAAAATTTGAGAATTAGAAATTACTATATTTAGGTTCCTATTTAGACCTTTTTAATAAAGTTATTCTTAAAAAGAAAGAAATAATAAGTAAAAGAAATAATAATAAGAATCTTAAAGTTATTCTTGAAAGGATTCAGTTGCTATATGGCATGAGATTTTTTTTCTTCAATCACTGCATTTGTGAAAGATTCAATTTGGAGATCAAACTTTTTTCTGAAATGTCTATTTTCAAGAGAAATTTTGCGAAGGATCTTGTGTTTCAAACAAGATAAAAATGTGAAGGATCCTTTCAAGTCTTCTCAAGCAGATTTCTGCTGAAAGATCAGATTACCCACATTAAAGTTTTCATGTGGGACACTCAACATAAAAATAAATAAATAAAAAAGTACGAGAATGTAGCTATTACAAAATTTTCAATGTATTATTTTATAAATAAAATTTCAATTTTTCCAGTTTGGAAAAATTGAAAAATAAGCCTTCAGAAAAAAACTGGTTTTTTCCCCAATTTTTCCGTTTTTTTTCCGAGCATTCCCATCTCTAGTCTGGAATTTACAAAATGCGCAGCCAACTATTGAAGTGTGTGTCCATGTGGCCTAAGTCAATCTGTGGTCCTTATTTCCTACCATGTCTATTTTTAATCTTTATTTAAAACAATATAAAAACACAAAAACAATTTACAAACTTCAGCACATAAAAAATGCTGGACTTTTACACTACATAATACAATACATGTGAATAGAGGAAATGCAGCATGTCTAAATTATTCTGCCCCCTGAGTCCTGGGGGGGAGGGGGTTCGGGTGTGCTCAAAATATATATCCTGTGAGTAGGATATGACCTCACTAACGATTATTTTTTGCATCAGCTTTGCATACTTTTCAGAGCACCTCTTGTCCACTCTATCATTCTTAGGGTCCCAGGAACCCAGAGAGCCGACAATGATGGCCTAAACTCTGACCTTGCCCCCGTTGATGATGAGCTCGCTGGCAACTTCTTTGTATTTTCCCTCTTTTTCACTCCTAACAGCTTCAAATGCTTCCAGCCTGTTTTTGAAACTACAAGTTATGTCAATTAATAACGTATCATTTCCTTTTCTGAAGGCAAGGTCAGGCCTCAAAATAGTGCTCCATCGACCACCCAATCTTCAGATATAACAGTCCATCTACCAGCAGCAGCTTTTTTGATTCTCTCAACCACCGCATTATGACATTTCTTTATTAAAGTACTGTGAGTCATGCAGTGGTTGAGAACATGCGGTTTCGTGCTTAGGAACCTATGTGCTAAATTAATGGGTTACTTTAGCACATAGGTTCCTAAGCCCGAAACTCTACCGCATGTATTACGGAAGAGTTTCACACATGCAGTAACGCACGTATTATGGAAGATTAGCGTCAGGTTGGCACCTATGTGCTAAATTAATAATGACATCAGTTTTTAAGCCGAGATCACATAACACTAGTTTAAAGATCTTCAACCATTGGCATCACAAAATCAATTAAATGTTATCCATTTTAATTTAACCAGCATATTTTTCAATTATTAAAACTTTTGAAACTAGTAGTAAATAGTACAGATCATTTACCAACAGTAGAATAAAACTCATTTAAATAAAAGACAGTGCTTTGAATTTACATTACTTTTACTAATGTAAGTAATACAAAATCTTCATTTTCCTTATCACAGCAAAGTATTAATACCAAAAAAATTCATCTTTTAGCAGTAGAATGCTACAATCAATTTCTCAATGTTGAATGGATGAATGCAAAAGATGAAATAAAAACTTTCAAGTCCTACAGAAAACTTGGAGAGTTTAAAAGAATTTCGATATACTCATAAAAATCTAGTGTAAAAATCTAGGCAGTGAGCAGTCTTTTATCACAAAATTTTATTTGTTTTCTACACTTAAATTTTATTAAAATTCTTGCAAAAAAAAAAAAAAAAAAAAAAAAAAAAAATTAGAAAAAGAAAAAATAAGGAATAAAATTTAGTGGTAAAAAATTGCCCATTGGCACTTAGATTTTTATCCCCTGCCCATAGATATTTTGAGAAAAATACTCTTTTTAAATCAGCATTCAGATATGCATACTAGATGTTAATATAAATAATTGCAAATTTATATATTTATTGTGTTGCATAGTTTTCAATAATGCATTTTTATATAAAAAATAAACATTTTGCAGGTATTTTTCCCCTCTTTTTACATAAATGGCATATTAATAAATAAAAAACATCCTTCTACCTCTAAAGTTATAAAATCCATCACTCATAAATGTCTGCCGAGCCTAAAGTTTGTAATTAAAAAAAAAAAAAAAAAAAAAAAAAAAAAAAAAAAAAAAAATTAAAATAACACTTTTTAACGTAATTAAATTTTCCTTTTCAGATTTCATATAATTATACTTTTAGTTTAATTATTTTGCATACAGTTGAACCTTGTTATAGCGAACCTGTTTTATAACGAACGAAAATTTTTGTCCCCCCGTTTTCCTATTGTATTTAATGCTTTTTATCCTTTTGTAGCGAACCTCCGGAATCTTAAGAATCGGTTATAATGAACTTTTTTTCTAGTCGACCATGATTTTTTTTTTCTTTTTTCTTTTCCGCTGATGTGAAAAAAGGTTTTCGACTCTAATTTTATAAGAAAATGCATGCTGGCTAGTAAAACATGTTGCAAATTAACGATAAGTCTTTTTATCAAAGAGTAGTAAGACCCAGTCACGCCCACCCATCAGTTATTTTCCATTATTCCAGTCATAGGAATTCAGTAACACATTTAAGCTAACTTATTTAACTAATGTATCTAAGAATGATTTGAGATATCACAGCATTGAAAGGAACATCCTCTTTGAAACAAGCAATAAACAAAAGTTTTTTTCCTTAAGTTATACTCTCTGAAGTTCACAAGATGATGAAAAAAGGGAAAATTTAAATGATGACAAAGTAAACAAACAAAATGAAAATAAAACTATTTTTAACCCCTTGGGGACAAGCGACACGTATTCAGGCCGCAAAAAGACTTAAGAATCGTTGTTTATCCCCACCAGTACAATTTTACATAAAAACTTGCCTTATATAATCGGAGCAATTTCTTGTTTTGATAACACACATTTTTCTGTATTAGAAAACCGGTGACAAGACATTAAAAATTTCGTAAAAGGCTTCTGTAGCAAAGGGGTTAACACATCAATAATTAGTGTTAGTTATACTAAGTATGGATAAAGTATAAAGATTTTAGTATAATCAGGATCATTCCTTAAATTGTTTGCTCATTTATCCAAACTAGGGTTGGTCTAGAATGCTTAGATAATCAACGCTTTACTGTATTTCTATTTTTCTTTCTTTTTAATTTATTTAGTATTGTGCCATTTTAATGTAATCAATTTTAGTCAATTTAGTTTATTAATGATCATATCTAATAGAATTTATGTTTTTTTTTTTTTTCATAATACATCATTATTGAACACATATGTATCAGGTAATTATGTAAATCTTTTGCAAACTCTTAACATTTTTTAATGGTTCAGATGTAGCAAACCACCGGATATAGCGAACAAAAATTTCGGTCCCTTGAAGTTTGTTATAACAGGATTTGACTGTAGTTAGTATACTTTAATTTTGACATGCTTTGCTTTCTGTTGTTTTCTTCCAGTTTCTTCCAGAAGAAATCCAACCCTGATTTAATCTGATAAGGATTTTTTTAGTTTAATTTATGCACATTACTGAAAAACAATTCTCTTAATTGTTGTTTTGATATGACTAAATTAATGCTCTGTTTTCCTTTAGAAATATTTGCAGATTTATTGACAATATTTTATTTTAGAAGATAATCAGGCTACAATTCTTATGATTAAATATGATGATGATAAAGAACCAGATGGAATAGATGAAAGTGATAAACAAGCTGAGGATATGGATCATGACCAGCCAAGTGCACATAATGAGGTACATTTCTTATTTGCCACCATTTTAAGATACCACTAAAACTCTTAATTTTCTTAAGCTACATTGAAACTTTTGTTTAATATTATTTGCAAGAAGTCTATATTATGAATTAACCTTTGTGTTATCATATTACTTATTAGTCAACAAAGCTTTAAGAAAAAATTTATTTGATCAGCTATAATGTTAATATAATTTTATGCCCTTTGCAATAAGAAATCTTGATAAATTAGTTGCAAATTTTAATGGTTTTTTTTGTACTGCTTTTATAATTATTATTAACTTTCGGCTTGAGTTTTTTACTCACTATTGAATAATTCTAAATTATATCTAAAATGGCATATAGTTTTGAAAAGTCAATTTCCTTTCTTGTATTTTTCATTAGTAAAATGATTTTGTATTAGAAAATTCGTATAAAAATATTTAATATCATAGATATGCATGTAATTTGTGTTATTAGCAATTATCTTATTTGTGTATATATCTAAATATGTACTGTAAATCCTTCTAAAAAAAAACTTGCTTATAATGGAACCTTAAATAAAAAGTTTTCATGTCCCCAGTGAAAAAAATATATCTTGGAGAGACAGTAATGTGCTAAAATGTAAATCTATCTAATATGGAATTTTTTGTAGTTCCTAGCAATTCTGTTTTACCAAATTATGAGGTGGAACCCGTCGAAATTCGACGAAAGAAAATCTTTAAGAAAGAACTGCTTCATAGATTTATAATAAATCTACAAAATTAGTTGCAGTAAAAAAATACATCTTATATTGGTCAGTCTAACTCTCAAACAATTATTATTTTATGCTAAATTTAACAAAACTTAATTATTCAAATTATTAAAGGAAATAAAACTGAAATTTACCGGATTTTATAACAGATGGTATTTTAAAAATAGTATACACATTTTATTTTCTATTTTTTTTTTATTTTAAAAGGAAATGGAATGATTCTATTGCCACAATTAGAAAATTTTTACTAAAAACTAAAAAAAAATTAATATCTCAAAAATAAATTGAGATACAGCTTTCAAACAAATTGCATTTAAAAGTATATTTTTTTTCTTTACATGACGGTTTAAAAATTAAAAATGTGAGGTATTTAAGTGTAACATTTGCAGCAGTGAAAATTGCAAAACCGAAATTGCAGGGGAAAGTGTTGCCATTCGCTTCTTTTCTATTTTTATTTATAAAATTATGTTCTTTTTTGAATAGCTTAAGGAAATTTTGAAATAAAAATTGGGTACTACTTGATTTTCCCGTTGACCAAAAAATTGTGCCAAACTATAAGATTAAATACCCATAATGGATATTTATAAATGTCACATTTAGTTGACATTAGGTTACACATGTTTGTTACGTCATAAAGAGATTTTTAAATCAACTTTTTGTTTGTATTTTTATTAATGTTGTACAAATTTATTTATTCTTTCATTATTTAAATAAAAAATTTTGTCAATATGTATAGGTTAGTGATTTGTACAATTTGGCAAAATTGGTCGATGGAATAATCAAGTAGTACCAAAAATTGTATATGCAATAAAACTAATTTAGATTAAAAGAAATGTAATCATGAAATATATTAAAATTTACCTATACTGGGAGAAATATTCAAAATATTGTGAAATTTGAAACAATTAGCAAAAATTATCAATTATCTAAAAATGAAAAATAAATGTAATAAGATTTCAGAGACATATTTTAACTATACATCATTGAATAGTAGATCCAAATATAATATTTTATATGTACACTCTTGCTGTATTTTAATGTTAATTTTACATTCATTTTTGAATTGTATTTCAGCATGTGTCTTATGAAACTGTATGTATAGAATTATTTCAGCTACAGAATTAAATATTATGCTTAACATGCATACAAAAAAAAAAAAAAAAAAAAAAAAAAACAAATTTGCTTATTAGAGCTATAACAAGTGATATAGATACTAATATTTATTAAGGCTTCATCAGCACCATTATTAGGTGCGTTCGTAATTATGTAAATACGTAGCACCTATTGTTGTCGCTCAGTCCGTCCGTCTGTCTGTCTGTCCGCATATAACAACGCAAAAACTACCCAACCGAATCGTTTGAAATTTAAAATACATAATTATAACATAATTTTGTCGAGTCATTTGAAATTTTATGAAAATCGGATGGATAGATCAATTACAGGGACATTCAAAAGGATTCCGTTACATTACGGTCAATAGGGAAAAAGTTTTAAATGCATTTTAATCGTTTGAAATTTAAAACATATAATTATTGCGTAATTTTGTCAAGTTATTTCAAATTTTATGAAAATCGGATGAATAGATCAATTACAGGGGCAATCAAAAATATTCAATTACATTATGGTCAATGGGGAAAAAGTTTCAAATGTATTTTATACGTTTGAAATTTAAAATACATAATTATTACATAATTTTGTCGAGTTTTTTCCAATTTTATGAAAATCGGATGCACAGATCAATTACAGGGACAATCAAAAGTATTCCGTTACATTACGGTCAATGGGGAAAAATGTTTCAAATGCATTTTAATGATGTTACACTCATTCGAACACAATAAAATTGTTATGCATCTGTGCAATACATATTATAATATACATTTTACATAATTTGTGGTGCAAAGAACATTTGTTATTGATTTACAAGGCCACACAAACGTATTCTATTATATAATGGTATAGGGAGAACATTGTTTGATGAGCGTTTTAATTGTAATTCACTATTTACAATTTATGAGATTGATATATAAGAGTAATATTTTTAAAACTTCGTTATCGTACGAACGCACCTAATTTGCTACGCTTCACGTGCAATTTCCAACTTGTTTATCAGGTAAGGTCATTGTGCCTAAATGTGATAATCCCTATATCTGATAATGTTCTTTTACTTAAAATCTTAATATTAGAATCTCAAATGTTATATAATGTGACATCCACTCTAAAGGAACAAAACTCTAAACATTTTTCTAAATTTAAAGCTTTTCTTAAACAAAATTTCTCATTTAAATATACATCGTTCATTTTACGGCTCCCCCATTTTTCATAAATGTGGCAAAAAATCCTGAAAGTGGTTCACAGTTTTTCTATTTTAACTTTGAAGATCAAATAACTACATGGATGTCATAGATTACAATGTATGTTTCATTTACCTGATGTATAAGCTTAACAATAGGCAACCAGTTTTTATATTAGAGTTATAAAATATGCTACACATTAAGATGGCTTGGTGACTTCAAAAACTTATATGCAACAGACACAATGTCTCAAAATGCCTAGAAACTTATAGGAGATTTGTGAAGTATGGCTATGTGGTATTTTTCACATATAGTATTAAAATTATGTTCAGATAGTATTAAAATTATGTTCAGAGCAGGTAACATATTTAATTGAGCTGTGTTGAATAAATAAATTCTGAATTTTAACATAATTTTCAAATAATACATTAAAAAAAATTAATTACTTAAATATGAGTTAAAAAATCATCAAAATAGAAAAATACATGTCTTTAAAAAATTGATGTATGAAAAGCTGTGTATTTGGATAATTATGAGATTTTGATTTGCAATACTTTTAATGGGGAAAATGTAGAAAAAATTTATATAGATTGAAATTACTTAAATTATGCTCATTTTAATTTGATTAAATAAGTTAATTTCACAAACTTTATAACAATTGGTATCTTAAACTCCAAATCTACTTAAAGTATACTGCAGTTAAAGTCCCCAAATTCGTTTACATGTTTCTTAAATCTGATATTTGAAATTGGTTTTCGCCTTTTAATTATCTTAAATCAACATTTTCTACTTTTAGATTATAATAAGATCAAAATAGAAAACTATGTTTTTATCTAAATGAGTATTTATGATTCCATATATAATATGTATATATCAGGGGTGATTCTCGTCCGAAAATTCCGAAAATTTAAGGCATCCTCTTCCGAAAATTTGAAATTGGGTTATCAGTTCTGCATAGTTGCCAACTTGTACGGTTTTGCGCACGGAAAAAACAATTGCGTAGAAATGCAAATTTCGTGATAGGATCGCCGAAATAGCATACATTTCGTCAATATTTCGTGGAAAAACGACGATTTCGTCAATGTTTTTGTAAACGAACTTTGTCAAAAGATCAATGAAAAACGCGAATTTCCTGTGCGGATCGCGGAAAAAGCGGCAATTTCACCAAATATCGCAGATAAAACGCTGATTTCTTCTGAAGACGGCGGGAAAACGCTGATTTCGTCTAAAGATTGCGGATATAACGCCGATTTCGTTAAAAGATCGCGGGAAAAAATGCCGTTTTCGATAAAAGATCGCTTAAAAATATTTTGTCAAAAGAATATTTGAAAAAATACTACGATTTCATCAAAAGATCACGGAAAAAAACGCCGATTTTATCAAAAGATCGCGGGAATAAAACGCCGTTTTCGAGAAAAAATCGCTCAAAAAAGCAAATTTTGTCTAAAGATCGTCGAAAAAACGCAGATTTCACTTAAAAAAACATGGAGAAAATCGCCGATTTTGCTAAAATATTGCTGATTTCGTCTGAAGATAGTGGGAAAACGCCGATTTTGTCCGAAGATCGCTGTAGAGGGGGGGGGACTCACGACCCCCCCCTCCCCGCCGATTTCCGAAAATGTGATACGAATTTCCGAAAAAAAAATTTCATCCAGAATCACCCCTGGTATATATATATATATATATATATATAATGTAAGTGATAAAAAAATGTTAATTTTTTGTGAAAGTTTAAGAAAATGAAGTGTGTGGGGAGGGGGGGGGGTGGCAACAGAATTTCAGACCCTGGGCTTTTCATTGCTTAATAAAGCCAGCTTAAATAGAATTATTAGAAACACTGCATAATTTAAAATGTTTTTAAGTATAATATTTTTATCTTCAGACATTTTATAATAACTAGAGTTATATTTAAGAAATATTCTTGTTAACACTTATAAATGTTTTAAAAATACATTTTATTTTATGAATTCAATACTAATGCAGATTATGTATGATTCATGCAATTATATTTCATTATTACTATATTGCCAACAAAATTAACCTGTGTTGTTAGCGGTCTTACTATGATTTCAGCCCCTTTCCAGGTTCCAGTGTCGGCAGCATAATGATAAGTCATTTTCACGATTATCATTTTTTTATTGCACCATACTAAATTAGCAGATATACTCTAAAATTTCACAAATAAACCTGGCACACATAAAATAAATACAACAACAATTAAACATCTGAAATCCCTGCTGAAAAACAAAAGTCACTGTCCCACTTCTCCCACTCTCTGCTTTTTCTTTTCGTTTTCAGCAGTCTCATATCTCAGTGCCGTCTGGCCAACATAGAAGAGACATCCTGGATTCAGGACACACAGTCAGGATTACTTCTTGCGAAATCCTAGGCAGGAGATTCATGCCAAATTCAGTTCTCGGAGTTGTTACATTACTGATCACTGCTGCTTTTTTTTTTTTTTTTTTTTTTTTAGTTTTTACAGTTTAACATCTAATTTCCAGTTTAACTACAGTTACAATTGAAATTTGAAATCCTAATACTACCCTTAAAAATATTTGGATGAGAGAAATTACATTAGGATTGAAGTACAAAAATTTTCTTGTGTATAAATAGTATTCTTTGAGTGAATCTCTCAATATTGGAATATTCCTTTGGTGACCTAGTAAGATTGTTAAAAATATTTGAAAAGATAGAATTTAACCAGAATTAATCCTGTACAAAAAGTTTAGTGCAGAAACAATATTTCATGAATTAAACGCAACATTTAATTATATTTTGATCGAGTGGTCTCGTAGGTGGTTCACAGTTTATATGACAGCAGTGATGGTTAAATGAATATTTTTAGATGAATTTGTTTGTGTAAAATGCATTGTCGCATTTAGGGCTATGGACGTCTATTTAGGATTTAATTGCCATAAATGCGACAAAAATGACCTAAATGCATCAATGTTATATTATGGGTATAAACATAAAGATTTTATTTCTACAAAATAAATTAGTTTTGAGCTAAAAGCATGGTATTTAATTATTTCCTGCTTAATAATATATATATATATATATATATTTAATAAAATGCCTTTTTCTACTCTAAATATGACAAAACTATGGAAAATCACATCTAATTTAGGCACAATGACCTTATCAAATATCTTGCATTGGCATTGATGATCTTAGTATGAATGAATAAATATTTTAATTGTATAATTAGAAAATTGACCATATTGATGTTTACCATTTTATATTATTTAGCCTTTAAGAACCAACTTTCAAACATTACCTGGAGCTGAAGCGATTTATGACTCAGACTTGCCCAATGAAAAGTTTTTAAAGGAAATCATTCAAGAATATCGAGAAACTAAAGAAAGTCTTGTTGAAACTGATCAAAAGATTGTGGAATTGTTAACGAATCAGAATGACTTAATTAAAACACAAAATGAACTGTGTCAAACACAAAATGCAATTCTTAAAGCTTTATTAGAAAAGACTGTATAATGTACATTAATAGATAACTTTGATGTTTAATACATTATGTGTAAATGTATGCAAAGTACAAACAACTTCTTTGTATTAAATGTACATATTATTTTGTATATGTTTGTTTACATATACATGTATAATTAATTTTCCATTGGAATAGTAATAAACAAATTTTGCAAAATAACAAACAAAAACAAGTTACAAAAACAAGTTTGCAAAATAACTCCTATTGTCATATCTATATATTTTTATTTATTAATTAATATATATCTATGTATACTTATGATTATTAATATATCTTCACAATGTTATTTTTATAAAAGATTTAAAAGAGTCATATTTATTTTTATTATTGAGTTTTTCAATTTTCTTTTTATTTTTGACATATGCAATAAATTAAGGAGTTGCAAATAATTGCATTAAGATTTTGCTTTTGCTGGTAAATTTTGTTAATCTTATATAAAGATTGATTTATTTTTTAAAATTAAAACCCATGTTTCAAAACTCAGCTTATCAAAAAAAAAAAAAAAAAAAAAGTCCTATATTTATTTGTTTTGTTTCTAAAATTGCTCTGAAATTACAGTCAGCAACAAAGCTAGTTTTATCAAGTATTTCCAGCATTATAAAATTGTTACTTACTTTCAAAACTCATCTTACATACTATGAATTCAGAAACAAAACTTGGTTTACCCTCTTTTTTTTTTTTTTTTTTTTTTTTTGTCTTGGATGAGGTGAGTTTAAAATTTATGTCCTCAAATGAATACAGTAATTTTAATCTGATGTATGAATTCTTAAAAATATATATACCTAATACATGTATATCAATTCTGTGCTAAATTCAATGATAGAAGTTTTTTTTATGTTCTTGCATTTATTTTTATTTTGTTATTGATCATGATTTCAGGCAAGGAAGGTAGTAAAAAACATTGTTCCCTGATTTTCATCTTCCTTTTTTTTTTTTTTATTATTATTATTATTATTATTATTATTAATATTAATTTTTTATGATTTTGCAGGAAAATATAGAATTCAGCTCTAGTGATTCAAAATAATTAGATTCTAAAATTGAAGAATTTTTTGTCAATTAAATATATCAATTTTTTGTTTCGGTCCCTGTGAATTCTCTGCATAAACAAGTTTTAATTCTGTTTATTTTGCATTAATGTACTTAAAAATTATTTACTTTAAATGGGGCTTCAGAAGGAAATCTTAAGTTAATCTCGAATCAGGTACAGGAAAGAAGAATATAACAACAAATATATAATATTTTTTATTATTAAATTTTTTTATTGCTAATATAAGATGATTGATATATTTAAAATTTATCTTGTATGGAAGGAATACTGACAATAAATTCTTTGTTTAGCTTGTTTCATGTTTATATTTTCCATGTTAGAAAGTTCCATTTTGGATCAATTGCTACCTTGTCAAGCAAGGTTTGCCCTTACTTTAATTAGGTGAAAGTCAAAGTGATCAGTTTCAGAAAGAATATTTTGGTACAGTAAAAAAAAAAAAAAAAAAAAAAAAAAAATCACAAACGTAAACTGAAGATATTGACATGTACATTTCAAAAACTTCTCTCTAGATTCCATTTTGCAAGCACTCAATGTATGGCTATTTAAAATGACATTATGATAATAATAAAAATAATAAATGTTTAGGTGTATTTCTACATTAATAAATATATATTTTAATATTACTTAATTTTCTTTTGACTAACTTTAAACAGCTAAAATATGCAGGAGAAAAAAAAAATTGTCAGTTGAAGAATAACCAAATATTTTGAAAGGTAACTATAAAATAAACAAGAGAAGTAGAATTGCTAGTAATTATAAATTTTGTATATGTATTATCTCATTATTATTGTTATTAGTATTATTAATGTATTAAAATTATAAAATTAACGACATCCCATCATATATTATACAAAATTCTAGACTGGAGAAATATGATGTGTTTCAAAATTTTATGTAGGCTGTTTTGTTGATTCCTCATAGATTGCTGAAAATATGTTAACCTTAGTAAATAGAAAAAAAAAAATTTAAATTCAAATTATGTTGGATTAGTATTTCAGTGAAATCCTGATTTAATGTGTTCCAAGGATCAGTACAGAAAGGATGTTAAATGCAAGTAAACGTTGAATCGGGATTAGACAAAAACAAAGCACGGAGCATAAAATAGGCTAATATTGTCAAGATAACTACTAATTCTTCATTTATATGATTCAGACACTAGCTTCTTAAATTACTTTTTTAAGAAATTGGTTACTTTACTTTGCTTACAATTTTTAATCTCTACATCACAAATCACATTCTCAATGTACATGAGTTTTTTGTAAGTTTATTTTGCTTTGTTAAACCTAATTCTATGAAAATGTTTACAAAGTTGAATATAGAATTCTAATTAAATTAGCAAAATCAGTTTTACTGTCATTTTAATTTTGGGCTTTCCAGATGATTTCTGCAATGAAAATCACTTTCTTTGATAAGAGGGTAATCAGTTGATATAGAAGCACAAATAAAAGAAAGATTCAGAGTTTTTTTTTCTGTGTATTATTTTTTAAATCAGAATTTCAGACTGTTTTAACAAAAAAATTCATTGAGATTTTATTGCTGAAACTAGTAAAATGTATAATTATTTCAAAATAATTTAAATTGGGAGTGTTTTAGCATTACACATATAGGAAAATAACTGGGACCGAAAGGAAAATAACATATGTGGGGAAATCATTGAATGTGATTTATGTTAAATCGGGGTTTCACTGTGGTTATTTTATTAACTGTTATTTAATTTCATATGTTACATCTTTAAAGTTTTATTATTACTATTGTTTTCATAAACTTGTTTTCAGTGAAGACTCATTTTTAATAATTTTGGATTAGTATTATTTTATGAGCTGTTATTTCATTTATTATACTTAACTATTTCGTATGTTTATATCTATTTTTTGTTAGTAACTGTAGGAAGGGAAAGATGGCCCTAAACTGTAGAAAGAAAAATATTCTGTATTATAGTTAAACTTGGTATTATTTTTTGGCAATTAATAGATTCTTCAAAATTTTAACCTCGGGAATTTATCTTACACCCATTTATTATAAATTAAAAATATTAAAAAGATAACTATTTATGTATAGAATGCTTCTTTTGGATATTGTGGATATCTTACTTTGTAATTTAATTATTTCTAAATTAGCTGGACTTTAAGAGTAATACTTTTTTAGAACTTTATTTATTTGTATTTTTTTTTGTCCATGTTGAAATTCAATGATTTCTTTCATGAATGATTATTGATACTTTTATTTTGTTAAATTTGTTTAATTGCATTGAAAATTCTATGTAAGATTTTTTGTCCCCTTTAATACAAAGTTTAATTGTGTAAAAATGTTTAATTTATTAAAAAAAAAAAAAAAAAAAAAAATCCTTAGTATTGTTAAATGAAACCTACAAATTTTTTCCTTTCATTTAATTTTATTCAATCGGCAATCTTTATGTTCCAAAATAAAAACATAAATAAATGAACTGTATCTTTTGTAGAAATGTTGACGTCAATTTCACTTTTTCATCAGCAATTTCTTAAACAAAGTTATTGTGTTTTAATTTTTCTATTAAACTTAGAAGTTTGAAAGGTTTGAAGCTGATTAAAAGTAAATAGTATGATGTTTTTTAAATCATGGAGTTGAGGCATTTTAGAAAACAGTTTTGATTTATAAAAGTAAGAGAAGTTTTGCATTTAAAATCCAAATAACAAAAAAAAAAAAAAAAAAAAAAAAAAAAAAAAAAAAAAAAATTGTAATTAAATGTTTTTATCCATTACATCCATTGAATAGCTGCAGAATTCTGTGAATAAAGTTTTTAAGAATTCAGTATGCTAATAAGTAATTATATACTGTGTAACTTCCCTTAACTGAAAACACTTAACTATTTCATAATATAATGCCATTCGTCTTTTTTGAAAATAGGAATTACCTCACTTTGCTATTTAAATATGTATAAGGTAAAAGTATCAGTAATAAACCATTTAAACCAGGGTGGAAAATTGCAATTGTCTGATAAAAGGATTCTGGGTACTAGAAAATTATAATACATTGTTTGGAAGCAAAAGTAAACTATTCATGAAGCATTTAATTTCATTGTGGCCATTTTTTGAGGCATTTACCCTATATTCATTTTGATATGGTTGTATAAGTTTAAGGTATATCCTGAATTTTCTATGTTTAAGTTTTAAAACACAAAAATTATTGTATTTTGCCAGAATCATGGAAAATTTAATTTGTTTATTAATGTTTTTTTAACATTTTCATTTCTTTCATTGATATTGCAATTAAAATTTTAAAAAAGTTAAAATTTAAAATTAAGTGTTGTTAAATTTAAGAGAATATAGTTTTATGATTTCAGTTTTTTTTTTATATAAAATTTCTATAAATCAAATGTTTAGGACTGAGAGGTTGATTAAGTTTGTTATATGATTGATTCTCTTCAATTGAACTTGCTATTTTTCAATGTCATATCTGTATATATTTTTCATATTTTAGTTTTTGTTACATTAATTTCATTCCTGTGGTATTATTTTGTACATTATATTTGTGATATTTTTCTTCTTTTGTTTAATGGGCTTAACTAAAGTCATAGGTTAAAATTTTTTATTTGTAGTTCGTTTTAATTATAATTTCAAGACAAATTCTAAGACAAGGTCTTTATTGTCTGTTACATATAACATTTAATATATTCTTTGCTTTGTAAACCTATAATTTTATTTATTATTGATTAATGAATTATATCATTGATTAAAGTCCTCTGTTCAGTTTTCTTTTAGAAATATAATAATTTTAAATGTAATTTTATCAGAATATTAAAAGCATTGTTGAATCTTTTAAACAAGACTTTGTTGGGAACTATTGTTGTAAAAGTTTTATATAGTTATTTTGTTGTTCATTTGTATAGTTACTCTGTTATACATTATCTTATTATGCATTATTTTTGTAATAAAAATTTACAAAGCATTTATGTTTCAATGTTTAATTGGAGTGTTTAAGTTACAATTTGTACGTTGATTAATTACCATTGCTCAAAGAAAATTCCCAATTTTTTTTTTATAATTACATGCAAATATATTTTTGAATTGCTGAATTAAATTAATAGTAACCACATTTTTTATTAAAGACAGTATAAATATTTTGGGAAATAATTTACATAAATATATACAAAATAGTATTTTCATAGTACACAAAATTAAGAATTACCAAATATGTTCATCAAAATTAAGGAAAGAGTTTACTAACTTTGAACACTATCCTTAAAAAAAAAATAAAAACTAGCATAAATCTATCAACTCAAGGGTCTTTGTATTATATTATGTTGAGTAAAAAGTTTTTGCCAGAATATTTTGTTATTGTTAATTGATAAATAGATAAATAGATATGAAAACATCAAAGCTAATGAGGATACAATTTACGTTCAAATCTACATTTGTCTGCCAACATTTCAATCCGTTCTGCAAAAAAGAGTGGCAAGCACGAGTCCAGAAAGAGATCGGCCTCAATTATGCCCTCATTTGAATTAAAGATTTCGCCATCAATGTGCATTTGTAGATGTGAAAATAGATGGAAATCCAAAGCAATCATGACAGGGCTGTATGGTGGATGTTGCATCAAATCCCACTCTTGCTTGTAGAGCGTCCACTCTGTCATCAAACTAATATGTGGCTGGGCATCATCTTGATGAAAGAGAACCATTTTCCTTCTAAACTCATTTCCTTTTTTTTTTTTTTTTTTTTTTTTTTTCGAGATTAGCATCTCAAATTTTGATTAGCATGCTGTGGTATATTACACTGCTGATAGTCTGTATGCTTTTCAGGTACTTATACAGAATTCAGCGACAATCCCGCCAGATACAGAGAAGGGCCTTCTTGTTAGTTAGGGCATGTCTTGCAACCGAGCCTGCTGTATCTCCAGGTTCTGACCACTCTTTTTTATGTCTTGTATAGCTGTAGTACAATCATTTTTCATCACAAGTCACAGTTCTCTCCAGAATGTTCTCTTTCCTTTGATCTCTGAGCAAAGCTAAACAACAGATATTTCTCGTGCAATTGTCTTCAGCAATCAATTTACAAGGCACCCAGCCGTTGAACTTAAACACTAAATTTAAGCATTTCAGAGTATTAACAATTATTTTTTGGTAAATATTAAGCTCTAACGCAGTAGTTCATGTTGAAACATTTTTGTCTTGATCAATGATTTGCTTTAACTGCTCATATAAACTTCAATAGGGCAGCCAGAACTTGGTTCATCTTCAATGTCGAAATTTCCAGGTTTAAAACGTCTAAAACCAAATTTTGACTACATCATAAGATAGAGTATTGATGCCTAAACTTTCACACACTTTTCTGTAGCATTCATCCTCATTGAATTTGTTATGGAACTCATAGTATGTAATTGTTCTGATCTGCTGACGTGATAGCTCCATTTTAAACTATTTTTTGAAGCAAACAATAATAAATTTTGAACAAATTACGCAATCATATAGTTCCTATGTTCAGCTTTTGAATGCAAAAATTGATTTGTGGAATAGTTAAGGGTGTTCTTAACTGATCCAGTCAACAATCTAAAAACGTTTTGACACATTTACCAATTCATTTTTTAACAGAAAGTTATAAAATTTTAATGCCTGACTATGAAAGCAATTTCGAATTGAATTTACTTTTCCATTTTATGATAATTAAATTACTTATCGAGTTATAAGCTATTCCGATGATGCAATCACCCGTTTTTCTTCTCCTTTTTGACCGGTTTTTCTGCTTTCGCTGGGAAATATACTCAAAAGTGTCAACATTGAAGGCTTGTTATGAAAAATCTATTGTGTTTTTTAAAAAATCAAAAGAATGAGTGCAATTGGACAGTTTCTGAATAACAACACCTGCTATTTTCAAGCATTTCCGAACAAAAATAATGCATGTGTCACAAAGTGGCCCTTTTTGATTTAAAAACACCCTTAACAACCACACAAATGGTAGTGGTTGGCACAAAGGTATCTCTCTTGGTAGAAAACTTTTTACTCAGCATAATATTTATTGAAGTTTGGACAAGAAACCTGGAATTTTTTTACCTATATGTTTGAAACTTTGTTTCATGTAATTTGGGGGGGGGGGATATGTTTAAGTGTTTTACTAATGTGTAGTTACTTTCCCACCAAACTACTTGACAGATTTCTTTTTATTATTATTTATTTAATGAAAAAGTGTGCTTTTTGCTGAAGCTTATACCAACAATATTTATCACTTTTAATAATTAATTTTTATTGTGTAAATGCACTTAAAAGTAAACTCTAAAAGATAACCTTTACTTTATATTTGGACATATTCTTTTCCATATGGAACAAAATTTAAAACATTTCAGAAAAAGAAAATTAATTTTTAATAAATATGATGCAAAAATCTCAGAGTGGATATTTTAAATAAAACAAATATTCTTGCTAAACATGTTTTTCCATTTTGGTCACTGATAGCAAGCCTACCCTTAAATATTTCTTTCAAGCAGTATGAATTTTCTGTCTTTAAAAATATCTTGGATACAATTTGTACTCTTCTGTGTTTCGTATCTACACTATATAGCCAAAGGTGACCAGCCATTTGTGATTTTAGATATTTTGTTAAATAAATAGAAAAATACACGAGGAATTATTCTGAAACTAAGCATGTAAACATAATAGTAGTGATCACACATTTTTGTAAAGATTTTTTCCCAAAACTCCTTAGTGAACCATCAACAAATTGAAAAAGAATGAATATCTTTAACATAACCCTGTCAAAACTAATGTACCAAAAACATTTAAACTGTAGATTATGATTAAGTGGCTTACTGTAATAAATTGTGTTCATTTTTATGCAGATAGCATGTATACTCCTAGAAAAGTTAAGGTTTTTATTAAAACGAGGTGGAACCCATCTAAATTCGACGAAAGAAAATGTTTCAGAAGGAACTGTTCCATTCATTTATAATAAATCTGCAAAATTAGTTACAGTAAAAAAAATGCATCTTATATTGGTCAGTCTAACTTTCAAACAAATATTTTAAGCTAAAATTAACAAAATACTATTTATATAAAACTCAGTTGTCCAAATTATTAAAATTAAACTTTATATTGCATGGGTAATCAGTAAAGATCAGTTATTATGATGAAGTTATCAATTGAGGCTCTTATGTTTGATATACATGCGAATTGGAAAAAGAAAATATCTATTCCAAATTGACACAATCACACACGATATATTTGACAACAATATATGCATTTAAAATATTTTTTTTTTTTTTTTTTTTTTTTCAATTTTAGGAGAAAATGGGGTCATTCTGTTGCCATTGTTACAAAATTGGTACTATAAGCTAAAAAAATTAATATCACAAAAATAAATTGAGATACAGCTTTCAAACAAATTGCATTTAAAAGTAAATTTTTTTCTCTATATGACTGTGTAAAAATTAAAAATGTGGTATGTTTAGAAATGTGAGATTTGTAGTAGCAAAAATTGCAAAACCGAAATTGTATAGGAAAGTGTTGCTATTGGCAAAATGACGTATGCATTACTCACAGATACGTTTGGCCTTTATAATATAGACAGTCCCAAATTTTTCAAAGTTTTTTGCTAATAATTTGCAGAATTCTTAATATAAAATGATCTTTTCCGAAAGTATGTCAAACAGTATTGTACACAATACCCTGTAATCAAAATTAAAATTATATGAAAAATGAGTAGATTTATTAAATAATTTTTCATTGTGCATATTGTGTTAGTTAAATGTATAGAGCAACCTTATGTGAAAGTTTCAAAAACATAACTCTAAAATTTTGAAAGTGATCATCGATAGAATAAGCTCAAAATCCATTATTCCCAAAATAAAGTAAAAAAACGAGGGGTTGTATCCCTTTATCCATTGATTAGCATCAATATAGAATACACAATATGGCACATTATATGTATAAAATCCCTCTGTGTATAACGATTCCAGTGTCAACCCATCCATGAGAAAAAACACTTATTGTGACCAATGACAAATTCCATTGTGAAAAGTTATCTCCGATTTTAAAGGCTATAAATTTTTTGTCTAATGCAAATGTTCCAGAGTCATAATGGATCGTTCTCATTTGTCAGATTTACAGTTTGAGCTGTAAATGACGTCACTACATTTTACTGGGTTTTGAAATCTTTTCCATATTTCAAACACAATATTCACACTGTTAAAAATTTTACTCATTTGCTGCAGCATCACTCCACAGCTTTTATAGAAAACGATTACTTTGCTGGGTTATGAAGCATTCTCATTGGTCATAAAAGAGACATTCTATAAAAGCTGTGGAGTGACACTGCAGTAAATGCGTCAAATTTTTAGCAGTACACTGTTAAATTTTTGACCCTTTTGCTGCATCAACACTCCCCAGCTTTTATAGAATACATTGTAAGTAACACACACAAAGTAATCGTTTTCTATAAAAGCGTTGTAATGATGCTGCAGCAACTGTTAAAAATTTGACCCATTTGCTGCAGCACCACTCCACTGCTTTTATATAAAGCGGTTACTTTTACTGTGATATGGAGCATTCCCATTGGTCATAAAGGAGATATTCTATAAAAGCTGTGGAGTGACGTTGCAACAAATGGGTCAAATTTTTAACAGTGTAATACGGTAAAGTAATCATTTTCTATAAAAGCTGTGTAATGACGATGCAGCAAAACAGTCAAATTTTTAACAGTGTTTAATTAAAACTTTTTATTTAAGAAAAGCGAAGGTGCATTTTAAATACAATATTGTTAGAATTTTTATATTTGTGTTGCTTTATTTATTTATTTATTTATTTATTACAGCTGTGAATGACTTCATTGTCACATAACGAATCACGATTATTTACTCTTTATTGTTGACATTTGTTTTCGATCTTATAAAGTATTTTTTTTTTTAAGTACTAGCTAATTGTATAAAATAGTTAATTCACAAATGTTTTAAAATAGCATTATTAGTACATGTTTTGCATTATTAATGCATGTTGATTTGCATTTTTTTTGTGAAATAGTTACTATAATTTTGTGAGTGAAATTCATTAGCGGCATATTCTGTGCCATTATTTTACCCATTCAATTAATAATTTGGCTACACTTTCATATTCGTCTGGAAATGGCCAAAATGGGAAAAAATTTTATACATTTTGGATATTTTTATTATTTTCTCTCAGTATTTTAAAATATTTTTTGGCTGTAGTTTCACAATGTATTCTTTTATAATTGATATTTTACCTTACTTTATTCTTTTAAAATTTATGCATTTACCATTTATTCATTACAATCCTTCCCCATCCACCAGATAGTTTTGTTATAGTTTTAAATGCAGATTTCTATTGATATTTTAGATTTTTCCCTCATGTTCAATCTTTGTATTTTTCAAAATTGTTTAAGCCTAAAGTGGCTATGACTGACCAAAGTTGTTGTAATGTTTTATCATCCTTTCAAAAATGGAAACACGTCATTTTGACGGGCTATATTCTAGTACTACTATATTTGGATAAAGCCTCATTTTTTTGCTTCATTTTGGGAACAATGGATTTTGAACTTATTCTATTGATTATTATTTTGAGAATTTTCAAGCTATGTTTTTGGGATTATAACAAAAATTGCTCTATACATTTAGTTAACACAACATGCTAATTACACTTTGATTGCATTCACTCATGTGCAGTGAAACATGCTTTAGTAAATCTACTCATTTTTCATACAATTTTTACTATTTTTTAATTCTGATTACAAGGTATTGTGTACAATGTTGTTTGTCATGTTTTTGTAAACGAACATTATTTTGTATAAAGAACAATGCAAATTATAAGCAAAAATCTTGGAAAAACTTGGGATTGTTTTTATAAAAACCTTAAATTCTATACGAGTATACTTGCTATCCGCATAAAAATGAACACAGTTCATTACAATTTTGTATTTAATTTTCTGTTTATTACAGATGGGAAAAAAGTACATTTTAGTCAATTTTTTACTTTCATATATATATATTTCCATGCTTAAAATAATGTATTCCTAACATCTGAGTAAATGTGACATTGACAGTCTACCAAAGTGGAGATTGCTGTGAGGTCTATAGCTACAATAGCTTCTTTACTTCTACACAGACATAATTACACAATCCATATTATTTTTACAAATTCATCAACATATAAGATGAGATAGCACAAGGAAATTTTACAACATGAGAGAAATAACAGCCTGGAGCTCCACACAAAGAGTGTGCAATGGAGCCAGGGGAGTCTAACCCAACAAGTCTCCTATGCTCGCAAGTGATTAGCAGCATTTTGCCTTAACCACTCTGTCACAGAGGCCCCTTCATAAATGTTTTTTTGTTTCTAGTTGTTGAGCCACAAAGGTTTCATTTTAAAAAGGTTCATTGGGTCTGATTTATCCACTCTATGATTCTCATAAAGCCCGGAACTTGAATGCGAGTGCAATTTGTTATTTCAGTTATCACTCTTAACTGGTGTATGCTGCATTCCATGCTTGTGCTAAGAAAAACATAACAAGGAGGTTATATCCTTATTTTAAGTATTGGTAAAAAATAAATAAGAATATAAAAAATAATTTTAATGTAATCGTATCAAAATATTTAAATGTATTGAATGAAAAACCTGTTTTCACTCTCATCAGTTTAGACATTATGGATGATTTTTAATGACATTTTCATCAGGAAAGTAGTTTACTCTTCTGAGATTAACTATTACAAAGCTTTAAAGCTCACACCTTTCTATATCAACCAAGTAGAAAGATAACTTTTCTTTTTGTGACTGTTGTTGCTTAAGAGGCTACTTCAGTCAATCAAAATCACGCATTCACTAATGCTAAGCCTTTGGAAGGAATTTATAAAGATATTTTGGTTGCATTCCAATATTTTTAAAGGATTTTTTTCCCCATTAGATAGCTGAGATTGATCAGTATGCAGCTGTTTTTTAAGACTGCAGGTTTTTTTTTTTTTTTTTTTTTTTTTTTTTCCTCTTATGAGGATGCTTTCATTTTCAAAACTGCTTTCAAAAGTGAAAGCATCCTCATTAAAAATATCTGCAAACAAAATTGAAAAATTAAAAAGTAGCCTTTGTATTAATTAATCTCAACTATCTAATGCGGCAACAAAAAATGATTAGGTTAAAAATATTGATATGCAACCAAGATATCTTTATAAATTTCTTCCATAGGATCAGTATAGCAAACAAGTCTTTTTGTGTGACTGAAGTAACATCTTAAAATTCAAATTTGTTTCCAATGCCAAATTTTTTATTTTAAATTGAAATTGACTTAAAGATTTTATCTAAGCATTTATGTCTTCCTGAAAAATTCTCTAGAATATCATTTGCAAAAATGATTTGTGCGCATTCTGGTCAAGTTCTTTGTTTCTTAAATATTTGCTGTTCAATAGTAACACTTCGGCACACAAAATAAATATTTGAATTATAAGTTTAACTTCTCATTGTTAACTTTTTTTTTTATAGTAAAAAAAAAAGTATCCATAAGAATTTTTTTAAATGAGCAAAATATAATTATGATTCAGTAAGCAAAATATATGAGAGACAGTTTTTAATTGAGATTGAAATGTAATGTGTTATGTAAAGAAATTTCAATTATAAGAAAACTATTTTTTAAAAAATACATTTATTTTACATAAAATGACTCCTATTTGAGCCAGGACATTGACAAATACATAAATTATAAAATAATTCAAATATCATGCCTATAATATTTTATATACACTTACATTCAACTAAGCAAAGTCACACTGCATGTACTCTTCACTTACACACTCCAGTACACCGGTTGTACTAACAATATTGCAAAACAATTGACTATACTCTCTTATTCTAAAGAACAAACATATTTGTTATTCTTCTTTTATCCATATATATATATCTATACAATAAATTTGAAATCAGTTCAAAATTTTCTTTTAAATTTGATTTTATTTTCTAAATAATAATTCTGATTTATGCAATTGAGCTGTGTTTTTTTTTTTTTTTTTTTTTTTTTTTTTTACACATTTTTGAATGTTTTTGCTTAAGATGGATCTGAAATATTTAGATAAATACTATAGGACTGGATACCTTTAAATTGATCAACAAATGGGTTTTATTCATTTGCATATTATAAATTTTTAGCTATCACTATTTACATCATGAAGAATGTTTATCTTTAAGGGTGTTCTTAACTGATCCGCTCAACAAGCGAAAAACATTGACACATTTACAAATTCATTTTTTAACAGAAAGTTATAAAATTTTAATGCCTGACTATGAAAGCGATTTCAAATTGAACTTATTTTTCCATTTTATGATAATTAAATTACTTATCGAGTTATAAGCTATTTCGATGATGCAATCGCCCGTTTTTCTCCTCCTTTTCGACCGGTTTTTCTGCTTTCGTCGGGAAATATGCTCAAAAGTGTCAACTTTGAAGTCTTGTTATGAAAAATCTATTGTGTTTTTAAAAAATCAAAAGAATGAGTGCAATTGAACAGTTTCTGAATAACAACACCTACTATTTTCAAGCATTTCCGAACAAAAATAAATTAATGCATGTGTCACAAAGTGGCTCTTTTTGATTTAAGAACACCCTTAAAAGGATTTTATTCAAATTTATTGTTTTACCGCGTCTGTGTGAGATATTGAATGGATGCTAATTTTGATCGTTAAAAACAATTGTTTTTTTAAAAAACTCTGGACTTTATAAAGATTTTTTTTTTAATGAAAAATTTTTTTTATCAGTAAGAGATCGTTTTACTTAGATTATTTACTCCATTATAGACAGTAAAAAAAGATAGAGAATAAAAATGGTATACTTGTTGATATGAATGGATTATCCTGTGCACCCTGCATCAAATCATTGAAAAGTAAGCATTTTGCAATGAAATTATAAATATGCTTAATTTCTTGAAAAGCAAAAATCATAAGAAAAAGATTGCTTTAAATAGTCATACTAAGTGTCATTTAAGTAGGTCTAAATTTTTTTAAGATAAACTTTAAAGTTTTTGTTAATTTTTATCTTAAAAAAGGTACCCGTCTTTTTTAGCAAAAGCTATGAGTGAAGGTTGGTTTTAAATTGGTCAAAAGAAGGGAAGTTTAATTTGCATCACATCCACAATTTTTTTATTGATAGACTCATAATGCATGCATATTAATTTTTACATACAATTCAACATTTGTTCATTTCATTACAATACTCAGTGGCAAACTTATAACTTTTATCAAGGGATTAATCAAAATGCAATTAGTATTAAAAATTAACAAAAAAAAAAAAAAAAAAAAAAAAAAGCTTAATAGCCACTTTTATAATTTTTAAGCCACTTAATTAATAAGCCACTTTTGTAATTTTTAGCTGTTTTAAAATATTACTCTTTTTTTCTTTTTACATACTCTTGTAAAACTTTATTTTTTAAAATAAATTTTATAAAAATATTTAAAAAATAGAATGAAAAACATCAACATAACATTTATGACAAAATAGGAATCAAATTTGAAGCAATTAACATCAGTTTCACAACAAAGAAATGTTTCATTTATAAATAATCAAAGGGTTTTTATGGGACAAAGTTTACGATAAAAAAATAATTGGATGTTACAGAAAACATTTAAAATTTTATTTAATAAAATGTACACAATTTATCTCTTTACAAAATATTTTGTAAGCAGTATGGAATTTTAAAAAGTGAGTAAATGTTTTTTCATATTCATTTAATAAAAAAGTTTGCTGCTACTGATTATCTTTAACCTAAAGCTATATAATAAATAGTTATCCAACATCTTTCAATATAGTCTATTTCTTGTTTTAATCACATATTGTATATTTATTTTTAAAATGACTTTTCATAAAAAGGAGAAAACATTCTATTTTTTAAACAAGTTTTTGACAGATTTGGTTACATTTAAATTCTTAAAATAATACAAATAAAACCATAAAAAACATTATAACTTTTTTAAAAGTTCCATTTAAGTAATTAGATATTATGAATAAATGGTTAATATTTCAAACAAATCTTTAATGTTTTACAGAAAATTAAATATGTATTGAAATTAAGATAAATTTTCTGAATTTCAAATGTCAATCAAAAAAGCATTAATATTTTTAGGCGTAAAATTAATTGCATGCTTTTATTTAGTATATCTACTAATAAAAACATACAGTATTAAAAAACTGTAAAGCTCTAGTAAAAGTTACTAGAATTTTAAGACTATAATAATAATTTAAAATTTTAAAGAATCATTTAAATTCTCTGATTTAAGACATATTTAAAAAAATATATTCAAGCAAGCTATGATTGGAAAATTATTCTAGTATATTGTATTAGTTAACAATATCTAGGCAAAGTTGATAAAAAACCACAAAAACTATAAAATTGGCATTGTGGTTATAATCAGAAGAAAAGTCTTATTCAGCATTTATTAGGATGAGCGAAGCGATCCTCTACTAGGCCACTCAAATTACAATTTGTCGTACACTTTACAAAAAAAAAAACTTCAATATTTTGACTTCAAATTAAACACAAAAATAAAATATGATCTGTAGATTTGCAGAATGTAATTTTTTTTACAGTAAAACGTTAAAAAATATTTTAATTAATTTATTTTACATGCATTTCCAATACGGGCGCATTTTAGCAAATAAATAAAAAATGAAACGCGTATATTTTCAGAAAAAAAAATATAAATCATGGAGTAAGTGATTATAGATAGAATCACGATTAATTTAATAAATAAAATATGTTTTCATTATTCAGCAAAATCGTTTGCACAAATGACACTTAAACATTTTAAAAGAATTGTATTATAATTTTTTTTTTTTTTTTTTTTTTTTTGTAAAGTGGCAACAAAAGAATTGTAAACAAATAAAATGAATTGTTAAATTTGTTATATAAATGAAAAATTAAAAGAATTGCGTGAACTTGTTGCCTCGATTCAAGCTCTTTATAAAATGTACTAAAGGAAAAGTTGGCCGATTCAGAAATGACAAGTGGACTTCAACCATTTCTTACTTTATCATTTGTATCGAAAGTAATGTTACGTTCTTATTTGTGGACCGAAAAAGGTTTAGTGAACGGGACTTTAGCCTTTGTTGCACGTATTAAAGAAAATCACAAGCCGCCAGACTAGATACCGCGAATAATCATGGATAAATTTGAATACTACAATAATTTAACTTAAAAGAATTGGTGCGTACCAATTCCCCCCAATACTAATTGAATTCTGGAAATATGGAAGCATAAATTGCTCAAGGAAAGAATTTCTTCTGCAGTTAGCTTTTGCTGTTACAATTCATAAATCCCAAGGTTTAACATTAGATGAAGCAGTTGTAGATATTGAGGATATATAGGCACCAGTTGGCTTAAAAACGTACGTAACGTTGTCAAGAGTGAAAATCCTTCAAAATTAAGCATTCAATAGAAATCTTCCTTGCGAAAAATTCTTTAATATCAAAAATTCTCATGCACTAACATGTATAAAAACGAAGAAATTAGACTAAAAAATTTTACAGTTAAAAATTCATAGTATCGACGAGAGCAGATTTCAAATGTTTTTCCAGAAAATAGGATTTTGAAGAAGTAACTTTCTTCAAGCTTTCTTCAAATATATTATTCTAAAATAGCTATCAAAGATTATTTGATGTTAATTACAAAGATTGGAAACATGCATATTTCAAACAAATTTAAAAAACACCAGTGGCTACTAGAAATTGTAAAAAAAAATCTTTAAAAGAATTTTTAGTTGAAAATTTAAAAATATTTTGTAAAAGTTTGCTTCGAAAATATTTTTTTATGCCAGTCTTACATCATAAATAGAAAATTCCTAGGAAATTGATAGTTATTTGGCTGAACTTACATTTGTAGAATTAAAATGCGCCAAAACATAAAATAACGTTTTTGTTTAATAAAGATGCAAAAATAATATTAAAAAATATTGTTACTTTCAAATATATGCTTTATAAAAAAAATGCTTCGCGAATCCAAACAAAGCATGGCTTTTGCTAGTTTAAATATAATGAAGTGTATTTTGCATTTGATGACAAATCAAAAAGAACTTGTTTGGTTCACTTGCATTAATATTTCTTTTGAGTTGTATCACTTTTGAAATAAATATGCCATATGTATAGTTATGTATAGTGAGAGATGGGTATTATTTATTGAAAATGCATGTTTCATAAACATGTGTACAATGATAAAATGCATGGGAAAATGAACAGCAAGATGATAAAATATACATTTAAATTACTGGAGCATTTTTAATTTTTTAAAAGTAAACATGTTTAGCTTCAATTAATGAAGACTAATAAAAATATTTCTCTTTTTTTATTGTGCATATTGGTTTGTGAAAATAATATGCAATATGTATAATGAAAGATGACTATGATTTATTCATTAATAATGCATAACTTTCAAATATACGAATATAATGATAAAAACGCATGAAAAAGGAACAACGAGATTATAAAACATAACTTTAAAATTCACTAATTTAAATTTAAAATTAACCAATTAATTTAATGAACTTTTTAAAATTCCTGCTATTTTATAGTAATTTTTTAATAAAAGGATTTTTGATTAAATAAGGAATGAAGTGAGAAGTTAAAATAGTCAATGAAGAAATGTATAAAAAATTAATTCCAATTTCTACACTTAAGATATGACTTTAGTCTCAGTTTTTTTTACCCGACTACGGCAAAGCCAAAGGAGGGTTATGATTTTGACAGGCTATGTATGTATGTATGTATGTATGTATGTATGTATGTATGTATGTTCATCTGTTCCCTCGTAACTTCTAAACCACTAATCAGAATTCGACAAATGACATATCATTAGAAGCGTCTTAATTGTCCGCTGGTTATAGGCTATATAGATTTTCACCAAATTCAATGTGGCGCCCTCTAGCGGACAAAATATACAGAGTAAAAAAATAAAGTTAAGCTAGATATGCCGTGTTTGGTATCATTTTAAAGCGCTTCACTTGTACATTTCGAATATATATATATTACTAGCATTTGCTTGTGACTTTACTTGCATTTATGGGCTAATTGCATATAATTCACATCTTTTCGTTCTTAATTTCTTTGGTACTTAGTAATCAGAATAAGACCACTGCAGTGCCATTAGAAGGGTCTTGATCTTGATATTCTGTTGGTTGTGAGCTATAAAGTTTGTCACCAAATTTACTATTATGCCCTCTAGCGGACAAAAAGTATAAAATAAAAATATGTAATGTGTTTGGTATTACTTGAAAGAGCTTCACCAGTATTTTTATATCACCAGTATTAGATAGATTAAGAAATCTTCCTAGGTCATCTTAATACATGAAACCTTCAATCTACATTACACATTTACACATTACACTAACGACCTCATCCACTAATCGGTCCATTACCCATTTGCTGCCATCGACGGATATGTGCGTCACTACTACCAAATACTGGAAGCGTCATACGTCAAAAAATAAAGTTAAGATAAATATGCCGTGTTTGGTATCATTCAAAAGCGCTTTACTTGTACATTTTGAATATATCTATATATTACTAGCATTTGCTTGTGACTTTACCTGTATTCATGGGGTACTTTTATACTTTTTCAGCGTAGTTTTTTGTCGTAGTTGGGTTTTAGTTTTTTTACTTTATCTTGTTATCATGTAGTTTTAAAAAAGTTTGATAGATTTAAAATTTGCATTTATGCATACACATTAGAATAATAAATCTTAAATAGGGATGAATTTTTAAAATACAATTGATAGTGTTCAATATTTGAATTTGCTAATAAGCTATCTAAAAATGTTGATTGAAGATTTAAAAAACCTTTATTTTTATTTAAAACTCTTTTAAAAAGACTTTCAGTATGTTCAAGAGAATAAGAGATGAATTATAAATTCATGCTATTTACAGAAATTTTCACACATACTCCAAACATAATATATAAACATTTCTGAAAAATATAACAATACTATAATTTCAGTTCAGAATATCACACTTATCTATAAAGTATCAAAATCATACATCTGTAAAACTATAAAGTAGATTAATGAAAAGAAAAAAAAAACTTTAATCAAAATTGTTTGTTGAGTTTTTTTTATTATTATTATTATTAAATTATCTTGTTCTAATCCATAAAAAAAAATTTGTTGAAAAATTATGATTTTATAACTTGTATTTCAAAAATACTGTCAAAATACTGTTCTTTTATTCTCCCTTCTGTTATTACAAAAATTTGTAGTTAATTCTTGATAATACTGTTTATTAACATAAATTTTTCGTTTAAAATTTTAGACTATTTCATCCTTATATAAATTTTTTTAAGGGAAGGGGAGATTAGATGTAATCCTAAGAATATCTTGAAATAGTCTTTTTTATCCACTTAACAAATTTGGGAACATTTGCGTAAATTCCATATTTTCCTTTTCGTCCACAACCATCCCCAAAACTTGTAATTCCATATACGGTCCATTTGGAATCTTTCTGCAGTAATAGAGGACCACCACTATCACCTGAGCATGAGTCTACTCGTCCTTGCTTAAATCCTGCACACAGCATTCTGTTGCTAATGTGATAACCGATATAATTTTCGCGACATTGATTGAGATCTACTACTGGTACTTCAGCTTGGTGCAACTCGTCTGTGCCGTATATTTCAGTATCCATTCGTTTACCTATAATATTAAAAACAAAAAGTTAGTATACTTTCATTAAAACTATATATATAAACTTTAAAGCTTAATCCCATAATGATAACTATTTATTTAATTATATATTAATTTTTACTAAAAAATAACATTTTACTAATAATAAATATTGCAAATGGTAAGCATCACATTTTTGATGCCTTAGATAATAAAGCAGAACTCATTTTTAAATGTTTTAGTAAGCACTTGTGCCATATATATAGGTTTGTACCTAGCTATGCAGTACATTATTACTTCTTGATCCATCATTAAAAAAACTTTTTTAGTAACATGTGCATTCAGTGTTAGAAAGGTTCCCACATGGTTATGTTTTTTTTTTTTTTTCAATTCAATATAAGTCCTAATTTATTTTTAACTTATTTGTTTTTCAATTTATTGAGTGTGGTAGTCCTAAATTCAATCTTTAACTTTTTACGGCGAATATGAAAAAGAAACCATACACTTTATTTGTGGTGATAAAGATATTTAGAACCCGATTATTCTTCTTTGGTTCAACAAATTTATATTATTCTTTCTATCCTATTTTTACTATGTTTTCAAAATCCATGTTGAAAATAAGGAGATCAGTTTTATAGTCAATGAATAAATTTCTTTTTAATTTTACTTAAATAAAAAATATGGTAATTTGTAATGATTTTTAATAGTTATATAAGAACGCGAGTTTTAAAACTCTTTATCAAAAGAAAGAAATTTTGGAAAATTGCTAAATACTTCTGGCTTTCTTTCATTGGATTTCATTGTAAATCGAGATTTTAAAATAGCCAAAATACAGAAAAAAATTTCAAGTTTTTTTTTCTTTTTTTCCCCCAGATTGTGGTGTTTTTTCGGTGTAGATTTAAAAGATTTTTTAAATATTGGATAAGGCGAATTTTGAAACTCGCATCCTCGTATATATTTGTTAGTTTTTATAAGATTTGATGCAATATTTATTAGAGCTTATTCAAAATTTATGTAACAAATATCAATGTTATAATATCAATCCTATAAAACTTGTATAACAAAGTTATCAATCGCTAAAAGTTAAGCATGTTTGAAATCATAATGTTAAAATTTATTTTAATGACTTGGGAATTCTAACTACGAACGAAATTATGTGTTCTAAAAATTAATAACTTACCCCATCCAATGATAATTGCTCTGGAACCTATTTTGAGTTCATCTGTATGTTCGGGCAAACATGCCGGTTGCACATGCTGATTGAAATTAAAAGGATGTTTAAGTCTCAGTAGAGCAACATCATTATTGACCGTCTTCTCATTGTAATCAGGATGTGGAAATGTTTCAAGTACTCTGCTTTCCTGCTCAGTTCCTTCGTTTGACATGAGATCATGTTCTCCAGCAATCACAAGAAGCCTCTTTCGGATACAGTGTGCAGCAGTGAGAACCCATTCTTCATTTAAGAGAGTACCGCCACAGAATGGCTCTCGATATTTATTGAGGATAGTCACCTAGAGTTTGCAAAAGGTACTTTTTGTTAAAATAAATATATCAATTTATCAAGAGTCTTAGCAATACTTAATATAATCTAAAAACCAACAATACAGCATTAGAAAAATAAATGACCAGATTTTAAAGAAATATATGCAATAATTCCAAAAATATAAGCCCTACCTTATGAAAATAAAAATTAGAATTTTGCTGTTGCTCTTTGTTTAGAGAGGCGGCTGTCCCTCAACGGTGGAATGCACCTACAGTTAACGATGATTTACCCTCATTAACATAACATGGCCACCAAAATCACACAGGATCTTACACCTTGAGATTTTTTTAATGGAATTTCGTCAAATGTCTTCCTTATTAAGTGCCGAAAAAACTTATTACTCGGAGAGGCGACTGCAAAAACCATCACCTGATCGAAATGATGGCTAAAATTCCAGAATTGGTCAAAAGTGTATTCGCTTATCAAAATGCAACTGATCCTAAAAGTTATATCTTTGTGTAAAACACCAGCAAACCCGATTTTAGTGGTTGACCATTGTTTTCTTCTTGCTTTCAGTCCTTGTTCTCATACTTTTGGATGCAGAAAAACACAATGATAAAATGCCTCACTAAAATCGGTTTTGCAGGTGGTTTGCATTAAGATATGACTTGGAAGACCAATTGCTTTATTTATATACTAATTGAGTTCTAATCGTGGAATTTCTGCCCAGTGGTGCAGCCAAGGAGGTGGTTTTGGGGTTAAAACCCCTCCCAGAGCTAAGAAAGATCGCTATAATTGCCGCTTATACGAATCAAAACCAAACTTGATATTTAGATGTTTTGGCGTACTTCGGATTCGGCTACTTTATTGAATCAGATTTCATTTAAAAAAGGAATTCAATTAAATGGCAAAATTTCTACTTAAAACTGTGAAAGCGCATATTACATGGATTAGTTAAGCAAAAACTGGTTATTTGAACTAAATCACTTTTCTGAGACGCTGAAGAATACTTAAAGAATTATGATTTCCTACTACACAAATGCTCTTTCAGTTTAAGTATCATACAGTGAATATTATAATTAGAACTGATTCTATTAACAGGCGATTCAAATAATCGGCAAACACCTGTATCAGAAACTCAAAACCGCCCCTAGAACCGAATTCTGGCTGCGCCACTGTTTCAGCAGTCAACTTGATGAGATGGTCTGTTCAGCCACCTCCCGTTCTATACCGAAGGCAACGATACTGCATTAATTGAAACCTGTTCTGAAAATGAAACTTTCGTCATAACCTCATAAAAAATTAAGACGAAGGAAAAAAAAATACAAAACGTAGAACAACAGTTATCTATCTCAGGATCATGTGCCAAAAAATCCTAACTATCCTTTAAAACTATCAAAATACAAGAGAAATCTGTAGAAAGACCTCTCATAGTTATACCATTTAGAGTTCACGTTTTTCCGCGTGACTGGTATAGACTCTTAAATATCTGACATTTTTTTTTTCTTATTATATGTTAAGAGACCAACTAGCATATAATGAATACATACCTGCCATGGCCAACTGCTCTTGGTTGCTTCTCTTCCTCCAATAATCCGTAGCATACTTCGTATGTCTTGCACTTTTGGAGCTACACCGCATTTTAAGTTTGCTAATGGATGAATTCGCTTGCCGTCCGATCCTGAAATAATATTTTCTCCTTTAAATCTTTGTTTTAAAAAAATTGAATAAATGAACAAATAAAGAATTTTCCTATAATGAAAAATACGTAGCTTTAAAAACAAGTGAAAATATATCTAGATTAAGTAAAAATAGTTAAAATGCACTTCGCTAAGAATTTAATATATAGTTTGAAAAAAAATCGCGTATAATTTTATCACTGCAATTAACGATATCTCCTCACCCTCCCCCCGGAAAGGAAGGAAAAAAAGAAAAGTTGGAAATTGCATGTGAAGCGTAGCAAATGAGGTGCGTTCGTATGATAACGAAGTTTTAAAAATATTACTCTCATATATCAATCTCATAAAATTGTAAATAGTGAATTATAATTAAAACGCTCATCAAACAATGTTTTCCCAATACCATTAAGTAATGGAATACTTTTGTGTAACCTTGTAAATCAATAGCACACGTTCTTTGTACCACAAATTATGTAAAATGTATATTATAATATGTACTTTATAGATGCATATCAATTTTATTAATTTCGAATGAGTGTAACACCATTAAAATGCATATGAAACATTTTTTTTCCATTGACCGTAATGTAACGGAATACTTTTGATTGTCCCTGTAATTGATCTATGCATCCGATTTTCATAAAACGTGAAATAACTCGACAAAATTATGTAATAATTATGTATTTTAAATTTCAAACGATTAAAATGCATTTGAAACTTTTTTCCCCATTGACCATAATGTAATGGAATACTTTTGATTGCCCCTGTAATTAATCTATGCATCCGAGTTTCATAAAATTTGAAATGACTCGACAAAATTTTGTAATAAGTATGTATTTCAAATTTCAAACGATTCGGTTGGGTAGTTTTTGCGTTGTTATATGCGGACAGACGGACGGACTGAACGACCACTATAGGTGCTACGTATTTACATAATTACGAACGCACCTAAAAAGAAAAAAAAAAAAGCACGTTAATTTGTCTGGGGCCCGATTGGTGAACCAGTTATGGAAAATTCACAGTATTTTTTTTTACAATTAATAGAAAGCGCCAGTTAGTAAATTCATTTAAAACAATTATAATTTTTGCTTTGTTTCTTTTTTTAGAATACAGCAACAAAAAAGAAAAAATAATAAAGTGTCTTTTTATATCTAAATAGATTTTTCAATACATAATCACAATTTAATTGATATAAAACAATTAATTAATTAAAGTATTATTTTAATATATTACACTCTTTAATTTTTAATTATGTTTTCGACTTTTGTAATAAAATATTTCGTTACCACAATGTGACAACTAGTTGGCATAATTTGGATTTTAGAGAGCGTAGTTTGGTGCATCATTAAATACCATGAACGACTATACTGCTAACAAAACTTATTTAATTTCAAGTGAATGCGACATTTACGATCATCCATTATTAGCGTTTAATCTTATATGAGGACCCCATAAGCTAAAGGATATAAGTGACAAAATTGAAAAAAATTAAAGAACTAAGTGCACAGACGATCTGGAAATATGGTTTTCTCTTTTCAGGTAAAGAAATATGTGATTTTTTAGTTATGTGCGGCGTTCTAGACACAAACCACTTTTGTCGAGGAAAAATAAATATTGATTAATTATAAATTTAAAGACAATTGTACTCGACTTTTTTTTAACAGTTATTGAAAAAAGATACAAAAGATCGAATTTTTGTTACTTGTACCCTTGGTTCCCGAGATCGTCATATGTTTGTCAATAACAGTTTTTTTTTTTTTTTAATTAACGGGATAATTAAGTAGTACCTTTTATTCTTTCAGATAAATCATTTCACGAGGTTTCTTACCTATTTCCAAGGATGATTTCTTTCTTTTCCTCCTTTTATTATAAAGTTTTTCGCAGACCGAGTCTTCTACATAGCACAGAGCACTTTCACGCAAGACCTTTTGTCCACATATGCTCGGCATTTGGCAGCTTTTGGTCCTGTGGGTCAGACAGTTTTTGGAACAAGGCGACCAAGCAGTCCACTCTGAATAAGGCGATGAATGAAGTACATGGTACAATATCTTAAAATCAGAAGATGTGTCATTGGCATCTTGGTGAGTCAATATATCATCGAGAATGTCCACGTTTTTCACCTACATTCAGAAATGAAGAATAAATAAATAAAATGTATACTATTATAAAGCAAACATGATTAATTGAGGACTGAGTTTAAAAACTTGCCATATCCAAAGTTAAAAAAGAATTATTTTAATCTATTTCATTGGTGAAGCTGTATCGAAAAAACATTACAACATTGGGAGGAGGGGACTAGTATTATCGTGTACTGAGAAACACCGAAAATACTGGCGATAAATATATATCAATAAATAAAAACTTTGTTAAATCACCATAAAAAGATAAAATAAACATTTATATGCATTTTGTGGAAGAAAGACTCTTCAGTTTACTTGATTTTCCCTTCTGGTGTAGGTATGTTGATGATACTTTTATCTTAATTCCTTTTGAGCTGGATCTCCAAAATCTCCTTTCTCTTGTCAACTCTGTTGATCCTTGCATCCAGTTTACTCTTGAAGTCGAAGAGAATGATTCTCTTCCTTTCCTCGATGTCTTGGTCACTAAACACCCTGATCGGTTCTCTACCTCTGTTTATAGAAAACCTTTCGCTGTATCTCTACCGCCGCATGCTTTTTCTAACCATCCTCCACAGCATAAAGTGGCTTCCTTTTATACTTTTGTTTACAGAGCACTTCGGATTTCTTCTGACTCTTCTGCTCTAAATAAGGAAATTAGTTACCTCAAATCTCTTGCTCTCACTCGTGGTTATAATCCCTCTTTGATTGACAAAGCTCTGTATAAATTTAATAAGCCTAAACGTCTTCTTACTGATTCTAATAATTCGTCTAATATTAATTCTATAGTTCTACCTTTTTATTCTCCTCTTTGTTTCAAAATAGCTAAAATCCTTTCTCGTTTCAATTTTAAAGTTATCTTCAAACCTTTGAATAAAATTAAATTCTCGTCTTTGAAAGATCCTATTCCTGTTGAGAACCGGTGGGGTGTTTATTTTATTACTTGCTCTTGCAATTTGGGTTATATTGGTCAGACCAGAAGAGCGTTGAAGAAAAGATTGGATGAACATCAGAGGTACATTAAAAATCAGGAATTATCTAGGTCTTCCATTGCTTCTCACTGTTGGTCTTCCGGTCATTATTTCAATTTTTCCATGGCCAGAATTATTTCTAATCCTGCCTCTCCTTCTCATTTAGATACTCACGAAGCTTATTTTATTTATAAAAATTGTAATACTCTTGTCAACGATCTCTCTTCATCCCCCTCCCTTTCTCCTGCATGGAAATTACTTTTGTAGTTTATTATTATTACTATAATTATTTTTAATTTTTTATTTAATTAATTATTATTATTACTTCTTTTTTTATTATTATTTCATTTTTAATTAATTAATTTTATTTTATTTTGATTTTTATTTATTTATTTTAATTTATTTATTTATTTTATTTTATTTGTTTTCTTTATCTTTTATTAGTTTTTCTCTGCCACCTGTGTTCTTTTAGCCAGCGCCACCTGGGGCACTCTTTGTAATCTCCTCCCTCCTTCTTTGAGTTTATCTTTACGTTTCTCTTTCTCCTTGGCTCTGACAAGCAGCGCCACCTGTCGCACTCTGTGTAATCTCCTCCCTCTTTATTTCACTGTTATTTCCACTCTGTCCGTTGTGACACATGTTTGGATCAGCTGATGACGAGCAGTAATTTTGCTGCTCGAAACGCGTCCTGTTTATTTTATCTTTTTATGGTGATTTAACAAAGTTTTTATTTATTGATATAGTATTATCGTGTATTTCTGGCATAGACAAAATCAGAGGGTTTTTTTTTTTTTTGGGGGGGGGGGGGGGGGCGGGGGGTTACAGACAGTTTGGTTTTTTGGATAAGGCAAATTTTGTAACTTACGTCGTCAGTTATAAAACAATGCAAAAACAATTTCGGAAATACATCAAAAAGAGGTGAGGATTGTATTGTGTGTGGGTTTATATAAAGAATAAAAAACAACGCGTATAGGACACAAATAAAAATATTATTTAACGCATTCGGCCGTGTCAAAACCTTTAAAACCCTATCATCAGTGCTATAAAATGTTATTGCGCTGCTGATAGGATGTTAGAGGCCTTAAAACAGCCGTATGCATTACAGCATTTATATTTGTATCCTCTAAGTGTTATTTTTCATCTTTTATAAATTTAGAAAATATTGATTGGATATAAGATGACAAAATTTGTAAAAAGAATTTTAAAACTTACTGGATTGTTAAAAACGTACATGAAATTCTGGATGCATACAGGTTTTTAACTGGTGTTAATTAATATATTTTTTTACTTTTTTTTCTTTCTTAATATTTATAATCTGGACACGCTGGAGAATGTAATTATGTTCTATCTTTAAATTATTTTTAATCAAATTTTGCCTTTCTTTAACCGGAATCCCGTTAGAAAAATCCAGCTTTTATAAAAATAACCTAGGCAGGTCGGAAAGTTCGACCGAATGCCTCCTTCCCCTTCTCTCACACATTTATGATGTAGATTTTTATTTGAAATGTATTTACCTGTGTGTATATATGTTACCTATGTGTGTATTTGAAATGTATTTATCTAGGTGTGTGTGTGTGTGTTTGTTTCCTCCAATTTTTATAATTATCAACTTTTTGAATTTTGATAGCTCTTTTCCATTTCTCATGTTCCAGGGCAAATTTCAAATCCATTTATAAGCCTTTGGTGACCTCTCCAATAGTACTTTTTCAAGTCATTTTTGATAGAAGAGGAAACAAAGAAGAAAGAGGGGCAAACCAAGAATGATTTGGTTTGACTGATTATTTCACGTGTTCTATAGAATGTTTGATTTCAGTCTTCTGTTGAATGTTTGTTTCAACCTTGATGATATTGCTTATCGTCAAGAGTCCATTTCAGTAGAAAAATATTTAAGGGAAACAACGTATTCAAATTTTCTAAAATAATTTATTTTACTAAAAATTTCTGTTTTTGTCTGCTTAAAATGATGTTTTAATCATGTTTCTATCTTAATTGGAACAGGTAATATATTTTTTTTCGTTTTGATTGGTTTCCAAGATCTAGCTTTCAAGCAAAGGTTGTCATAATAATTTCTTGTGAAAATGTGTTTTCCTTCATGGTGGATTTTTCACCATTTCTTGCATTTAAATTGCTATAACTCAAGAACTGTTAAAGATAAATAGTTGAAACTTAATACATGTCTTTAACTATTTTACTTTAATTTTAATTCAGAAAATTAAAAAATACATATTTTTTAAAATATGATTTTTTTTAATTAAATTACATCACTAAGATTTTTTCATTAAATATTCGTAATTTTTATTTAAATTAATATTTTTTTAAGTGCTGAATCAAAATTAAAAAACTTATATATGTATATATCTGTTTAATTTAATAAAAAAAGGAATTCTATAAATAATATTTCGAGTTATGACTTTAAAATATCCTACATTTTTTAATAAATTAAAACAGTCAGGAGCAATCGAGGATACTCGATTGCTTCTCACTGTTGGGATTCCGGTCATTTCAATTTCTTCATGGCCAGAATTGTTTCTTACCCTGCTTTTCCCCTTCACTTAAAGGTTCATTAATCTTATTTTATTTGTAAATTTTTTTATAATCTTGTCAATGATTTTTCATTATCCTCTTCCCTATCTGTGAAAAATGTTCTGTGTGTACTCTTCCAGTGAAAATTACTTTTGTAATTCCTTACTCTCGTCTCTTATCTATTTTCAACTAAAAATCATTTTATTTTATTTATTATTATTATTTTACTTTTATTTATTTAATTTAACTTTTATTCTTTACTTATTTATTTCTATTTTATTTTTTAATATTTATTTATTTATTTATTTATTTATTTATTTATACTTCTTTTTTTCTCTTTATTATTTTCGCATGACTTTCGTCTTCCGCATGTGCTCTTTCTTTCAGTTCATCTTTGACATTGTCCTCTTTCGAACATGTGTCTGCTTCAGCTGACGACGAGCTGCTATTGTTTTAGCTCGAAACGCGTCCTGCAATTTTTTATTTTAGACGATTTTCATAACATGTATTACTTTAATTATCTTCGAATATTGTTTCTTGTTTTTAGTTTTAACAGAAATTAAAGTTTGGAAAGGATAAATAAAATGCTGAAAATTTTGAACAGTGGTTACTAACCAATAAAATATCGTAATAAAAAAAATTACCTGTTGATCTCGATTTCTGCACTTGTCCTTAAAGCAGGCCCTCTCCTCGCGTAAAAGATTCGTTCCACATTCTGAAGGACTGCGGCAGTGTCTCGTTCTGATTTGCTTGCATTTTCTGTTGCACCTCGACCACGTTGACCAAGAGGAATACAGTGAATTTCGATCTCTCAAATTTGGCTCAGCTTCATCCAGTGAAGATCCTGTCACATTGAGCTTTAACCTCTGTTCATCCTAAAATGTAATTTGTGATGTTATACAAACAGTTACTTAACTTACTCACAAAGTCAATGAATGTAATGGAGAAACTAAATTTTCATTAGGGGCAGTCTATAAATGATGTCACTCTTGGAGGGGAAGAAGGGAGTTCATGAAATTGTGATCTTTTGTGACAAGGGAGTGGGGGGGGGGGGGGGGATTTAAGAAAAAAGTGACATGACACATTTTGGTTTTAAATAAAAAAACATTAAAAATCAGCGTTATTTCATTAATCAGCGTAATTGACGTTATTTTGAAATTATAGTATTTTTGTGTTCATAAAATAAAAATAAAATTTAAAGCCAAATATACTGTTTAGTTCTATTTCAAATTCCAAAATACTACAGTTTTCAACTGCTCTTCCATATTAATATTTTATTACTATTGTGTATTAATTATAATTTTTGTTGCAAACCAGAATCTTATTTCTTACAAAATAAGTATACAAATCATTTTTATTGCTGTTCTCTCAAAAAGTCATCAAAACTCACAATTAAAGTTTAAAAATAAAATTTGAAATAGGATCTATAATATAGTGCTTTTTTTCTGAACTGCAAGTGTATGTATATGTAATATAGTATGACATGTGACAGGGGGAGGAGGAGGAGTACGGTGGAGTGCGACACTTTGTGACAAAAAAAGCTGGAGGGCAGGGGCCTCAAAAATATTGAAAAAAGGTATGACATTTATAGACAGCCCCTTAGTAATAAAAAGTTGAAAGTTTCAAAATTCCGTTTTAGTTATTTTCAGAATAAAAAAGATATAATTTTTTGAAATTTTCCTTTTTTAATGCAGAAAAATTAATCAATTACGAATTCCCCAAAAGTATTTTTTTCTATTTTAATAAAAGAAATACTTCTGTTATTAAAATTATATTTTGATGGAAAAAAAATGTTATTATTCTGTGTTTATGTGTCAGTTGGATCGGTTTCACGGATGTATTGCAACATAAATTAAAACTAATGACTGCGATTGCCAAAAGAGCCGGAGCAACGCCTCGCAGGTCCTGGCGTAGCACTTCTAGACCAACGTCTCTGGACTGCAATTCTGAACTAATACAGTTTGTTTTTAAATTGCACGTATCATAGAATATAACATATAATATAGATAATTAAATGTTTGAAAAAAAACAGGAAGTTTTTTTCCCATTTAATGTGTAAAGTTATTTTCTTAATTTATTTTATTTTATTTACAATATTTTAAATATTTATTTTTGCATTTATGTTTATTTACAGAATCTCCAAATCTATCCATTCCCCGACAATTATATTAATTTTTGCTACAATAAATAAATGTTCACTTAATTCTCCTCACCTCAAAGAAACATTTGAAAACAGAACTTGTGCAAAACCTTTTTGTTTTATATAAAGGGCAACGTTATTTCAACGAGATGATTTTGGGCTCCTAAAAAGACCCCAGTTGCATTGTGTCCCTGGACAACTGTCCAGTTTGCTCAGTGGTTGTTTGGACCCTAACCAGTGAATCTTATTTATATAAAAAGAAAAGGTTGATCAATCTCATCCTATTAATAAGTGCAAACAATAAAAATATTTTAAAAATGCAAGAGTTGAACGAAATGCTCGAGATTGGCTTTGAATCTCTGCTAGAAGTGCAATTCTTCTTTTCTACATCTTATTCCATTTGAAAACCTATATGCAATACAAAAAAGAAACTGCACGAAACTTCTTTTGCGTAAACTAGAAAAAATAATCACAAATAAATTCTGTTACGATGTGAGAAAGCCACTTCAAAAAATATTTAAACTGTTAGTGCATCTATCATATTTAACCCTTGAATAGTATTTAAATAGTTTTGGTTCAGAAATAAATGACTCGCATAGTTGGAAATGAAAAAGTCAAAATTAACATCAATGTTTAGTGCAAGAAGGAGGCGTTGATAAAACGCTAAATATTCATTATGCGAAACGCTATTTCATGCCTCGATCAGAATGATGTATTTAAGAGCGAACAACATAGTTTAAAGTGGAGTTAAATATGTAATTACCACTTTTAAAAAACAAAATATAGGTATTCCATCTTTTCTTAACATCGAAATATCCCGGAATTTTCCCATCAGTTCCGCTTCTCAAGGAAAAACCTCCACGAGCTGATGGCATAAAATAAAAAGGTTTCAGAGTGAAACGTTCGCCAGCTCATAAAATTAAAAAATCATATAACACAAGAAGAATTTTGTTGTTGAGTTCCTTCTTTTTGTTACTGTTATTACTTCCTCGGAACCGCGTTCAGAATATTAATGGATGTCAAATGAAAATAAAAAAATATATTTCTTGAGGACGGCTCTCCACTCCTTCAAATCGTCCTTGCCCTTTTGGAGGTCGTGGCACGGCGAAACTCGAGGAAAGATGCGATTTTTTTTCTTCTTTTCTTTGTTAACAAATTTGTTATTATTTAGTAGGGTTATTGTAACCAAATATTCCCGATTATTATTATTTTTAAGGCTTTAAATAAATCGGCCTTTTAATTTCCTGTAAATACATTTTTTTTTTCTTTTTTAGTTTATACAAAAAATATTTTAAATATAATTTTCTTCAGCATCAGACCCTATGTAAAATATGAGAAATTTAAAATATATATCAATATTAGTGCTATAACGCTATATTAATTTTAAACTTTTTTTCAGATGTATCTATTTTTTTAAATAAAATTAATGTTATTACTTTAGAAAAGTTGTGCATTGTAGCAAAAACCAATTCCAGATTAAAAAAAATCTGTAAATAAATAGACATTTTCATCTCCATTGAATATTTTTTATAAAGTGTTCAAGGTTTGCCTCTTTCAGTTTATACATAACTCATTTTTAACTAATACCATGTTGCGAATAAAAATCATGTACAAGATGTTTGCTCCGAACGGGCTAATCTTGTCACATCACATGTGAGATACTGCTGTAGAAGAAAGTACCGATCTCACATGGGAGATGACAGAATTGATAAGAGCTTTAATTTTAATTTTGCTGCTTGTTAATTTTAATTCTTATTTAATTTTTTAATTAGAGTCACTTATAGTAAAGTTTTATAGCATAATACAGTCTAACTATTCCAAATGTAGTAGGGCAATTCCAAGCCAATGTTACTATTTCTAATATTTTTTTTCCCACATCAAATAGATAGTACACACACATACAGTGGCCAAAAGTTTCACAAAAGTTTCCGGCCAGTTAGTTTCTTTCATTTATTTACTAGAAGGTTTCAGCGAAGAAGCACAATTTCCTCAAAAGTTAGGAATATGTGAATGACTTCTAACCATGTGACCATTTTGATTGAATTCCGAAGACTTTTCATGCAGAATAAAATTCGAAGTTCACCTGTGCAAAAGTTTCAGGCCACTCATCATTCTTTAGTTTTTTTTCTATCGATAAAATGCTTTTTGGTTGTGTTTGTTAATGAATCAACATGAATAACAATTTAAATTCAAAATAGAAAAATTCAACAATTATTGTTCATAAATGAATGATTAGTTTGTCGCTAAAGGGTCAATTTTCTCGAGATACTGCGGCAAAGTTATCGATTGGTAAATCGACTGCGCACGATATTTAAAAATTATATAAAGATGACCATGGCCTTCAGGATTTTATGAGACCCGGGAAACCCTGGAAAATGCCTATTCTTGTCGAAATAATTATCAGGAGAAAAAAAAAAAATTGATGACCCGCATAAAAATCCCTCTTCAATATCAATATCCCGCGATTTACGGAAGGAAAAGATTGCTGAAATAAGTCTGTCTACCGTGTGAAGATGCTGACGTGATGCAAAACTTTATGGAAGAGTGTCTTCAAAAATTTTTTTATAAATTAAAAATCAACGTACTTGACTGGCATTTTCCAAAAAACACAAAGTGTGGCCAAGTGAAAGCTGGAGAAAAGTGCTATTTTTCAATCAATCGAATTTCAAATTTTTTGGGGAGTAAAGGAAGACGCCTACGTCCGATGACCTAACAACAAAAGATATGATTCGACCTATGTTATTCCTACAATGAAAGCATAGCAGAGAACACGTTCAGTGGCCAAGTTTTGAAAATTTTGGGTGGGCTCAAAATTTTTTTGAACAAATAATAAAAATATTGGGTGGGCTCAATTAATAATGGGTGGATGGAGATATTAAATTATTGGGTGGACACGTGCCCCATGGGCCCACAAAAGTTGGCTCCACTGGACACGTTATTCTGTGGGGAGCTCTATTCTAAACATCGCTCTATTATTTGAAATCCACGGTAAGATGAATGATGCAGTATATAAGGATATCTTGCATGATTATTTGCTGCCTTATTAGAGGAAAAATTGTGGTCGTAATTATTTGTTTTACAATGATACCGACTTAAAGAATGTATGCAAGCCTCGACAAGCAATGGTTTTCGCACAAAAAATTCGCTTTTGAAATGGCCAGCCCAAACGCACGACATGAATCCAATAGAAAATCTTTGGAAAGAAGTTGGCAAACGTGTGCGGAACTATAAATATTCCAACTCAGTCGAAATTTCCAAAAAATTGAAAGAAATGCGGAGAAAACGTATCATAGACGATCTTTAACCATTGATTGTATGAATGTCACGTTGCTGCGGCGCAGTACCTATTACTAAAGGTACAGTGATAAAATACTAATTGTAAATCTTGTTGATCACTGTAATTTTCTATTACCATGCCATTTTTTTCCCAAACTTGCAAAGATGGCCGGAAACTTTTGAGAACATGTGTTTTCCTTTGTACTTAATTTTGTAAATTAAATTTACTGATATTTATATGTTATTACATAAATAAGTTTCTAATTATTATGTCAATGAAATTTATAAGTATCACTTTCAGATTCCTCTTCGTATGGATATACTTACAAATTAACTAAAATATTTTTGCTGGCCGGAAACTTTTGACCGCCACTGTATATAAAAAAATTAATTGTTAGGATGAGCGAAGCGAATCCTCTACTAGGCCACTCAAATTACATTTTGTCGTACACTTTACAAAAAAACTATTCAATATTTTAACTTCAAATTAAACACAAAAATAAATTATGATCTGTAGATTTGCACAATATAATTTTTTTTTTACAGTAAAACGTTAAAAAATTTATTATTTTAATTAATTTATTTTACATGCATTTCCAATACGGACGCATTTTAGCAAATAAATAAAAAATGAAACACGTATATTTTCAGAAAAAAATATAAATCATGGAGTAAATAATTATAGATAGAATCATGATTAATTTAATAAATAAAATATGTTTTCATTATCCAGCAAAATCGATTGCAAAGATGACACTTAAACATTTAAAAAAAATTGTATTGTGGATTTTTTTTTTTTTTTGTAAAGTGGCAACAAAAGAATTGTAAACAAATAAAATTAATTGTTAAATTTGTTATATAAATTAAAAATTAAAAGAATTGAAGCGTGAAGTTGTTGCCTTGATTCAAGCTCTTTATAAATGTACTAAAGCAAAGTTGGCCGATTCAGAAACGACAAATTGACTTTAATTATTTCTTACTTTATCATTTGGATCTAAAGTAATGTTAAGTTCTTATTTGTGGACCGAAAAAGTTTTAGTGAACGGAACTTTAGACTTTGTTGCACGTAATAAAGAAAATCACAAGCCACCAGACCAGATATAGCGAATAATCATGGATAAATTTGAATACTACAATAATTTAACTTATAAGAATTGGTGCAAACCAATTCCCCCAATAATTAAATTCTGGAAAAATGGAAGCATAAATTGCTCAAGGAAAGAATTTCTTCTGCAGTTAGCTTTTGCTGTTACAATTCATAAATCCCAAGGTTTAACATTAGATGAAGCAGTTGTAGATATTGAGGATATATAGACACCAGTTGGCTTAAAAACGTACGTAACGTTGTCGACAGTGAAAATCCTTCAAAATTAAGCATTCAATAGAAATTTTCCTTACGAAAAATTCTACAATATCAAAAATTCTGATATACACGCTAAAATGTATAAAAACGAAGAAATTAGAAAAAAATAAGTTTTACAGTTAAAAATTCATATATCAACGAGAGCAGATTTCAAATGTTTTTCCAGAAAATAGGATTTGACGAAGTAACTTTCTTCAAGCTCTCTTCAAATATATTATTCTAAAATAGCTATCAAAGATTATTTGATGTTAATTACAAAGATTGGAAACATGCATATTTCAAACAACTTTAAAAAACACCAGTGGTTACTGGAAATTGTAAAAAACATCTTTAACAGAGCTTTTAGTTGAAAATTTAAAAATATTTTGTAAAAGTTTGCTTCGAAAATATTTTACTATACCAGTCTTACATCATAAATAAAAAATTAAAATGCGCCAAAACATAAAATAACGTTTTTGTTTAATAAAGATGCAAAAATAATATTAAAAAATATTTTTACTTTCAAATATCTGTTTTATAAAATAATGCTTCGCGAATCCAAACAAAGCATGGCTTTTGCTAGTATAAACAATATATAAACCATTGAATTTAATACAAAATTATTACATTGAAACATGGGAAAAAAATAAAGTGAATACAATCAAAACTTGCAGAACCAAAGCAGAATCCTCAGGCCCACAAATTCTTTGGAACTACAAATAGAGTGTGTGGTTTCATCTTCGTATTAGCCAAGAAAAAACAAAACAATACCAATTTTGGGCTTCCATCATACATAAAAACCAAAATAGAATGGAGAAAAACATTAAAATGGATAGAAAAAGAAAAAACATACCAGACACTATAGTTACCCCTATAATGATGTGGCAAAAAATAGATTTATGATTATAAATTAAATGCATTATATGTCCACTGGAAGATGCCTTAAGTATATACTCCCAGTAGATATAAGCAAAATTTAAATTATTTATTCAATGAAAAACATGAAATATAATAAATAATTTATTTATTAATATATATGAATCATTAAAATGATTCAAATATTTAATTGTACCATATTATAAAATCTCTGATTAAACCATTTTTATATCATATTGTAATTACTTAATAAGTAAATAAAATAATAATTAATTGTTAATTAATATCAATGTTTAGATATGTAAAGAGGATAAAATGTAAAAAGAAGGGAAAAATAAAAATAAAAATTGAAATTAATTTCATTTAATTTGACAATACTAACCTAAACTCTTAACAATTTAGGCTGTACCTAAAATATTATTTCGAAGTGTATAAAATGCATATATTAATTATCTATTTTATTCCTTCTTTCGGCTTATATTAAGCTATTGAATATTCAGTCAACTATTCCCTACATACCTAGTAATCATTTCTATATTAATTTTTCTTTAATAAATTCACGTTTTCAAGGGTATATTCGAAAAAATGCTTTTCCACCTTCAACAGCTCGAAATTTTCTGATACAATTTCAGACGCATTTTTTAAAATAGAAACATGAAACTTGCTGAGAAAATTTTTGAAGAGACGTATAAGGTGCCGTGTGATGTCTTTTTATGCTCAATTCATTAGAATTTGATTTATAAAGAATTACCTTCTCAGTATGCCCCTTTTTCTCATTCACAAATCTCCTGCTTCGGAAAATTTGGATCAAAAGGCCAACTTTGACTGCATTTTTGTAATATTTTCTGCATTTATCAAAAACTTGACAGACACGACACCTTATAAAGTTTCTAAATAAGAGAGTCAGCGAGTGATGTGTTTGAGAGCAAAAGTGAATTCAAAAATAAATCGGAAAATAAGCAGTTTGAATAGAAATACGCCCTTAAATACAATTTTATCAGTTGAAATAACCCTTTTCAACGTCATAATTTTCGAAGAGGAAAATTATCGAAAAGTTAATGCGTAGCATCTCAAAAAAAGAATTCCGAAAATCCGAGCAGAAGATTGAGTACCTAGAGTGTCTGTTTGGACAACCCCCATAAAAGTTTCAAAATGTAAATAGAATTCTGTCCTTCAAGAGTAAACTTTAAGACAAAAAGGTCAAAGGGAAAGCATTGATTTATTCAACGAAGAAAAGTATTATCCATTTTATTAGTGAAAAATACATAAGGAAAACTTTAATTTTTATTCTTGTTGCATTTATAATCCCGGCCTTTTAAAAAAGTGGTCTGCTTTAGATGTCCGGCGCCATACCACAAGACTATCGCTTTTGAAGAATACGGATGGAATGAGGGGGGGGGGGGGGGTTAAGAAGCAATTTTAGAAAAATCTTTTTTAATAAGGCTTTTAAAAGTTACGAATATAAGGTGTATTTTATTGTTATTATTACTACTCTAATTTCAAGCAATTTTTTCCCCAAACAATTGTTATTAAAAAAAAAAAAAATCATAGTTTTTACAAGCGATTTTCAAATTAAATAAAGTCAGCAACAACATCATTTAATAGAAGAGTCGGAAGCACAAAAATCTAAAATGGTTTGGACCACAAGAAAAGAAAAAACACCTATATTTTATGGAAGACTAGTAATTGGGAAATCTAATGATCCATGTCTGCCAGAAGTGAAGTAGTGGTACATAAGCCAAAAATTAATACCACTAATGCTTTATCCGTAAGTTTAGCATCGTTTTTTTTGCTGTACGATCAAAGGTTTTAAATGATTGTACCGTAAACACAATGATGAACCTACGAGTAAACCATTAGTATTTCAATTTTTGGCGTATGTACCACTTCACTTGTGACAGACATGGATCACCATACTCCCCGATTACTACTCTTCCATAAAGTTTTTTTTCTTCTTGTGCTAGATACCTTAGGTTTCGTGTGCTGTCGGTTCTTGGACTATCAGTTTAGAAGCACATTTTATTTTCAGTGGTTATATTGATGAAAAACCAATAAAAAATTATTTACGATGTTTTTATAAGGAATTGCCATATTCTGGCGTATAACAGAATAAGTGAGCATTTTTCTGTTTTAAGTTATATTTATCGTATTATATAACCCCCCCCCCCCCCCACAAACACATTATAGTTAGGAAAAATATGCAATCTTACCTATAACTATTCCTTGCACATTCTTTCCATGTTTAATTGAAAAGGAAATTTGTCTTTTACATAATTGAAAAACTAAAACATTTTTAACTAGAAACAGGGAAATCATCATTAAAATTCCCTATTTTCAAAAAATCATTCAAGAAAATATCCCATATTTGCAAAACATGGACAAAGGACACCTGTTTTTTGGTATTGATATGGTTAAAATTGACTGATGCTTTTCTCCATTTCCTAATCTACTCTCTCTGGTATCCTATTACATTGAAATCAGTAAGTACACTTTTATTCACAACACGTTTTTGTTAAATTAAACAGCGAAAACTCGCCAAATATGGTAATCTATCATTTTAAATGATCAGTTCTCTGCCTATACTAAAAGCTACATTGATGCCAGTCTTAAAAAAGGAAAAATTTAGTGAAGGTATAATAGGAACACTCCCTTTAAAATATATCCGGTTATTCGTAAACACAGTTTTCGAAGACATCGTTTAAATGCCAACCTAGCTTCACCCGGATACGGAGCAGCACCATGCTAATTTATGACGTTATGAAACGGTAAATATTTATCATTTAGATGAAAAGCTAATAGACAGATGACAGTAATGTAGGCTTTGTATCCTGTAGTTATGACAGAATAGCAGGAAAATGCAATCTAAGCCTGTAGGAAGACAGTCAAATCAGGCCCAAAGAAAGTTCTAAAAAAAGAAATGAATTTTGGTTATGACTTTATTACCTCGGTCAAGGCCGGTCTTTGCCAAGTCAATGCTGGAGAATGACCTTGAGATGAAAAACCATTATTATTTAGTTGTAGGTAATTTGCATTTTTATAGTCCATCCAAAACGAAAGGAACCGAGTTAAATGTAAAAGACGGGATCTTAATAAAAGGGTCATCCAACATACCTTTGTAATGTTAAAATTGAATTAAATAAAAATTGCCTAGAATTAAAGTATTTTTATTATTAATGTTTTGATATTAGTATGTTCAATGGCAATTGCATCAAAAAAAAGATTAAAGTATTAAATAAAGGACAATATTAAATGATCCAAACAATGTTGTTTATAACCAGTAAAAAGTACTGAATAAGAATTCCTCTTCCATAAACTTAATGCTATTTTATTTCAAACGTTTATTTTTAACAGAATTGCAACAGCATGCAACATACTGAGACATTGGTTTATTGAATTTGTTTCTGTTTAATGTGTACATCAGTAGTATCAGTACACCAAATATAATCGAACTGGGAAAGTACCGCGGCCGAAATGCAACTCAGTATCTTCACATCCCGTGGAAGATTAATCGTATCCACGACATCGTGCATCTGGTGTGTCCCATCGTGTAAAAAATCGTGCGACTTCGCCGTAAACATATGAACAACAACAGTTTGCATAACACAGTTAGCTACAGAATTTTATACACGTCACATATTAAGCTAAAACGTAATTCCGTCAAAAAGTACGCATATTATTATTAAAAATACTTACAGAAATTACTATCCATAGATAGTTATGCATTCCAGTTCTTGTGCATTTCTGTATATGAATTTATTTCTATACAACAAGCATTTCTTAGAGTATAGTTCAAATAGAATAAATCAATGTTGAACACTTTTCAACAATGTTGGTCTTTAAAAAATAAATAAATGATAACGTAAATTAACTCATTTGAGCATGAAACCGTCATTAGTCAGACTTAATATAAAACCAATGGACATGAAATACATTTGTATGCTTCAAATTTCTAAATCAAAAAATTCATTTTTTTTTTTTTTGCGCATATTCTTTTTAATTTATATTTATCTGTTACAAAATTTCCAAAATATTTCTAAATCACATGCATATTTTTCAGAGGTCTGTCCGAACTTTCCTCGCAGGTTCCTGTTTTTGTAAAATTATGGAATTTGTTGTTTTTTTCTTGCCATGTGTGCACATTTTAGTCATAAATTTGTGAATTTGAATAATTTAAAGGTGCCTGCGTATATGTTCTTTACGTATATATACATATATATATATACAGCCTAGTAATGTGTTCTTTGACGAACTCAGCTGTTTTGTGATACGTCAGATTTTATTTTTAAATGATAAAATAGAAAGATTCAATTTGGAGGTGGATAACTTTTGTGAAAGATCTTTTTTAAGGTAAAGAATTTTGCGAAGATTCCTGTTCAGTATGAATATTTTTGTGAATACGTCCTTTTAAAAACGGAAATTCCTTAAACAAATTTCTGTTTTTTTTTTTTTTTAGCTTGAAAATTGGAATGCAGCTGTGATTAAAACTATACCACTGCAATTCTATTTATGCCATTTTCAAAGCTTTATAAATAACAAAGAAACACCATTCAAAGAAAATATACAGGGGGGGGGGGGGGGAGGGATTTTCTAAAGAGAAAAATAAACTATAAAAAGGCCCTCCATGACATAAGTTTAATATTTGAGCTCTTAATGTACAATAGTTATACTGTTGAAAAGTGTGGCATAATCAATCACAACTAGTCATTTTTCTTTGTTATATACATAGTTTTTTTTTTTTTTTTTTTTTTTTTTTTTTTTTTTTTTTTTTTTTTAAAGAACTTTAATGACTGAAAATGGAACAGGTCTTATAATAAATTCTGTTAAAAAAGGGAAAAAAAATTACGGTTTTTGGAAAATAACTATAATTCCTGAAAGGGAAACTTGATTTTAAAAAAATTTTAACGTTTTGTTAGCGATTCCGTTGTTACTTTATATTTTACTGAAGTTTTAAAACTCTCAGAAAGATCAAAGCGCAAGTCACAAAATTTAATACGATTTGAAATTTTCCTGTGCAAATCACCAGAAAAATTATAAAATACAGTAAGTTGAAGTAAGTCAATTTTGACGTAAAACGTGTTTGTTTATTTTGTATATATGCATCTAGCTATTAGGGACGCTGAATAATTCCTGATAATTGTATGGTAAAGATGAAGGGAAAAATAATACTTTTGGGTTCTTCCTGATGGGTTCAAAGGATAAAGGTCCTCGGTAACAAAAATCTAAAAACTTTAAATGGATACTTAATTGAAGGTTCTGTATAATGTTGGAATTTCCGAAGTTCTTTCGTGACGAAGTTTTTCAATAGGAATAAAAAATATCAATATCGCACTGGAACAACCACAATTTGTTCCGAGAAGAACTTCGAATCATTATTAGTCACAAAAACATACACAAAGTTATTAAATGTGATGTTTTGTATCTATATAAAATAAATAAAAAAAAGGGTTGCTTAAAAATAGAATAAAATAAATTACCATCAACAAGAGTAAATATATCATGTGTACTTATTTTAAGAAAAAATAAAAAGTATGCTTGTAGAGGGGGACTCTGAACAAAGGGATGGATCTGGATTTAACCTTTCATGCATGGTGTGGCATATTTGAAACAGAAACATACAGAAATATGTGTGGATCAATCCAATCCAAGTGGTCCAGAAATTATTTTTTAGGATGCTTGACTATTTTTTAAAAATCTGAAATTTTTTGTGCAACAACCCTAATATGATGGAAGTACAGAAAGACTATTATTTTAATTTTACTATTTTTAGATTGTGCATGGTAGCCATGTTTACTTCATCGTGTGCAGCAATTTTCTCACATTGAATAGCTTATGGAATCGTAAGCATCTCATCTTTTATTTCTTTAATTCAACCGGGATTTGCAACTATTTGTTCAGAAAAAAATGAGCTAAAAGTTTAGTGATAGAATAGTTTCTTAAAATAATTCTTACTGTTGTAATTTTAGCATAAATTTTAAGATTTTTTTTTTTTTGCAAAATCGCTGTACACGATGAAAAAAAAGATGGTTGCCATGCGCAAATAAAAATTAATAAGACTAAAATGATATTCATTTTGAACTTCCACCATGTTAGGGTTGTTATACAAAAAAATTCAGATTTTTTAAAAATGGTCGAGTAACCAGTGCTGGACCACTTAAAATGGATTGACCCGTATTTTTATGACATCTGGTGAAATTTCCATTAATTAATGTATCCTTTATATTTGTTCATTATGTTTTCAAGAGGATAATTGCACATTTCCAGTAAAGCTATAGAAATTGTATTTACCCAGTTTGACTGTAAGTAACAAGAATATCAGTTATTCAAAATTCGGTTATGTTTTGCATCGTTTAATTCATACTTTGAGTTTAATGATCACAAAATAAAAATTTACCTACATAAAATAACATATCTACATTCATGCTTATTAAAATACTTATTTTTATTAATTTTTGTTATGAAAGTAGTTTTTATTTATGTTGCAGATGCTCAAAAGCGTGCGATTATCGCATCATTACAAAATTTTAAGATATACGATATTATTTTATCACAGCAGTTGAAATTAACTTATAAATTTAGCATGTTTAGTAATAATAGGGGAGAGTGGAAGGAATGCGACAGTGGGTTTTTCTCATTATGTATCATTCTAAATATTTTATCAATCACACACAAGATGAAGCAGTAGTATTCCAATCTTCAGTTTAAAAAATGGTCTGTATAAGCTTGCAATTGTATAAAAGAAAAGATTATTTCAAGAATCAAGAGTTAATTTGCTACATATACTTTGTATGCTCTTTGTATATTACCGACTTCTTTATGCACAGATGTAATAGTTTCCCTATTTATGAAACATTATACTGTACATTGTCTTTAATTTAAAATAAGCCTAAAAGCAGCATTTTTTTTTTAATACAAGAAGTTTAATACAAAACAAGGAAGTGGGGAGGAATGGGACATGTCCAATTTCTTTTTTTTTTTTTTTTATTATTTTTTTTTTTAATAAGATGAATGTAAATTGCTATCATGCAAACATTTTTAGAATATAATAAATTAATTATAACATTGATAATATATCTACTTACTTCAAAATGTAAATAAATTGAATTGATGATTTTTTAATGTTATCTATGATTGACAATCCTGAATTTTCATTCCCAGTGATGAAGATACTGGAATTTTACATTGTGGCACATGCATTATCAATCTACAATCTTTGTTGCATTGTGTATCTAGCCGACGCTAGACTATTTCTATCTTATAGCTTTGTTTTACAGATATTCTACACCTCCCTGTTAGCAGGGAAGTATGGGTCACATTTTGAAATGTACAATTTCTTTAATTATAAAATAGCTTTAGCGTGTTATGTTTCTATATTGTTCCGGGATATTAAAAAGTGTTTCACCTTGCACTCTATAAATTGAAATTTTTGTTTTTGTGTCAAAAGTTGATTTTCTTACTTTTGTTAAAAAGTGACCCACACCACTCGCATCTGCCCTGTAATTAAATACTTTATGATTATATCATATCTGAATCAATTATCTATAGTAGTGGATTCAATAAATTTTAAATCTATTATTCTAAGCGAATCTTTCATGATTGAAATTCCAGAGATATTTTCGCAAAATGGGGAAAAGTGGCATTAAAAAGAGAAAGTACAAGCCACAAAAAACAAAAGGCAACTAGAAACAAGGAAGAGATGTTCCATGACTGATATCACCAATGGATTTGAGGCACGACTTGTTTGATTTTTGATCAGTGTCCAAATTTGAAAGCCAAAAGAATCTATGCAAAATGAGTTGTAATAGGTTGACCTAGGTATCATGCACAAAATGATTTCTATTTCTATGCTTCAACAAAGACAAATATTGTTTTAAAATTTTTCATAAATGAAACCACGTAGTAATTTTGTACGCATTGTAGCAAAAATGCAACATAAACAAAAAAACATAGGAAAAATGCCTCCAATTTTTTTCATTATTTTTCCTGTGTAATAAACCTTTCTTAGAACTATATACAACTTTCTCAAAACAAAATAATGCATTTAAGAGTTAAAATGCGATCAAGTTCACTATTTTTCACCACTATCTTAATCACCAGGTGGGCGGAATAATAAAAAGAAAAATCCATTTTCACACTTTTATTTGACTTAACTTAGTGTCTGTGCATATAAAGATGGATTTTTTTTTCTCACTTAATAATATGTTGGAATTGTAAAACATATGTAGGAGAGAGAGAGAGGGGGGGGGGGGGCATGTAAACAGTACATATTTCACTCAGTTAATGTGAAGTAAAAAAAAATTCAAAAAATTAAATAGATGGCAGTACTGGTACAATCTTATGGCTGAGTTTTCAGAACAATCAGCCATTTTGAGTTCTGGTTGAAGTACGTGTTTGTTTTAGAAGGTGTTAAGTAAAAAAAAAGTCTTCCGCAAAGGTATTTAAGTAAAAATTCATTCAAGACATTTTTTGAAGTAGAATATCTGCATTACACTCCATAGTGGCATTAATTGTGTAAGTCTGCAAAAAGTTTTGTTTCCTTATTTAATTTTTTTAAAATAAGTTTTGCTTAAGTTGGTAGATGGAGCGTTTGTGAACAGAATATATGGGAGCAGATGTGAACAATTCACAAGTGTATTTTTTAAGTCTGGATGCTTTTTTTTTTTTTTTTTTAATTTAATTACCCTTGTCAAACATTGAGCTATAAATTGAATGTTTTTAAGATTTCTTCACATTTTTGTTTTACTTAAAGTTAGATAACAAAAGTGATGACTTTCTGTAAAAACCAATATGTTTATTTGTTATTCTTTAATAATTTCCAGTTTTAAACGTATTTATTTTTTTCTCAGCCCATATTAAAGTATTTGTAATATATTTTATTTTATGAAAGTAAAATTTTGTTTGCAAAGAAAAAGTGATTAGTACTGTGATAAATCACAAATTTATTATATCACAATTTTACCAATTTCAGAAATGATGATGCCCAATTTTGTGATACACACTGCATAACATTTAGAAAAAAGTAAAAACAATAACAGAATTGTTCAATAACTTTTATTTTTGTAACACAGTTTTGCTATGCTCGACTCAAAAAGGAGTTTGTATATTAGTGTAAATTTTACAAATAATTTCTTGTTTTTATGTTGAATCATTTATTGATTTATTCAGATAACTAGGAAAAGGGCATTTAATTAGTTTCTGTCACAGTTTTTATTAGCAAAAAATATTTTTGTCTCATTTATTCATGTGTTTACATATGCTCCAGATAGGTTTATAACTACCCCTTTCATTGACGCACATGAACAAATTTAGACAATTTTTAGAATAATGATACAAGTTAGAGATTCTTGATAAATGCATTCAAAAGTTTCACCAAAAGAACATAAGAAGTGTAAATATTTATATAAATCTATTTTTGTTTCAATAGTTTATAACAATTTTGAGAAATAGTCAAAAATGTAAAATTTGTTCACATGTGCACACCCCCCTCCCCTATCCTATAAGCTAATGTATTTCGAATAGCGGTATAGTATTTAAAAATTTTTAGAACTTAAATATAAACAAACAACTCAATTTCAAAGCATTTTTTTATTCGTTAATAGGACGCATCAGGTGATAAATTGCCAACAACAACGGTTACAACTGCATAAGAGTTATAGCGACGATGGAGTTAAATGTGTGTCCAACCACGCCCGCTAAAATATACCAATAGCATTACATTTTATACTGTCTCTGGATCTTATAAGCTATACTTAAAAAAAAAAAAAAAAAAAAAAGTGCTATTTTGTCTTGTTTTACGGCGAAATGCCTTCTAAATTTTTAGGACTCAGGGATCGTATAAAAAGTTAAATTTCGTAATTTTCATAATAGCTATTAAGATGTAAATAGATTCTTAGATAATGGAAAACAACTTATGAAACGTTTCTGCAACTGGAAATATACCTCTGAAACTTACGACTTAGGAAATAGCCCCTAAAACAGAACATGCTTAAAAGTACGACGTACGTGGCAGAACAACCAACTTCTCTGCAGAACATTTCAAAGAATCTGTTAAGAAATTAAACATTCAGCTGAAAGAAAAATCGAGAGATTCACAGGGGTTCCGAATTTTTATAAAAATTAAGACAGTCATTTCCAGAAAAAAATCGATCATAAATCCGAAAATTCGGACACGAATTTACAGAAATGCTCACCGAAAAAAAAAAATCAATTTCTTCAATCGTGCAAAGAAAAACCGCTAATTACACCAGGGAATTTTTGTCAAATGATCGAAAACTCCCCCCCCCCGGAATATTCGTCAAAAATTCGTCAAATTTCGTCAAAGGATCGTGAAAAAAACGTTAAATTCAGTTAAGTGATCGTGAAAAAAACGTTAAATTCAGTGAAGTATCGCAATAAAAATGGCAAAATTCACCCAAAAATCTCAAAAAATTGAAAATTTCATCAAAAGATCGCAAAAAACCAGCAAATATAGTCAAAAGATCACGAAAAAATCGTGAAATTTGTCAAAAGATCGTGGAAAAACCCGCAAATTTCGTCACAAGATCGTGAAAAGCCCCACAAATTTCGTCAAAAAGTCGCGAAAGAAACCCAAATTTAGTCAAAAGGTCACGTAATAAACGCAAATTTCATCTAAGAGGTGAAAAAAAAATTAGTGCTGGGAATAGACCCCCTCCCTGTCCTCTGTTGTAATCTTTCAGAAAATTTGCTGTAAATTTCAGAATTTTAACTCAGAATCATCTCTGGAAATTTGTCACTCGGTAGCCGAGAAAAAAAAAATGCCAAAATTCTTTATTCGTTCATTCAAAAAGTTTGCGAAAATCATCAATTGGTCATAACAAAAGCTCGTGCAATTCCCTCAGAACATTTTTGATTAGCTAAATTTCGTTGCAGAACATTGCAAAGTATTCTGCTTTGGGGGAAACAGCTATTGGACAAGTGATAGTCTGTATATATATTAAATGAACCAAAATTATATATAAAGAAAAGAAAGATTAAAAAAATTCTTATCCCGATTTAAAATAGTAAATAATACCTAGAGAACAAGGTTGCGAAATGAACGTTAAACACTTAAAGCCAGACATTAAGAAGATTAGTAGGTCTATGACGACATTTACAAAATAGATTTAAATAAATGAAAAGTACCTTTTGAGATCTGCTAAAACAGGGCATGCATTTCAATTAAGTGGAACATCAAGGAAATAAAGAACACAAACGTTTATCTTTCAGGCAATATCGTTCGCATAAATAGCTCTATATGGGCCTCGTATGAATGTCTTTTTTAACTCAAAGATACAGAATTTGCATTAGAGTCCCATTTTACTCCCTTAAAGAAAAAAAAGGAAAAAACTGTCTCGCTTTTTTAAATATCGGAGTATTAATTTGACTTTTGGCAATTATTCGAAATACGTTTGGAACATGGAATCGATTTTAAATATGTTTTAAGTAGGATACGCTTTAATATTGTTTTGATATAATTTGATTTGTATTTATTTTATTTATTTATTGGAATTTGAAGTAATTTTTAATTGAAATGGAGGTAAAATTTTATGTCATTCCAAAATATCACTATAGCATACAGTTATACGCTAAGGTCGATGCAGGATATTTTTCTTGAGGCCCATTTTGTGAAATTAAAAAAGGGTTAATTTTATAAAGTTCATTTTGTGAAAGAAAACATTTTGTAATGAAAGATGAAATTCCGTTACTCAAATCCGAACCAAGAATTTAAGTCCTCTTCCTATTTTTTCCTTAGTAATAAAATTGTTTTCGTTTGCAAATTACATTTTAAAGAGTAACAAGATAAAAAGAATTAATGAAGAGGTATGTTGTTATGGAATTAATTTTGTGAAGGACTCTCAGGAATTTTGTGGAGGGGTCTGTTTTATTTAAATGAATTTCACGAGGGAACCTATTTCATTAAGAGGAAATCTATAAAAGGGACATGTTTTATTAAGAGGAATTTTGTGAAGGAATCTTAAATAGACTTCCAATTTTGTCTGGAACGATCATTGATATTAAATTGACTTTATTCTTGCTTTACATATCAAAATTTCTTAATGAGTGTGCTCATGCTTTTATTGTTCTAAAGAGACTAAAAACTTGTTATAGCATTTTAGATTGTCAAAGAACTCATCTTTTAAGGGCGCGAGCAAGAGGGAGCTACATGGAAGATCCGGCTTCTCGTTCCTAAATTTTGAAACACTAAATTTAAGTGATGATTGAAAAAGTGAAAATTGTACTTATACTAACTAAATTAAAATAAACAAACACCAAGAGAAAATGGAATTGAACATTTTGTAAGGCAGGGAAGGGGAGAGGAGGACAGAATGAATTTAATTTCAGAAATGATGCTTTGACGCTGTTTTGGAAAAAGTATCAAACACAACTGCAGTGTACTGATACAATCGGAAAAAGAGGGAAAACATCTTAAACATTTTAATCTACAAATTATCACAATACAAATTAAATAGCCACATATCTTAAGACATATCTTTTTTCAATGTATATTTAAAGAATGAACTAAGGGTCTTTATACAAAAATGGTTCCAAACTCTGACATTTTTAATACAAACACTTAATTTTAACATCATAGGATTTTTTTCCCTGGAACATTTTGATGATTAAAACCTATGAGGTATGTTAATGTATATTATCTCTGGCCAATTTTGAGGGAGGGAGGTGCGGAGTGCGCTGGACTGTATGTATAAGCTTCAGAATCTTGTTTTTCCCTAGATCTCGTTCTGCTAGCGCCCATGTCATCATTCATATTCATTTATTTCTTTGAATGAAACCAGTCACCTGTTTATCAGTGATTTTTCCTTTAAATCATTGATTTCAATAGCTTTAACTGTCTGTTACTTCATACTCCGATAGCAATCAGCTGAAAGCATTACTGTCATTTTTCTCAAGTGCAGGAATAAAAGAGTGGAGAGAAAACATACGCGTTTTATCAGCAGGTTTCATGCCTCTTTTCATTTTTGTAAAAGTTGACACATAAACGGTATTCATCCATTGTACTTCATCAATAGTCCTTTAGCAATATCTATCATAATGTAAAAAGGTACAGTACATACTTTTCCATTTGAAGATAAGTGCAAACTTAACACATAAAGGAATGTATGTTAGGATATTAAGTAGATTATTTTTTAAATACATGCTTTATTTTCTGCATTAAAATTTCATCAAAACTAACGAGCACTATGCAAAAGACACTTCAAATAAAAGTAAGCATTTATATTTTAGAAATATGCAAAAAAAATCAGTAAAAAATGTCCTTTAAGAAAATAAAATATAAGTTTAAAATATTTTTACGATGAGAAATTTGAATAATGATTACATTTCACGACCATGGGTTCAACAATCTTATTAAATAAATCTTATTAAGTATTAAATACTTATTCTAACTTTATTGATAGATACTCATTGCGATTTTCAAATTCATACAAAAAATTATTAGGATTCATTACCAGAAAAGAGCAATTGGAAATCATCCCGGAACTCTCAAAATTAAAACCTAAAAAGCATTCGGATATTGGGGAAATTGACTGGTTTTGCCAAGAAATTTCAAAATCTGCTATTAATGCTAAGTAAAGGATAAAGCTGTTAAAGGAAATATGAAGTAAAAATCTTGAGTTCAATATCAACAAAAGTATAGGAAGAAGGAACATGAAAATGGGAAGTGGCGTCAAGATAATTGATTTTCTGTCACAATTTTCTCAGCCTAAATGGGAAATCTAAATAACCAAGAATAATTCATAAAATTAGTAAATCTGATGTGTTTAAAATAATTTCTAAGTTAAAAACATTTATTTTAAGAAAACAAATCACGAATAGGGCTGCTCAAAGATTTTCACAAAGCCTGACTAAAGATAAGATTGCTGTGTCTATATATATGTTATATATGTGTGTGTGTATCAGAGAGAGAGAGAGATAATCGTAAACTCGAAGGCTAACTCTATTAAATTATGATCCAAAGTTGAAAAACGGAAGAGAATTGCAAACATGAAGGCTATTTCTATTAAATTACCTACTAAAATTGAAGAAAGGGAGAGAATCGTAAACTCGAAGACTATTAAATTACCCCCTAAAGTTGAAAATCTATTCCAAAAAAAAAGCTCATATTAAAATTATAAGAAACGTATTGAGGAAACGCTTTCATGACCTACTAGTAGAAATAAATTTTTTATAAAGTGAGTTCCAAAGCTAGATTAGAGTTTGATATAACAGCTAGATAAAGTTAAATGTTTTGGAATTCACAGATTTACATCAATGAGAGTCACTTTAAAGATTTCGACTCAAATGGGTAGCAAGTTCCGATACTACTTTTTAAACTTATGGATTGCTATCAATAAATGCGTAATATCAATAAAGGTATGATATCAATAAATCTTGTAACATTAAATATGAAAGACATAGGTAACAAAAATTATCAGGAAACAAAAATAGGTAACAAAAAGTTATTTTTACTGGCTTGACTACTATAAAAATTAAATCTTAAAAAAAGAAATTTTCGCGATTATTGAATTTTCGGTCGTATCAAAGATAGTTTGGTCAATTTTGTTTCTCTAAACTTCGTAACGTTTGAACTCGTACAAAATTGGGATTTTTGTGAATAAAAACATTATTGTCTAAGAGGAAAACTCTACTTAAATTATGTCAATAATCTATAAGAATTCAAACATTTTTCTTTATCAAAAGTAAAAAAGTCTTCGCTTTTTTATTTCATCGATTTTAAACATCATTTCTCAAAAGGCAAAAATTAATTATAATTAATTTTATTCTATTCACTTAAGAGCACAATCTCATTAATCTTTTTAATTTTTAGTATTTTTCCACACGACTGTTTAAATCTATAGATTCATTTAAATAAAGCTATCGCAAGTCAAAAACGAAAAACACTTTTCTAACTTGGAGAATGGAAGCTCGAAAATACTTCAGAGCCACCAGTGGTGAACATTAGTCATTTTTACTGACCTGGCCAACCATAAATATAAGCTCTTAACAAACTGAAACATTCGTGATGATCGAATTTTAGGTCGAATCAATCAAAATCACATAGACGCCAAATTTGTTTTCCTCGACGAAATTCCGTACTGTTTGAACTCCTGTAAAATCACGATTTACGTGTACAACAATATATTCATGTCAAAGAAGAAAGCTTTATTTGAATACAAATTATGTCAATAATGCATAAGAATTCGAATATTTTTCCTTTTGTGTTCCAAAAAAATTAACAAAAGTGTATTAAAGCAAAAGTTCATTTGGTACAAGTCACGACTCGGGAGCGTGCTAGAGATATAGAGGACACAGGAGTGTTAGACTACAATAAATTTTAAATTTTGAAGAAGTCATTAAAAGAAGAATCATTAGTCAAAACTCTTATGAAAATAAAACTACAGATGTGCTCTTCACCATGCTGTTATAATGAAAATATAAGATTATTTTACATTTATGGATTAATAACATTTTTCTGGTTTCCAGTCGTCCTTCAAAAGATGAACAGTCATGCATGTATCAAAAGAGTGCAGAGGAAAGTAAATGCTCTTAATTAAAAAAAAAAATAATAATAAAGAATTTCTCTGATAAAACGCAATATAGTACAACCACATCATTTTCTAGTAAAATTCGGCGATATATATCATTGGTTATATATCGTGATATAAAACATTCATTTTCAAAGTATCATGATGTTCGATTTTTTTTTCTGAATTGATATTTATCTTCAAAATATGTTGTGTATATTTTTTTATATTTTCATTAAAAATAAATGAAATTTTCAGCTTTATTGACTATGTCGTTCTATAGAGAACTTTTGTTTCTGGCAGTGGCCTTTTTTAGTCCCTCACAGCTCAATAATAATAATAATATATAAACATTATATATTGGATTGAGAAAAAGAAATTTCGTTTTCCCAAATAGATGATTTTAAAGTGGCATATCTCAAGTAATACTTCAATTAAGCCATACGTTACAGCGTTTGCTCCATAGACCATTCTACATATAAAGGTAGCATCATCTGTCGACTCAGTCAAAAATTATTGCGCTTTGAAATCAAGATTACTGAAGGTCAATTTCGTCACATTTTGCTTTTTTACTTCCGAAAAGGAAAAAATGCGGCGCAGATCCTGAAATGGAGAAATCGTTTATTTGTTTTCATTCCGGAAATTTTGATTTTACGTGCTGTGACCAATTAGTCGTTGAAAAACTCGCTAAAATCCTTAACAAAAAAAAAAAAAAAAAAAAAAAAAAAAGTTAGACCGACAAATTTTATCTTGCGACATTGCTACGGAACTAAACATCGACCAAAAAACAGTTTTAAATCATTTACCTAAGACTGGATACCAAAAGATACTCGATACCGGTTCAGCATGAATTAACAGTGAAACATTTAACTAACCAAGTTTCCATTTGTGAATCGCTGTTGGAACGAAACGAAATTAAGCCATTTTTGAAACGAATGATTGGAAATTTTGTATCTAAAATATTTCTTGTTAATTTTTTTATAATTTTAATTAAAAAGATTATTGTACATTAATAATAGAGTTAAACGTAATGATCTTTTTCTGATTATCAATTGTATTTCCTTTCAACATCTTTAAAGCTTTGTTATATTACCTCACTTATTTTAAAAGATTTATCATATGTTATTCCATTTATCAAAAACCATTTTTGATTTTAAAAATTTGTTCTTGTAAAGTAAATCATTCTAAGTTCAATGAAAAATTTTTGGAAAAAATATTAAAACTATCATCTTTTCGAATAAAACAAAAACAGAGGCCCCACATTAATTAAATAATGTGAATGCGATGCATAAAAATTCACTAGTTTTATTTTTAATTCTTGTTTTCCACAGTTATTTGAAGAAAAAAATCCAATGCTTTCAAAATCAATCTTTTAAAAGATTATTCTTCAGCGAAAATAAATTTAAAATCAATCGTATAACTTTCAATTTAATTACGAATCAGTTACGTTAAGTAATAATGAAATTTTACCAAAAATTCGTTGCACTTACTACAAATTTATGTTTTGACATTCGGTAATAATAAATATTCACTTTATTCTCTTTGCTTCTTTGGCGATTTATTCTCTTTATTCTCTTTGCTTCTTTGGCGATTTATTCACTTTATTCTCTTTGCTTCTTTGGCGATTCCTTTATTTTATACAATATAGTTAATTCTTTAAATTTAAATACATAAGTTATTTTTCTCAACCAATGATATGTGACAAAACGCAAAAAGTATTACAAATTTGCAATTATCATATAAATACGAATTGAGTAATAGACAAAATTGGTACGTTCCTGAGATTTCAGACAATGAGATAATCTTTAAACTTCTATAAATCTATTTGAGTAGCTTCGATTAGTGTTATTAACGCTTTCGGGTCCGATTTTTTTTTTTTTTTTTTTTTTTTTTTTTTCATTTTGAAAACAAAATTACTTTTATTTTAATAACGTTTATCATAGCTATCCAAATAAATTTACTGAAGTTTAGAGATATTTCGTTGTCTGACATCTAACGAAAGTACTTATTTTTATGTACTATTCAAATCATATTTACATGATGATAGGCTAAGGAAGAGTTTTTGAAGTCGTTTGGAAAGTAACGTATTACAAAGGATTGAAGAGGATATCACAGCTTTCTAATGTTTTTTGCGTTTTATAACACATAAAATGGTACAGAAAAATAACTTATATTTGAAATTTAAAAAATGAAATATATGCATAAAATAAACAAATCGCCAACGGTGCTAAGAGAATTAAGTAAATCTTTATTATTGTTATTACTAAATATCAAAACATAAATGAAGTCATAATAAGAAAGTCATAGCTATATACTATCATTCTTATATGTCGAAAGAAGCTAAGTAATTGTTAAGACAAAATAATACTCGATGAAAAGACATGTGCTATTAATAGTACACCAGACCCGAAAGGGTTAAAATAAAATGACTTTTGTTCTCAAAATGGAAAAAATTCAGACCTGAAAGGATTGTATTGTAAAATGAAATGAAGTGAAACTAATAGAACGGGCTGTGCGTAAATTAAGAAAATGAAAATATCGTCTGATTTTATTGTTATTATTCGAAGAACTTTGATAAGTGTATGAGAACGATTGAGTTCTCTGAATGTGATGATGGATGTGGCTTTTATATGGAATTAAACGACATTTTTTATAATGTATGGACTTTTAGATGAATTTGAACGTACATTTCACTGGCCCCGCCCCATAATGATTTTAAAATTTCAACTACACCATTCGTTTGTGCTACGTTTGTGCTGGTTTGTGCCGCAAAAAGTTTCGTTTGTGCCACTTCCGTACTCTCGCTATAGCGAGTATAATGGTGCGGGGCCAGTGAAACGGCAGCCCCGCCCCATCAACGGAATCAAATACTTCTTACTGCATTCGTTTGTGCTACGTTTGTGCTGGTTTGTGCCGCAAAAATTTTCGTTTGTGCCACTACCGTTCTACCGTTATAACGAGCACAATGGGGCGGGGCCAGTGAAACGGCAGCCCCGCCCCATCAACGGAATCAAATATTTATTACTGCATTCGTTTGTGCTACGTTTGTGCTGGTTTGTGCCGCAAAAAGTTTCGTTTGTGCCACTTCCGTTCACTCGTTATAACGAATTTTTAGTTCAAGGTCACGTAAAGAAAATCAATTATAAAAACCATAAATAGAAACGTATCAAGAAATGAAATATGTATTTCTTTAGTTTCATGTAAATGTCGGTTTGTGCCGCAAAAAAATTTGTTTGTGCCACTTTCGTTCCCTCGATATAACGAATTTTGCACATTTTCAACAGAGGGCGACCATTTCAGTGGCCCCGCCCCATCAACGAAATCAAAATTTTATGACTGCATTCGTTTGTGCTACGTTTGTGCTGGTTTGTGCCGCAAAAAGTTTCGTTTGTGCCACTTTCGTTCACTCGTTATAACGAATTTTTGTAGTTCAAGGTCACGTAAAGAAAATCAATTATAAAAACCATAAATAGAAACGTATCAAGAAATGAAATATGTATTTCTTTAGTTTCATGTAAATGTCGGTTTGTGCCGCAAAAAAATTTGTGCCACTTTCGTTCCCTCGATATAACGAATTTTGCACATTTTCAACAGAGGGCGACCATTTCAGTGGCCCCGCCCCATCAACGAAATCAAAATTTTATGACTGCATTCGTTTGTGCTACGTTTGTGCTGGTTTGTGCCACAAAAAGTTTCGTTTATGCCGCTTCCGTTCACTCGTTATAACGAATTTTTGTAGTTCAAGGTTAAGTAAAGAAAATCAATCATAAAAACCATAAATAAAAACGTGTCAATAAATGAAATGTGTATTTCTTTAGTTACATGTATATGTCGGTTTGTGCCGCAAAAAATTTTGTTTGTGCCACTTTCGTTCCCTCGATATAACGAATTTTGCACATTTTCAACAGAGGGCGACCATTTCAGTGGCCCCGCCCCATCAACGAAATCAAAATTTTATGACTGCATTCGTTTGTGCTACGTTTGTGCTGGTTTGTGCCGCAAAAAGTTTCGTTTGTGCCGCTTCCGTTCACTCGTTATAACGAATTTTTGTAGTTCAAGGTTACGTAAAGAAAATCAATTATAAAAACCATAAATAGAAACGTATCAAGAAATGAAATATGTATTTCTTTAGTTTCATGTAAATGTCGGTTTGTGCCGCAAAAAATTTTGTTTGTGCCACTTTCGTTCCCTCGATATAACGAATTTTGCACATTTTCAACAGAGGGCGACCATTTCAGTGGCCCCGCCCCATCAACGAAATCAAAATTTTATAACTGCATTCGTTTGTGCTACGTTTGTGCTGGTTTGTGCCGCAAAAAGTTTCGTTTGTGCCGCTTCCGTTCACTCGTTATAACGAATTTTTGTAGTTCAAGGTCACGTAAAGGAAATCAATTATAAAAACCATAAATAGAAACGTATCAAGAAATGAAATATGTATTTCTTTAGTTTCATGTAAATGTCGGTTTGTGCCGCAAAAAATTTCGTTTGTGCCACTTTAATTCCCTCGATATAACGAACTTTGCACATTTTCAACAGAGGGCGACCATTTCAGTGGCCCCGCCCCATCAACGAAATCAAAATTTTATAACTGCATTCGTTTGTACTACGTTTGTGCAGGTTTGTGCCACAAAAAGTTTCGTTTGTGCCGCTTCCGTTCACTCGTTATAACGAATTTTTGTAGTTCAAGGTTAAGTAAAGGAAATCAATTATAAAATCCATAAATAGAAACGTATCAAGAAATGAAATATGTATTTCTTTAGTTTCATGTAAATGTCGGTTTGTGCCGCAAAAAATTTCGTTTGTGCCACTTTAATTCCCTCGATATAACGAACTTTGCACATTTTCCACAGAGGGCGACCATTTCAGTGGCCCCGCCCCATCAACGAAATCAAAATTTTATAACTGCATTCGTTTGTGCTACGTTTGTGCTGGTTTGTGCCACAAAAAGTTTCGTTTGTGCCGCTTCCGTTCACTCGTTATAACGAATTTTTGTAGTTCAAGGTTAAGTAAAGAAAATCAATTATAAAATCCATAAATAAAATCGTGTCAATAAATGAAATGTGTATTTCTTTAGTTACATGTATATGTCGGTTTGTGCCGCAAAAAATTTTGTTTGTGCCACTTTCGTTCCCTCGATATAACGAATTTTGCGCATTTTCAACAGAGGGCGACCATTTCAGTGGCCCCGCCCCATCAACGAAATCAAAATGTTATGACTGCATTCGTTTGTGCTACGTTTGTGCTGGTTTGTGCCGCAAAAAGTTTCGTTTGTGCCGCTTCCGTTCACTGGTTATAACGAATTTTTGTAGTTCAAGGTTACGTAAAGGAAATCAATTATAAAAACCATAAATAAAAACGTGTCAATAAATGAAATGTGTATTTCTTTAGTTACATGTATATGTCGGTTTGTGCCGCAAAAAATTTTGTTTGTGCCACTTTCGTTCCCTCGATATAACGAATTTTGCACATTTTCAACAGAGGGCGACCATTTTAGTGGCCCCGCCCCACCAACGAAATCAAAATTTTATAACTGTCAGTTTGTGGCACATAATGTTTCGCTTTTGTTACTTTTATGTGCCTTGTGTACTGTCTTTATTTACGGCACTAAAACTTGAAGGAACCCTTTGGCAGTTTCCAGGATGCCAGAGTTTTAACTGGAATGGGGAAGTGATCGAATAATTTTATAGAGAAGTGTCCCCAGAGCGAAGATTGTCGGACCATAGGTTGCAAGTTATTATCAATTTAAGGCAAAACAGTTTAAACTACCCCAACTCTTAAAAAATTAAATCTCTGAGCCTCCGGTACTCTAGAAAACATGTTTGACTAGTCTGATCACATATTCCACTTTGTCTGTGCAGTAGATTTCGCTTGCTGACGTAAACAGATAAGGTATACAAACAGATTGAAAATTCTTTTTATTAGTATTGATTTACTATTCATTAAGAAGAAATACACCATAAATGCGACAAAAATACGGAAATCGCGAATCATTTAGGTACAGCTTAAGCATAAGCACGTATTATTTAGACGTATTAAATGTTAAAATTATTATTTTACGAAATAGATACAACGATTGATTAAAATTTAAAACTGAATTTATTATTTTGAATATGTTTCCATTTTTATAAAGGCAAATTTAGAAGTTCGCGACATGTAAATGTTAATGCATATGATTATTTGTGTACATCACAACTTTTTCCTCACAAAAACCGCTCACCGGAATTATTATATTCGGAATCAAATTATATTGTATTGAAAAATTAAAATGTATTGATATCAAAATATTTCTACTTTTCTTCAATTTCTTTTAAAAATTCGACTTTAGTAAAATACATCAGTTAATTACCGCAAAGTAAAATAAGCGTCTCTTTAGCAGACAGGAAAAAGGATGCTTTTAATTGTAAGTTCTGTGAAATAGAAAAGTAAAGTTATGTGGATGAGGTGGGGAGGGGTATATTTGGAATTTACAAATTTCTTAGGATTTATACAACTCGCAAAATATATGAGGAAGCTTAAATTTAAACGGAGCTGCTCTCTTAAAAAGTCAGCCACAAAATAGCTCAAGTTGAGCTGAAAACCAGTCATCTCAATGTTGAAAGGCAGCTTCTCAAAAAAGAGTTGAAATAACTCGAGTTTTAACCAACTTAAATGAAGCTGAGCTATTTAAATAACCAATTTAGATCAAGAAGATTTAACCGTTTGAAAAACAACTCTTTTGTGATCGAAAAAAATTACAGCTCTTTCATGAGAATCCAAATCAGCTCTTTCGTTTTAAGAGTGTGACTTTCAGTACTTTACGGTACGTAAAAAATATATATTTTGTACACATATTTATATACACATAAATGTTTCAACTAATTTGAATAATATAATTAGATAAAAATAAACGTTTTTTATTCATCAAGACACAAACTTCGACATCGAATCCTGTTACTTGTTCATTGTTATATGTGCTAAATGTATCATTAAAAAAATACTGCAGTGCAAAACGCACATACCTGATGAAGATCTCAGACGAAGATCGAAGCGTTAAATGTATTAAATTTACTTAATGTTTCTATAGTTTTTAAATTTCGCACCATTTTGTACACCATTCAGTAATCATGTTATTTTTATTTTCCTTTTTTAATTATTATTGGATATATATAAAATGAGTAAAAAAAAGATTTATTCTTTATTTTCATAACACTACGTTCTCATTTTTTTAATTTTTTTTTTAAATAGAAGTTTTTTTTAAAGCTCTTGTCTTCACTCTATTTTTTTTTTTTTTTTTTTTTTTTTTTTAGAAATTTTATTTTTAGAAAATTTTTTTATTTACATTTTCTATTTGTCTCCAACAGCTGCAAAATTAACTCATATTTCAAAATATTTAGGTTTCTTTATCTGTATTAAGAGAAATAAACATAAACTTAAATAAATGCATTGCATTATGGCTAATTGATATTTTAAATATTTATCCTATAAAAAGTGGTTTTTTACCATAAACAATTACAAGTTTTCTTTTCTTTTTCTTTTTTTTTAAGTATGAATAAGGAAAATAACTTTATTAATAAGAGATACTATTTATTGTTTTACTGAAGCATAAACCTGAATACTTCCAATATTTCGCAAACTAAAAAGTAATTTACATTGTCATAAAACGTGCGTAATAAATATGCACAACACCTAATCAAAGTAAAAATAAAAATGTACAAACTTTAAGTGAAACAATATTTAATTTGATACGTTTATATAAATATTACTCATAATGTGAAAACATTGGAAATTTACAGTAAATAAAGATTTGTGTTTTAAAAGAAAAAACTAATTTAAAACGAAGTTCTCTTTCTTCAAATCCTTAATGAATGAAATAGCATGAAAAAAGAATAATTTACTGCTTGATAAATTGAAGAAATATATGCACAAAATTTATACACCGGAAATAATTTGTATGCATCCGCAAATTTTATGTTATAAGAAATATCTTTAATAAACTGATACAAAATATACATATGACATAAATAATTTAGATGTATTCAAATATAAAGATTTTTGAAACTTAATGTGTTAAGTAAGTTAAATTATTAGAGGATCATTTCTAGAGAGATAGTATGGAAACCTGTATTGTTGTGAGATTAAAAAAAATAATAATTTGTAGCCTTATAAGTTAAAGAAAATATATGCACATTAGCTATACATGAAAACAAAAAGCACATTCGAAATAGAAAATTTTATTTCCAAATTTCATATAATAAAGTACATTATGAACAAATTGTTTAAAAAATAACAATAATTCAAAAACTATGATTAATATATATTTTATGTTAATGTAAAACTGTTATTTGGGGCTATGCATATATAATGTTATCAACTGTTTGATAATTTTTCACCCCTCCTCCTCCCGGTAATGATATCGTTCATCAATATCTATTTTTTTTTAAATCTTTCTTTAGAAGTTCTTTCTTTTATTTCGAATGATATACAAAACTGGTTACATACTTTACTGATTTAAATGAAGAGAAGTCAATAAAATATCTCTTTGTATCATATACCGCTTAAAAGAAATTGTTTTTTTAAGTATTTTATAATAGATTTTGTTGGGCAATGCTTTCAACAGTATTAATCTTTTGTTAAACATGCCCCGCATGGAGCGGGGTGAGGGGCGAAAGAAAGATGGTAGTGGAGTAATAGAAATTTTCATCAATAAGCCAAGTGGGCAACATTCACTCTCTTTCACTATTTGTTAGTAAACACAAGTTTCATTTCAAATGTACTTTAGATATGGGTTTCTCGAACAGCGATGGTATATCCATTTCAAACATATATGAAGAAGGGAAAAAAATGTCAAATATCGGGCTATTCCATATTTTAGAATTAAATTTTTTTATAATTGGAGATTTTAATAAAAACTTAGTATTTTCTTAAAAATAGATAACCAAAAAACAATGACATACTATTTTGAACCAAAAACCATGGTAAAAATAGAAAAGGAAAATTTTGATTGTATCAAAAAATGATATCCATATCAAAAGCCCCTTCCCCCTAGCGGTATATTACGATATACTGTACCAGACCCCTCTCCTCTTTCCCTTAAAATTATAATGTTATATAGGCACAGCCACTTTTCTCGTTTTAGATACATAAAGGCATAAATGAATGTAATTTTTTGAAATTAAAACATAATTCACAGTTCAATAATATACACAAGCTCACTCACATTATCTATACATGGAAATAGAAAAATATATTTGCAAATTTCGTATGATAAAGTATAGAATGATATAATTGTACAAAAATACAATAATTCGACAGATAATTATTTTTCCTGTTTAATATATATATATATATATATATATATTTATGTTGCTGTAACAGTTTAAATTTTTCCTTAAATTTAGAGATATTATGGATGAGTATAATTTTGTGAAAGAAATGAATGGTCAAGTTGGAGCATACAAACGGCTCTGTACAATAAACATATTAATTCGTAAACATACGAAAAATCTTTGCTAAAAGTATAAAAAGACTTTGTAAAAAATAATACAACGTACGGTTAGGTATAGTTGCACATACTAGAAAAGTATAAATAGATATATCATGAAAGTTTAGAGAATATGAAGCCTAAAGCTGCTATTAGACATACGGACTTTAGACGAGACAAACTTTTCAGCTGATTTTAACTCCAACATTTTCCCGTTGAAAGGGGGACAAAGGTTTGCATTTGTCTTTGAAAAATTCGGAGAAAAAGCTGTAAAACCAGTTTCCACTCGTGCCAGGCGTTAACATTTATCGCCTACTCGTATCAATCGCTTATCTCTGATTCGTTGAAACGTTCGATGTTGGGTGAAAAATCTGAGCTAGGCCAGATTTTTTTGAACGTGTGGAAAAAAGTCTGGGAGACATTGCAGTTTGCTATTACACTGGACGTTGGGAGGATATTTCCCGAAAAGTTGGAGGAAATCGCGTGTTGGCTCAAAAGTCTTACTAAATGTTGGTAGATCTGATAGCGGCTTAAGTAGTATGAGATATTACTAATCGTATAACTCTTTTTAACGCTTTCCAACAAAGTTGAAAAGTGTTTATGAATTTGGTTTATCTGACCGCGCTCTAATTAATATATTCGGATTACACTGAAATTTTTGGGAGTTATTGATGTTTACTCTATTACGAAACCTATGGAAAAGAAGTTTCTAGCATGATAAGTTTATTTACATGGACAATCAAAAATTTCCCGTTACATTACGGCCTATGGGAAAAAAATTTCAGATGAATTTTAAAAGTGTTACAACCTGTCAAACACACTTAAATTTTTATGAATTTATGAAATGCACTAAAATATGCATTTTGTAAAATATGCAGTGAAAAGAATACTTATTATTCGTTTACAGAGTCACGCAAATTATTCCATTACATAATAATAAAGGAAGAATTGTTTGCGTCATATTTTGATTATTTTTAACGATTTCATGCATAATAAAATTGATATACGTTGCTAAGACTTAATATAAATTATTTCATGCATAATAAAAGTGAATAATATTTTCAGGGACACACAAAAGATTTCTATCCGAAAGTACTATATATTATCGATGATGTCTGTTGGATGGATGAAATATATTTTTAATTGTGATATGCTCTTTTAGGTTTCACTAAATGTATGCATATTATACTATGTGTATGAATGCTACAGTTATGCAATTTTGATGTACAGGGTTACACAAAAGGGCTCGTAAAGGTTAATGAATGGTAAACAAAAAAAAAGTGACCGGAAAAAAGGTGAAAAACTACAAAAGCGGGAAAAAAATGACACGGAAAAAAAGTTTCCGGAAAAAAGTGACAAGGAAAAAAGATATACCTGAAAAAAATTAACAAGGAATTGATTTTTGGCATATCTATCTTCCATAGTTATGAAAGGGAGATCGGGGGGAGGCTGTTAATTTAGGTAAATGAGTTTTTCATGCTGAATTAACTGTTTTGGTTCAATTTTTGGATATACGTTCATACTGAAAAGACGCTTGCCTTATTAGTCTTGGGAACGGATGAGTACTCCCTCTCCCCCCCCCCCCCCATCTTCCCTAAAGTAGATAAATTGGTTTTAATGCAGAATTATCTAACGTGTATCAAATTTCGGATATAGGTTTTATTCTGATTAGGATTATATGTAGTATATATGCCTGAAGAGTTTTGGGAGTTTAATGGTTAAGTATAAGGGGGAAGAGGGGGTAACATGTCTTAAATTAAATTAATAGCTTTTTACTCAGATTTATCCGATTTTCTTGGAATTTTGGTCATAGGCTCATCATGATAAGCGGTATTTTTGATCAGTTATGGGGTTCTTTTGCTTATTATAAAGAGGGGAGCGGGCAGTTATCTCCACTTCAAATTATATCAATCGGTTTTTATGTATTATTATCCGATGTATTTCAAATTTTAAATATAGGTTCCTTCTTATAAGGTGAAATCCTGAATAGTTTTAACGGTTTAATGGCTAAGTATAGAGAGGGAGCAGTGGATAACTTTCCTTAAATTAAATGAATGGCTTTTTAAGAAGAATTATCAAATTTTTGGGAGTTTAGCCAAAAACTTGAAGGATTTAGAATCATTATGATAAGGCGTATAAGCTAATGAATATAGTTAAAATAGGGAGGGATGCAGTAGTCCATTCAGGGAAACCTTTCGGGGGAGGAAGCTTGCTTTCCCCATTTGACGGAAGTGGGTGTCTGGTAGATTTCAGTGATCAGAACACAAATAAAAAGTTTATTGCCCATTTAAATCGATAACACTGAACTCACAGGCTATTTACACTAACTGTATATTACATCCTTATTTTTTCAAGGAATAATGTTCCTCGAAAAACATTAGCTCTCCCATTTACCCCGATTATACTTAATCATTCAATCCACATACTAATCAGCGGTACGCCTTATCATAATAAACTTATATCCAAAATTTGCGGTAAATCGGATAATACTATATAAAAAGCCATTTATTTAATTTAAGAGAGGTTATACCCCGTTAACACCTCTATATTTAGTCATTAAACCCTTAAAACTATACAGGGATTCACTTTATCAGAAAGAACCTATATCCAAAATAAGAAGCAAATCGGATAATTCTACGTAAGAAGCCATTTATTTAATTTAAGGGGGTTTATCTTCCGTTTCCCCACTTTTTACTCAGCCATTAAATCTTTGAAACTATTCAGGGATCCACCTTTTATATTATCAGAAAGAACTTATATTTAAAATTTGAAATAGAACGGAAAATTCTGCATAAAAACCGATTTATCTAATTTAAGGGGGGAATAATCGCCCACTCCCATTTTTAATTACCAAAATAACCATATATCTAATCAGCGATAAGCCTTATAATGAACCTACATCCAAAATTTGAAACAATTCTGATAATTCTGCATAAAATACTATTTATTTAATTTAAGGGTGAGTATCCTCTGTTCTCCCTCTATACTTAGCCATTAAACCCGTTAATATATTCGGAGATTCACCTTATCAGAAAGAACCTATATTTAAAATTTGAAATGCATCGGATAACTCTGCATAAAAACCGATTTATCTAGTTTGAGGGAGAGATAATTGCCCGTCCTCACCCTTTATAATAAGCAAAAAAACTCCATAACTAATCAGAGATACATAAAAACCTACTGAAAATATGTCCAAAATTCGAAGCAAATCGGACAATTCTGGGTAAAAAACCACTTTTTTAATTTAAGAGGAATTATCCCCCCCCCCTTTATACTTAGCCATTAAACATTTAAAACTATTCAAGGATTCACCTTATCAGAAAGACCTACATTTAAAATTTGAAATACATCGGATAATTCCGCATAAAAACCGTTTTATCTAATTAGAGGGGAGATATTTGCCTCACCCTCTTTATAATAGCAAAAGATCCTCATAACTAATCAGAAATACGTCTTATCATAATGAAGCTATGTCCTAAATTTCAAGCAAATAGGATAATTTTGCGTAAAAAGCAGTTCACTTAATGTAAGAGAGGTTACCCCCCCCCGTTTCCCCTCTATACTTCACCATTAAACTTCTTAAATTCTTCAGGCATTATATACTCTATATACGCCTCATCAGAAAGAACCTATATCCAAAATTTGACTCACGTTGGATAATTCTGCATAAAAGCCCATTTATCTAATTTAGGGTGGATGGGGTGTGGGTAACCGACGTTCCCAAAACTAATCGGTAAACGGAAAAAAAGTGACCGGAAAAAAAGTTATCTGAAAAAAGTGACATAAACTACAAAAGCGGAAAAAAGTGACACGGAAAAAACTGACAAGGAAAAAAGTTACCGGAAAAAAAGTGACAAGGAATTGAATTTGGGGATTTATTATTGATTTTGGGGATTCATTGATTAAGTATGAAAGGGGGATCGGGGGGGGGGGGCTCATAGTTTAGGTAAATGGGTTTTTCATGCTGAATTAACTGTTTTGGTTCAATTTTTGGATATACGTTCATCCTGAAAAGACGTTTGCCTGATTAGTTTTGGGAAGGGACGATTACCCTCCCTCCCATCCGTCCTCAATTAGATGAATGGGTTTTTACGCAGAATTATCCAACGTGTGTCAAATTTGCATATAGGATCTTTTCGATAAGGCTTATGTATAGTATAAAATATAGAGGGGGAACGGGGGATAACCTTTCTTAAATTAATGGCTTTTTACACATAATTATCCGATTTGCTTAAAATTTTGGACATAAGTTCACTATGATAAGACGTATCTTAGATTAGTTATGGGTTTTTCTGCTTATTATAAAGGGGGGGGGGAACAAGCAATTCTCCCCCTCAAACTAGATATATATGTTTTTATGCAGAATTATCCCATGTATTTCAATTTTAAATATAGGTTCTTTCTGGTAAGGTGAATTCCGGAATAGTTTTAAGGATTTAATGGCTAAGTATAAAAGGGAGATTGAGGAAACCCCTCTTAAATTAAATAAATGGCTTTTTTATGCAGAATTATCCAATTTGCTTCGAATTTTGGACATGGGTTCATTATGATAATATGTATTTCGGATTAGTTATGGGGTTCTATTGGTAATTAAAAAGGAGGGCGGGTGATTACTATACCCACCTTAAATTAGATTAAAAAAATTATGCACACTTATCCGATGTATTTCGAATTTTGGATAAAGGATATTTCTCATAAAGTGAATTCCTGAATAGTTTTATTGGTTTAATGGCTATGTATAGAGGGGGAACGGGGGATAAACCCCCTTAAATTAAATAAATAGCTTTTTACGCAGAATCATCCGATTTGCTTCAAATTTTGAATGTATATTCATTATAAGAAGGCGAATCTCATTAATTATGAGGTTCTTTTGATAATTAAATAGGGGAAGCGGGCGATTAATCCTCCACTCTTTAAATAAAATAGTTTTTTTTTCTTTCACAACCATTCAACGTATTTCAAATTTTGGATATAGGTTCTTCCTGATAAAGTGAATCCCTGAATAGTTTTAAGGGTTTAATGGCTAAGTATAGAGCGATGAACGGGGGATAACACACAATTAATCAGGACTTCGCCTTTTTATAATGAACGCCCAATCAAAATTGAATCCAATCAGATAATTCTGCGTAAAAAGCCATTTATTAATTTAAGGGGGGGGGATCATCCGTTCCCCCAGTGTTTACTTTGCCATTAAACCTTTAAAATTATTCCGGGATTCACTTTATGAGAAAGAACATATATCCAAAATATGAAATATATCCGATTTAAGTGAACATAAAAAACAATTTATCTAATTTAAGGGGGGGGGGGGGGAATAATCACCCGCCCCAATTTTTAATTGGCAAAATAACCCCATATGTAATCAGGGATACGCCTTATCATAATGGTTCTATAATCCAAAATTTGAAGCAAATCTGATAATTCTGCGTAAAAAGTAATTTAATTTAAGGTGGGTTATATTCTATTCCCATTCTATACCTAGATATTAAATTCTTAAAACTATTCAGAGATCCACCTTATCGGAAAGAACCTATACATAAAATTTGAAATACATAAGATAATTCTGCATAAAAACCTATTTTTCTAGTTTAAGGGGGGTATAATTGCTCGCCCCCTTTATAATAAGCAGAAGAACCCCATAACTAATCAGAGATACTTCTTATCATAATGTACCTATGTCCAAAATTCTAAGCAAATCGGATAATTATGCATAAAAAGTTATTAATTTAATTTTAGAAAGGTTATCCCCCGTTCCCTCTCTATACTTAACCATTAGAGCTCCTAAATCTCTTCAGAAAGCTTCCCAAAATCAGTTAACCCTTAGTGAAAAGGGCCAACCTTTAGTGTTTTTATTGAAGTGAAACATTACTTATAAGTACAATGTTTCAAATTATTCATCCATCTTTGCTGCGCGCATACATTCTCCCTTTATCTTTTTTACTGTTAAAAGGATTTTAAAAGACTATTTTTAGGTGCGTTCGTAATTATATAAATACGTAGCACCTATTGTTGTTGCTCAATACGTCCGCCTGTCCGTCTGTCTGTACGTCCGTCTGTCTGTCCGCATATAACAACGCAAAAACTACCCAACCGATTCGTTTAAAATTTAAAATACATAATTATTACATAATTTTGTCGAGTCGTTTCAAATTTTATGGAAATCGGATGGATAGATCAATTACAGGAACAATCAAAAGCATTCTGTTACATTATGGTCAGTGGGAAAAAAGTTTCAAATGCATTTTAATCGTTTGAAATTTAAAATACATAATTATTACATAATTTTATCGAGTTATTTCAAATTTTTTAATAATCAGGTGCATAGATCAATTACAGGGGCAGTCAAAGGTATTCAAAGGAAAAAAAGTTATCGGAAAAAAGTGACACGGAAAAAAGTGACGCGGAAAAAAGTGACAAGGAAAAAAGTTACCGGAAAAAAAGTGACAAGGAATTGATTTTGGGGATTTATTATTGATTTTGGGGATTCATTGGTTAAGTATGAAAGTGGGATCGGGGGGGCTCATAGTTTAGGTAAATGGGTTTTTCATGCTGAATTAACTGTTTTGGTTCAATTTTTGGAAATATGTTCATCCTGAAAAGACGCTTGCCTGATTAGTTTTGGGAAGGGACGATTACCCCCCCCCCCCTCCGTCCTCATCTACATGAATGGGTTTTTACGCAGAATTATCCAACGTGTGTCAAATTTGCATATAGGATCTTTTCGATAAAACTTATGTATAGTATAAAATGCCTGAAGAGATTTTAGGAGTTTAAAGGTTAAGTATAGAGGGGGATCGGGGGATAACCTTTCTTAAATTAAATTAATGGTTTTTTACGCATAATTATCCGATTTGCTTAAAATTTTGGACATAAATTCATTATGATAAGACGTATCTTAGATTAGTTATGGGTTCTTCTGCTTATTATAAAGGGGGCAATAAGCAAATCGCCCCCTCAAACTAGATAAATATGTTTTTATGCATGAATTATCCCATGTATTTCAATTTTAAATATTGGTTCTTTATGGTAAGGTGAATTCCGGAATAGTTTTAAGGATTTAATGGCTAAGTATAAAGGGGAGATTGAGGAAACCCCTCTTAAATTAAATAAATGGCTTTTTTATGCAGAATTATCCGATTTGCTTCGAATTTTGGACATGGGTTCATTATGATAAGACTTATTTCTGATTAGTTATGGGGTTCTATCGGTAATTAAAAAGGAGGGCGGGTATTACTATACCGACCTTAAACTAGATTTTTAAAAAATATGCACACTTATCCGATGTATTTCAAATTTTGGATATAGGATCTTTCTCATAAAGTGAACTCCTGAATAGTTTTATGAGTTTAATTGCTATGTGTAGAGAGGGAACGGGGGATAAACCCCCTTAAATTAAATAAATGGCTTTTTACGCAGAATCATCCGATTTGCTTAAAATTTCGGATGTATATTCATTATAAGAAGGCGAATCTCTGATTAATTATGGGGTTCTTAACATTCCCCCCAGTGCTTACTTAGCCATTAAACCTTTAAAATTATTCCGGGATTCACTTTATGAGAAAGAACATATATCCAAAATATGAAATATATCGGATAAGTGAGCATAAAAAACAATTTATCTAATTTAAGGGGGGGGGGGAATAATCACCCGCCCCAATTTTTAATTGGCAAAATAACCCCATATGTAATCAGGGATACGCCTTATCATAATGGTTCTATAATCCAAAACGTAAAAAGTAATTTAATTTAAGGTGGGTTATATTCTATTCCCATTGTATACTTAGATATTAAATCCTTAAAACTATTCAGAGATCCACCTTATCAGAAAGAATCTATATTTAAAATTTGAAATACATGGGATAATTCTGCATAAAAACCTATTTTTCTAGTTTAAGGGGGATATAATTGCTCGCCCCCCCCCTTTATAATAAGCAGAAGAACCCCATAACTAATCAGAGATACGTCTTATCATAATGAACCTATGTCCAAAATTCTAAGCAAATCGGATAATTATGCGTAAAAAGTTATTAATTTAATTTTAGAAAGGTTATCCCCCGTTCTCTCTCTATACTTAACCATTAGAACTCCTAAATCTCTTCAGGCATTATATACTATGTATAAGACTTATCGAAAAGAACCTATATGCAAATTTGACACACGTTGGCAATTCTGCATAAAAACTCATTCATCTAATTGAGGACGGATGGGAGGGGGAGTAATCGTACCTTCCCAAAACTAATCAGGCAAGCGTCTTTTCAGGATGAACTTATATCCAAAAATTGAACCAGAACAGTTAATTATAAGTATGTACCGAATGTTTGTAATTCCTCTGTCACATATTACTTGTGACTTATCCTTTATTCACACACAATAAATTTTGAATTTTACAAATAACATAAAATATAATGACAAAAAAAATAAGATTAACATTGTGGCAAAAGTATAGACAGTTTGTGTATTTACACAAAAATAACTACAAATTAAAATCGAGTTGCTCCCTCATTCTTTGCAGTTAGTGCAAGAATGTGACTTTTCATCGAAAAAACTAAATGCTGCCTCACTTGGGGGTCTATTTTGTACCAAACATGCCTAACAGCAGCTCGAACCTCATTAAAAGATTATTATTGAAAAAATTTGCATAAACATTACGACATATGATGTTAAAAATTTTTCGATTGGGTCCGGATCAGAACTACACGCCGGCCAATTGCCGATAAAACGCGAATTTTGACAGAAATCCGCAAAAAACACGAATTTCGTCAAAGGATGGCAGAAAAAGTGCGAATTTCTTGAAAAGATCGCGAGATTAGCACAAATTTAATCAAAGATCGCGGAAAAGAGCGAAGTTTGTCTAAGAGACGCGGAAAAAGTGTAAATTTCTACAGAGGATCGCTTGAAAAAAAATGCGAATTTCGTCAAAGAATCGCTGAAAAACATGAATTTTGGCAGAGAATCGCTTAAAAAACGCGAATTTCGTCAAAGACTGGCAGGAAAAACGCAAATTTCGGAAAAAGATCACAGGAAAAGCGCAAATTTTGTCAAAAGGTTGCAAAAAAAAAGGCGAATTTAAAGATAACAAAGAAGAAAAATTATTAACATTATACATATTCAAAATCTAAGATTTGTATTTTAATGTTAAAAAAACAAAACAAAGGTGTGTGTGTATTTGAGGAGGGGGTGACATTCAGTATCGTGGTAGGAGGCTTAAGATTTCCAATAACGTAAGGGGGGGGGGGGGGCAAAATTCCCGATGGCCCCGGGCCCCAAAATTGCTTAAACCGGCCCTGATCATAATTAAATTACTTTTTGGTTTATTAGGGATTTTTGTCACGTGACGAACATTTTTTCTTTTTTCCAGTGCTATCGCTTCGAAAAATTCGATTCAAAAGTTAATTTTAATTGTATCTTCTTAAAGATCTTACGCCTTTAAGAGCGAAAGAATACCGAATACACTAGTGATAATTAATAACTAAAATAATAGGCTTTGTAAAAATCACCATAAAATAAAAAGCAAAGAAGACGCATTTCGAGCTAAAACAATACAGCTCGTCATCAGCTGAGGTAGACACGTGCCCGCGTGTCACAATTCTCAGGAATTAAGTTTAAAGGTAAGTTTATAAAGTATTTTTTTCCATTTAGTCATAAGGCAAAATATCTGTAGAAAATTTCCAAATTAATCTTAGATTTTAATACTTTTATGTCCTTTTAAACCTTTTTATTTTTTTATTTTAAGCAATAATTTTTTATTAAAAAATCGATTGTTTTAAATCTCGATTTAATCCCTGATTTAAATCTACTGATTAAAATCGCTGACATCCTAATTGCTATTAACTTAATATTTTGAAATCCAGTTGATTTCAAAATTAAAAAAATTACTCTCACGTTCTGAAATATTTGGATTTTTTCTCAACTCCCTCGCAAACCCACTTTCTGTTTGTTTGCTTGTTTTGTTTATTCATATTTATCATTTTTGAAAATATGAATCACTCTGAAACGAAATTAATTTTATAGCAAGCGAAAGGTACCTTAAAAAAATGAAGAGGAATATTTTATAGAATAAAATACAACTCAAAGCAATTTTGATTTAATAGATATTAATATTATTTTATTTTTCCTTAATACTTTTTATGAGCTAAAGTTTTTATGATTCAGCTATTTTAATCATTTGATTTAGGGAAAAAATGTATTACACATACATTGTGTCCGATTTTTTTTTAATATACACTCGGCTCTCGTTAATTCGAACTCGTCGGGACCGCAAGAAATGTTCGAATTATCCGAAGTTCGATTTATAGAAAAAATGAACTGAAAACATGCTTAATATGGTACTATTACAAAGGAATTAATATTATAGTGTTTTTTTATTTATTTATTTCGTCTATTATCATTAGAATATGACTTAATATTAAGTTAGAATGTATAAATACATAAACTAATTAAAAGATGATAAACAAACGCAATGGAAAAAAAAAATTAAAGCGTAATTCATAAGACAGACGAGGCACTAAGAAAAGGATATCAAATGCATTGGATTATACGTATACACGTTCGGAAAAATTTTCACAAAAATCAAAGAAAGAAATTTATTCAAATGATCTGAAATCCGTGAGAAAGAAACGAGAAATGGAAAACTGGAATTCTCGTTAGTTCGAATTAAACGAAGACAAGAGAAAATGAGTTTGAATTAAAGAAAATTTTTAACGTTGTTCTGGCATTGAAAATTTCGAGACTTCCTTTTTAGTTCGAATTAAGCGAAGATTCGAATTATCCGATTTCGTATTAACGAAAGTTGATTCTACCTTATAACCTTAATTAAATTATCTAGATAAATAATTTAAATTTTTTTTACTACAGTATTTCAGTAAGTGATACATTTATATAAATTGAAATATTGCACAATCAATAATACTACCACACGAACAAACAGATAGCAGAGTACAGTAAAACATCCCTAAAGCAACCACTTTCATTTCAATAAAAATTAGTCACTGCAGAGGTGATCGCTTAATGAAGGTCATTTTAAAAGCAGATTATAGTTGTTGAAAAAGGCAACAAATAATGTTACTAAAATTTATTTTTCACATTAGGAAAAAAATTGAAAGGTTAAGTATCAAAACAAAAATTATAGGTTAATTTCTGCAGAGTTTAAAAAATAAATACATTAACTATGAATACTTAGATTTTATGATTTTATCTTTTATAACTTTTATTTCCTGTCTTTTCAAAGTTCAATTAAAAAAATGTATTTTTTTTTTAATGGAAACAAATAATGACGATTTCATTATACTTTATATATTTCTTTGAGAATTTTCTGACAGAATAGGGCAGAGGAATTTATTAAGCGTCCTTCTTAATTCGTCATCAGATTTAAGTATAAAGCTAAAAAAGCACAAAGAAAATTAAACACTTAAAAGTTATCGCAATTAAAAAATAAATAAATAAATAAACTTAATCTAGAAGTTTGATGAATAATATGCTTCCCAGAATTAGTTTTCTAATAAAACATTCTTCAAGCGACAAGGAGTAAAAGGAATTCGTTTCATTTTCTTAAAAGAAATTGGTCGCTCATGGAGGGAGTTCAAATGGGATAACTTCGGAAATGAGGTAAAATTAATATTGAGTCTATGAAAATATATTTAGTTTCATTGAAGAAATGGTCGCACAGGAAAGTTTCTACAAAATTTCCCTTTTAATTTAATGTTAATTTATGGTGTTTTAATGAAAATCCTCTCCACAACTACGGGAAATTAAAAAATACCACCTGAATAAAAAAAGTTTGATATGAATACTAAAAATATTGAAGAATTATTAAAATTTTTAAATTATTTAACACATTTAGTTTTTGTTTATTAACGTATTAAATATAGAAAAAAAAAGGATCGATATAACAAATTATTAAAACATTCAAGTGAGTTAAATGTAATAAAAAAAAACTAGTAAAAAATAACACAGGTCTGCAATGGTTTTCCTCTTTGAAATCTGAGTAACGTTTTCTATAGTTTCTGATGTGCTAATTACGAGAAAAATAATAAAAAAATTCCATCACGTCAGGATTTTTTGATATTGAATATTTAAGATTTTGCTGAAAAATGTCTGAGCGTCTACATTTTAAAATTTATAAAACATCATTAAATTACTTCAGCTTAATTTTTATTGCATTTAATTAGTGTAAAATGACATAGAAATTACTTCAAAACAGTAATTTGTTAATTACTACATAATAAGTATAAGTAATTCACATTAACCATGTTGAAAACGGATCATTTTGGCTTAATTTAGTAATGAGCTCATTAATACATAATGATTAGGTAATATAACCTAATTGTTGTAAATATTAGTCGAAAAGGGTGTAATAAAGATAAACCAAAGGGTTTTTGTATAAGTACCCGCACTGATTTAGAAAATTAACAGTTGAAGTGCGAATCTTGCAGCATAACCTTTAAAATGTCATCGCCAAGCTGTTTAAATTCTCCGAATTGTTTTTGTTATATTTGCGGGAAATTTATGGTGAAAAAACAACGAAACAGCATTACGAATTTGTAAAAAGTATTTACAAAAGTTATTTTGGATACGTTTTAAGCCTGATTTAAGAAAATTAATGTCGGACGAAAAGTTAGATGAAAAACTTAATGATATCGAGTTGCAAGCAAGGCAGTCATTTAAGGAAGTGGTGAAAAACTTTTTGGGGAACAATAAAAGCTCCGACTATAAACAAATAGTGGCCAAACTGATTAAAAATTTTGGTGTAATGGGTTGTAATATGAGCATTAAACTTCATTTCTTAAATTCGCACATAGATTACTTCCCAGAAAATCTAGGAGCCGTTAGCGAAGAACAAGACGAAAGATTTCACTAAGATTTGAAAGAGCTAGAAGTCCAGGATCAAGGAAGAGGAATACTAGCATGATGGGGGACTACTGCTGGTTGTTGTAGCGCGACGATCCAAACCGGAAATTTAAGCGAAAATCGTACAATCGAAGCTTCCAGGAAAAAAGGATCAGGTTCCACAAATAAAATTTACATATAATTTAGATCAGTAATAAGTTATTATTATATTTTAGTTGTTTTTTTATGTTAAAAGTAATGTACTTTTTTAAATATATATTTTTTATGTGAAAACTTGTGTTTTTTTTTCTATTTTCTATCTGTATCTTTTTTGAAAAATTTGAAGGTGATGGAAAAAAAAGCTAAGTACAATCAGCGCACCAAAATACCCTAGAATCAGCTCTCAAATTCTAGAGAGGAAGTTATGACTCTCAATTTGCAGGCCTGTGTAATTTACGAATTATTTATCACCTTCAGTTTTTATGTATCATTCGCTTATCAATTATACATAAACATCTAAATAAATGAGCGTTTAGTTTATGAGCGTCAGATGTTGACATATTTTTCTCAAAAGCGTAAATATTTAATTTTTTTAAAATTATTTCTCTTTTTTACACTCTTATCAATAACAAATATACATATACAGTCGAGTCGAGTCTCTAATATAACAAAATCCATCGTCCAGACAAAAAATTCGTTATATGGAAAAATTCGTTGAACAGAGAACGGCAAAAATTTTTCATTTATGTTTAAATTTTGAAACAGAATTGTTTTTGAGGTGTTTTATTAAGTTTTTGAAATATTTAACAGATTTCTTTTCAGAATCTGAAACATTTTCGCCACTTCCTTTTTTTCCCCAGTGTCTTATTGATTGTTTTCAAAATTTTATTTGTGTTTAACTAGAAGCGATTTTATCCAAATGCCGTAGAAAATAACACCAACAAAGATGACATTTAGTAACAATTCTTAATTCAAATGATCTCTCACAACAAAAAAAATGCTCGGAGTCGCCACAAACAACAAACATCCTCGCTAAACTCTTAAAGTAATGAGAGTTAATTTAGGTAGATGAAAACCTGCAGAAAAACGACTTCTTTTTCCAATCCCCCAGTACTCCTGCCTTATTATCCAAACCAAGAAGCAAACACAATTTTAAAGACAATAATGGAATAGTTTTATCTTTTAGTATGCTTTGTGATAGTTGCAAATCGCCCCAATAGCAAGCAAATGTTTCAATCTTTTCCAAGAACGCATGCTAATCTTGGCTAAAACAAAGTCAAGTGTAACCATGCAAAAATATGTTTTTCTTGGCGGGGGGGAGTTGAATGCCTTTTTTTCGACATGAAGGAAAAGGTAGAGGAATGTAGCTATGAAATATAAACCAGATATCAACGAAAAAAATTACTCAAATAATATGCTGAAGTGTTTTCTGAACTTATGATAGAATATTTTCGAAAAAATTCGTTAAATGGAGATATATATTTCGTTATATGGAGATTATTTTTAATGTAATCATGAAAAAAATTAACCGTTCCTATAAAAAATTAGTTAAATAGAGAAATTCGTTGGATGGAGTTTCGTTATAGAGAGACTCGACTGTATATTATAAATTTCAAGAAAATTAAATTTTCAAAACAGAAAACTAATATTTAATTTTAATAACATGATGATCAATAGGTATTTTACTTGTTGCATATATATATATATCAAACAATTCCAACACCTAAACAAAATATTTTTAAACTAAAAATTGTCTTAAATATTTTTCATAACTTATTCTGTCATGAAATTTCTACGTTATTAAAGATGAGATATTTATTAAGAGAAAAAAAGTGCAGTTTTAACAATAATCACTTATTTTTTACACGATTTCTCATTTCGTGTTCAACTGAAACACCGTGTAGAAATACTATGCCATTATTCATTTCGGTAAACGGAAAAAAAAAAGTGACCAGAAAAAAAGTTATTGGAAAAATGTGACACAAACTACAAAAGCGGAGTAATTGATGAGGCCAAGGTAACTTAACTATAAAAAAGATTGGAGATAAAACTTACATAGTCATATTCTCATTCAAAATATCCTTAAAAACGAGTAACACCTTTTATCAGATTGAAAATTTATATAATAAAATGCAGAAAAATAAATTCAGTCAATCGTATCTCACATTTTAAATTTTTATTTAGAACTGGTCGCTCTCTGTTGAAAAGAAGAAAATTCCTTATATCAAAGGAATGAAAATGCCACAAGCGTATTTTTGGGTTTCAAACCGAAATTTACAGTGTACTAAAGAAATAAGGACTTCATTCTGTCACATGTTTTAATTTACAGCTTTTAAAATTGATTTTCTTTACGTAACCTTGAACTACAAAAATTCATTATAACGAGTGAACGGAAGCGGCACAAACGAAACTTTTTGCGGCACAAACCAGCACAAACGTAGCACAAACGAATGCAGTTATAAAATTTTGATTTCGTTAACGGGGCGGGGCCACTGAAATGGCCGCCATCTGTTGAAAATGTGCAAAGTTCGTTATATCGAGGGAACAAAAGTGGCACAAACAAAATTTTTTGCGGCACAAACCGACATTTACATGAAACTAATGAAATGCACATTTCATTTATTGACACGTTTTTATTCATGGTTTTTATAATTGATTTTCTTTACGTAACATTGAACTACAAAAATTCGTTATAACGAGTGAACGGAAGCGGCACAAACGAAACTTTTTGCGGCACAAACCAGCACAAACGAATGCAGTTATAAAATTTTGATTTCGTTGATGGGGCGGGGCCACTGAAATGGTTGCCCTCTGTTGAAAATGTGCAAATTTCGTTATATCGAGGGAACGAAAGTGGCACAAACAAAATTTTTTGCGGCACAAACCGACATTTACATGAAACTAAAGAAATACACATTTCATTTCTTGATACGTTTCTATTTATGGTTTTTATAATTGATTTCCTTTACGTGACCTTGAACAACAAAAATTCGTTATAACGAGTGAACGGAAGCGGCACAAACGAAACTTTTTGCGGCACAAACCAGCACAAACGTAGCACAAACGAATGCAGTTATAAAATTTTGATTTCGTTGATGGGGCGGGGCCACTGAAATGGTCGCCCTCTGTTGAAAATGTGCAAAATTCGTTATATCGAGGGAACGAAAGTGGCACAAACGAAATTTTTTTCGGCACAAACCGACATTTACATGAAACTAAAGAAACACACATTTCATTTGACACGTTTTTATTTATGGTTTTTATAATTGATTTTCTTTACGTAACCTTGAACTACAAAAATTCGTTATAACGAGTGAACGGAAGCGGCACAAACCAGCACAAACGTAGCACAAACGTAGCACAAACGAATGCAGTTATAAAATTTTGATTTCGTTAACGGGGCGGGGCCACTGAAATGGCCGCCATCTGTTGAAAATGTGCAAAGTTCGTTATATCGAGGGAACAAAAGTGGCACAAACAAAATTTTTTGCGGCACAAACCGACATTTACATGAAACTAATGAAATGCACATTTCATTTATTGACACGTTTTTATTCATGGTTTTTATAATTGATTTACTTTACGTAACATTGAACTACAAAAATTCGTTATAACGAGTGAACGGAAGCGGCACAAACGAAACTTTTTGCGGCACAAACCAGCACAAACGTAGCACAAACGAATGCAGTTATAAAATTTTGATTTCGTTGATGGGGCGGGGCCACTGAAATGGTCGCCCTCTGTTGAAAATGTGCAAAATTCGTTATATCGAGGGAACGAAAGTGGCACAAACGAAATTTTTTTCGGCACGAACCGACATTTACATGAAACTAAAGAAACACATATTTCATTTATTGACACGTTTTTATTTATGGTTTTTATAATTGATTTTCTTTACGTAACCTTGAACTACAAAAATTCGTTATAACGAGTGAACGGAAGCGGCACAAACCAGCACAAACGTAGCACAAACGAATGCAGTTATAAAATTTTGATTTCGTTGATGGGGCGCGGCCACTGAAATGGTTGCCCTCTGTTGAAAATGTGCAAAATTCGTTATATCGAGGGAACGAAAGTGGCACAAACAAAATTTTTTGCGGCACAAACCGACATTTACATGAAACTAAAGAAATACACATTTCATTTCTTCATACGTTTCTATTTATGGTTTTTATAATTGATTTCCTTTACGTGACCTTGAACAACAAAAATTCGTTATAACGAGTGAACGGAAGCGGCACAAACGAAACTTTTTGCGGCACAAACCAGCACAAACGTAGCACAAACGAATGCAGTTATAAAATTTTGATTTCGTTGATGGGGCGGGGCCACTGAAATGGTCGCCCTCTGTTGAAAATGTGCAAAATTCGTTATATCGAGGGAACGAAAGTGGCACAAACGAAATTTTTTTCGGCACAAACCGACATTTACATGAAACTAAAGAAACACACATTTCATTTATTGACACGTTTTTATTTATGGTTTTTATAATTGATTTTCTTTACGTAACCTTGAACTACAAAAATTCGTTATAACGAGTGAACGGAAGCGGCACAAACCAGCACAAACGTAGCACAAACGTAGCACAAACGAATGCAGTTATAAAATTTTGATTTCGTTGATGGGGCGGGGCCACTGAAATGGTTGCCCTCTGTTGAAAATGTGCAAAATTCGTTATATCGAGGGAACGAAAGTGGCACAAACAAAATTTTTTGCGGCACAAACCGACATTTACATGAAACTAAAGAAATACACATTTCATTTCTTCATACGTTTCTATTTATGGTTTTTATAATTGATTTCCTTTACGTGACCTTGAACAACAAAAATTCGTTATAACGAGTGAACGGAAGCGGCACAAACGAAACTTTTTGCGGCACAAACCAGCACAAACGTAGCACAAACGAATGCAGTTATAAAATTTTGATTTCATTGATGGTGCGGGGCCACTGAAATGGTCGCCCTCTGTTGAAAATGTGCAAAATTCGTTATATCGAGGGAACGAAAGTGGCACAAACGAAATTTTTTTCGGCACAAACCGACATTTACATGAAACTAAAGAAACACACATTTCATTTATTGACACGTTTTTATTTATGGTTTTTATAATTGATTTTCTTTACGTAACCTTGAACTACAAAAATTCGTTATAACGAGTGAACGGAAGCGGCACAAACCAGCACAAACGTAGCACAAACGAATGCAGTCATAAAATATTGATTTCGTTGATGGGGCGGGGCCACTGAAATGGTCGCCCTCTGTTGAAAATGTGCAAAATTCGTTATATCGAGGGAACGAAAGTGGCACAAACAAAATTTTTTGCGGCACAAACCGACATATACATGAAACTAAAGGAATACACATTTCATTTATTGACACGTTTTTATTTATGGTTTTTATAATTGATTTTCTTTACGTAACATTGAACTACAAAAATTCGTTATAACGAGTGAACGGAAGCGGCACAAACGAAACTTTTTGCGGCACAAACCAGCACAAACATAGCACAAACGATGACAGTTATAAAATTTTGATTTCGTTGATGGGGCGGGGCCACTGAAATGGTCGCCCTCTGTTGAAAATGTGCAAAATTCGTTATATCGAGGGAACGAAAGTGGCACAAACAAAATTTTTTGCGGCACAAACCGACATTTAAATGAAACTAAAGAAATACACATTTCATTTCTTGATACGTTTCTATTTATGGTTTTTATAATTGATTTCCTTTACGTGACCTTGAACTACAAAAATTCGTTATAACGAGTGAACGGAAGCGGCACAAACGAAACTTTTTGCGGCACAAACCAGCATAAACGTAGCACAAACGAATGCAGTTATAAAATTTTGATTTCGTTGATGGGGCGGGGCCACTGAAATGGTCGCCCTCTGTTGAAAATGTGCAAAATTCGTTATATCGAGGGAACGAAAGTGGCACAAACGAAATTTTTTGCGGCACAAACCGACATTTACATGAAACTAAAGAAATACATATTTCATTTCTTGATACGTTTCTATTTATGGTTTTTATAATTGATTTTCTTTACGTGACCTTGAACTACAAAAATTCGTTATAACGAGTGAACGAAAGTGGCACAAACGAAACTTTTTACGGCACAAACCAGCACAAACGTAGCACAAACGAATGCAGTTATAAAATTTTGATTTCGTTGATGGGGCGGGGCCACTGAAATGGTCGCCCTCTGTTGAAAATGTGCAAAATTCGTTATATCGAGGGAACGAAAGTGGCACAAACAAAATTTTTTGCGGCACAAACCGACATTTACATGAAACTAAAGAAATACACATTTCATTTCTTGATGCATTTCTATTTATGGTTTTTATAATTGATTTTCTTTACGTGACCTTGAACTAAAAAATTCGTTATAACGAGTGAACGGAAGTGGCACAAACGAAACTTTTTGCGGCACAAACCAGCACAAACGTAGCACAAACGAATGCAGTAATAAATATTTGATTGCGTTGATGGGGCGGGGCTGCCGTTTCACTGGCCCCGCCCCATTGTGCTCGTTATAACGGTAGAACGGTAGTGGCACAAACGAAAATTTTTGCGGCACAAACCAGCACAAACGTAGCACAAACGAATGCAGTAAGAAATATTTGATTCCGTTGATGGGGCGGGGCTGCCGTTTCACTGGCCCCGCACCATTATACTCGCTATAGCGAGAGTACGGAAGTGGCACAAACGAAACTTTTTGCGGCACAAACCAGCACAAACGTAGCACAAACGAATGGTGTAGTTGAAATTTTAAAATCATTATGGGGCGGGGCCAGTGAAATGTACGTTGAATTTGAACTTAGAATAAGTTTATCTTAACAGATAATTTTGATTTTAATTCAAGAGCTCCAAGCATCGCGTAGATGCAACTCGCAAATAAAGACATGCATGGTTAGTAAGTAAGTTTTAAACTAACCCTATTTTCGAATTCTAAAAAGTCTAATTGTCAGGGGTCTGTCCAAACTTTTTTCTTTTTTTTTTTTTTTTTTACAGAGTCCTGTTTTTGTGAAATTGTGATGTTTTTCTTTTATTTGTGAAAATTTTAGTGATAATTTTGTGAATTTTAAATTATCGATGCATTCAAGGTTCATGTATAAAAAAATTAAGTAATATATTTTTTGGCGAGTTCAACTGTTTACTGGCCAGATTTTATATTTAAATGATTACATTTGTGAAAAGTCCAATTTAAATTTGAAAAAGTTCTGTAAAAAGCCTATTTAAGTGAAAAATAATTTTAAGAATAGTCCTGTTTTGGGATAAAGAATTTCGTGAAGGGTCCTGTTTTAAGATAATTTATTTTGTGAAGGGTTTTTTAACCCTTTCCGTTTCCGGCACAGGCAGATTCTGTTTGTATTGACAAAATAGCGACTGCCACCGGAATTTAACAACGACTTTTCTAGAAATTAAGAATCCCTTAATTCAAGCTTTCATTGTAAAAGTAAAATTTTATTATTATATTATTGGTGCCGTTTGCAAGTTTGGAATTAAAATTGAGTATTCAGACTGGGCACAGCATGTCGGAAGGGGTTAAAGGACCTAAAATTTTCCTAAACATATCCCTGATTGTATAGAAAATATACTATTATTGTAATGTTGTGAAATATGACAATTTTACACGAGCATTTTTTAAGTTAGACTGAGAAGAATAAAACACTTCAAACGTTCCTGATCTTATTACACTCGCATTCCTTTAAAAAGAAAAAAAGAAAGTCTTGCTTCTGGGACTTCATTTTTGTTTCCTGTAAAACCAATTTCCCCACAATAAAACACTTGTGCAGCGGAAAACGCTAATTCCAAGTAATTTGATTTAACAAATTTCTGGAGTTTACCATTTTTTTGGGGTGAGAAGCTGGGGGGGGGGGGGGGAGGAGTTGTAGCACATAAAATCAGTTTTCATTGAAAGCTAAAAAATTAACTTTCATTGTTTATAAGTATTCATTTATTGATTTTAAGTTGTGAGGTAGATTATGTTATTTTACTATATAGTAAGATTTCATGAAATAATATTCAGTGAAAAGTTAGGAAAGAAAAGAAATTTGCAATTTCCGTTGGAATTTCCTTTTTCTTCAATTTAAGAGAGTTTTTAAAGTTTGTGCCACGAGCTCATGAATGGTGGGTTACTTTAATTTTTAACCGAGAAATGTTAAAAGCATTAAAGGAAAACAAATCTGCCGTACATCCAATCCATGTATTAAGATAAACACTTTAAGTGCACCATATTGACTATATTAGTTGCCGAATTGATAATAGTCGATTCGAACAAGAAATTTCTTCGTAAGATATATTAAATGTAAGCAACACAAAAATAGGCTAATTAAATAAATAAGTTTTAAACAAAACATTTTGGTGCAAAATCCTTTCAATAAAACCTAGTAAAATGGTCGGCTGTTCTAGAATGATGACATAAATGGCTAAAGATAATTCTAATCGGTGTGGAAGCCAGAGTCTAATTTCGAAATCAAATCCAGATCAAAATAGCGAGTTTAAAAAATATTATGCAAAAATGCATAAATACAAAGCTTATTACGATTATATACATTAAATTAAATAATACTGAAGTAATCCGATTGCATCTTAAAAAAGTCGTAATCACCATGGCAACCTAAAATCATTATTTATCATTATTGAATCAATTAAGTATGATAGGACTTAACGAAATGAAGAAAATTTATTTATGTTGTTTAAAAATAAAATGAAATAGGACAGCCTGTGAATTGATTATTAATCTTTGAGAACTTCTTAACGCGTGTAACTCATGTAATAGAACATTCGGAAACTTAATATAAAAATATATTAGAGTATAGCGATTGCATAATTAAGTTAGAGTAGTTAAATTAAATGCAAGTGTGTCAGCCTGTGTAAATATGGCTAGGAGCTTGAAACGAGAGAAAGTATACAAGATTGGGCGAAATAGCCTCTGTTAACTTTCTAATTAATCCTTTCTGGTCTGCTGTACTATTAATAGTACATGTCTTTTCATGGAGTATTAGTTTCTCTTAACAATTACTTAGTTATTTTCGATATATAAAAATAATAATATATGGCTATGCCTTTTTTATTACCACTTCATTTATGTGCTAACATTGGGTAAAAGTAATAATAATAAGTTTGCTTAATTCTCTTTGCAACATTGTCGATTCCTTTAATTATATACATGCATTTCACTCTTTAAATTTAAAATGTAAGTTACCTTTCTGAACCAATAAAATGTGATAATACGCAAAAACATAAAAAAAAATTGTAAAACCCTCTCAAATCCTGTTGTAATACGTCGTTTTCCAAACGTCTTCGAAAACTCTTCCTTAGCTTATTATCGTATAAATATGAATTGAAAAGTATACAAAATAAGTACATTTGTTAGATATAAGACAATGGGATAATCTTTAAATTTGAGTAGCAACGATTAACGTTATTAAAATAAAATTAATTTTATTCTCAAAAATGGGAGAAAAAAAAAAAAAAATCAGACCCGAAAAGGTTAAAGGAATTCGCATTTCCATTTGCTCTTTCCTTCTTTTATTTTATCTCTTTACGATATTACAAGAATATTAAAATTTTCTGCAAAAAATAGTCTAAAACACAATACAATTGGAAAAATTATATACAGAATTAATTTGCGCAGTAAAAGTGAGATTAGATATTCAATTAAAGCATTCTTAATACACAAAGTTTAAAACAATAAGAATAATGCACCAGTTAACATACTAATATTTAAAAATAAACTATTGATTTCTTTATATATACCATTTTTCACATTTTAAAATAAACTTTTCTGATGAAATACAGGAATTACAATGTTTTGAGACTATTTGATAAAAAAATCTTTTTAGCAATTTTTATGCAGAAGGATTTTAGAGGGGAAAAAAGTATGGATGAATGACAAACTCATAGTTCCAGAGTTGTTCTTATTCAGTGCTGAAAATACGACTGCATAAAAATGAGCATTAATGTAAAATATATTGAGTTAATTTTTGCATAAATGATTCGAAAATTATAAGAAATTATGAATATGTAAAATGGTAGTGTCTATTACTTTATTGGACACTGACAGAATGAAATCCAGAAAGGGAAAAGATATTCGAACATGAAATAGGCTGCTTTCCTCCCCCCCCCCTCCTTTCAAATTAAATATTTTTTTTCTCCCAGACACAAGATTACTTTTTAGACATATCAATGTAAAAATTTACCAAATAAGTAATAATTAAAACTAGAAAAGTAAACTATCGTTATTGTTATTTTAATTAAAAATTGATTTTTTTCCGCTTTCCGTCAAGGGGCTATGGTTTTTCTGAACCCTTGGTTCAAGATATTTTTAAATATATGAAAGTATTGAGAAAACAGGACTAAGTGTTACCTATACTGGGAGATTGAGATTTAGGAGAGATAGAGGGAGGTCCTTAGCTTTTTTTTACTATTAGTGCTTAATTATTTTAAGTTGCTTGGGAAGAATAAATTTTTCTCTCTTTTTTTTCTTCCCAAAATCATAGAAAAATAAAAATTATTATTATTATTATTTTATTTTATTTTTTTTTTTTTTAATTCAAGAACCTGGCATTGGCTCTTCATTCATAGAGGCCAGTTAAATTCATGTAAGGCTCGAGACAATATTAAGCATATTATATTGATTCTCGAAACAATCTTGTATTTGAAAATTCATATACAAGCGCGACATAAAATATTTTTATTTGCAGTTTTTGATAGCATTTTTAAAATTTTATTAAGTTTAAGCATAGATTAGTATAAAGATGCATTAAAAATTTGAAATAAATATAGCTTTTCATTATAAAAATTAAATATTCGCGAATGATAGTCAAGCTTCTATGAATTTGTCCTTTTTGTCTATGATTCATTTGTCATCAGTGATGAATCCCAATTTAGTTCAATGCAATGTTTGTTTTTTCTGTAAAAATGTAAATTATTTTTGTTAAAATTAATTTATTTTTTTAATGTGGGTTTTTAAGTAACAGAACTTTCGCAAAAATTTTTCTTCTAAAACAAGACTCTTTGCAAAAATTTTGATCTTAAAACAGGACTTTTCGCAAAATTCTAAAAATTATCCTAAAAGTAAAAATTTTCACTTAAGATCTCTAAAATGAATAAATTTAATCATGAAATAAACAAGTCGAAAATTGCACGATACAATACAGTATCCGAAATCTTCTGTGTGTCCCTATAAATACTGAATGCTTTCAGTATTTACAAGCATACAGGAATTAACTTGTAATAAACCTCAGCAAAGTATATCAATTTCATAAATTGTGAAATAGTTCAATATAATTAAAACGCGCCCCAAACAATGTTCCCCCTCCATACCATTATGTAATAAAATACTTTTGTGTGGCCTTGTATATTAATAAAAAATATTCTTCGCATCACAGATTGTACAGAATGTATATTTTAGTATATATTTCATAAATGCACATGAATTGTGTTATGTTCAAAAGAGTGCAACATCATTAAAATGCACTTGAACCCCCCCCCCCCTCCCTCTATTGACTCTAATGTAAAGGAATACTTTTGACTGTCCTTGTAATTGAACTATACATCAGATTTTCATAAAATTTGAAATGAATCGACAAAATTATGCAACAATTATCTATTTTAAATTTCAAACGATTCGGTTGAATAGTTTTTGCTCTGTTATATGCAGACAGACAGACAGACGAATTGAATGACGATTATAGGTGCTTCGAATTTACATAATTACGAACGCACCTAAAAAATTAATTTGTCACAAAACAAAGTTACAAGGGAAAAGAAAACAATTATCTAGCTAAAATATACATGTTTATGCAAATTTACGTAAGCTTATAAATGTAAATTTTATGTATATTTATGTATGTGCAGATATATTCACAATATCAGGCGATCATTTGAAATAAATGTCATCCAAATTTTACGTCAATGTTTACATAACACAAAATAGCAAACTGGACTAACCTTTCTCCTTCTGGAATGACGTCTGCATTCACTGTCAGTCACCGAATAAAACCACACAATCACCAGTAACACTGTTTGCAAATTCATAATTGGTCAGGTGTAGTCCTTATTAAAGCCGACTAGAAACTGAAAGTGTGCCTGCCGCGAATGGTGAAGAAATTTATGGGAATTTACGTTTCGTATCTTCCGCGCAACCTGCGCACTAAATGTTATTTGGACTTCCATTTGTCCAGTTCAGGTTTGCTATGGTATGTAATCCGGTTTGGCGACACCGATGACTGGGGAAATATCGCCAATTATAATAACAGGACGTACTAGCTATTTTTCCGGAATTCGGGATTTCATGCATCGTGCCAATGTTTTTCTTTTATTTCACGGTACATCCTACAGTGGTTACATTTCCGTGACACATTTAAATTATGATGAGGAAAAGCAAGAAAAAATGTACCTGTTTTTCGATCTATTTATTAATAATGAAATACTATCATAATTAAATATTAAAACAAAACAATTTCTTATATTTCAAAATAGATAGCAATTAACATTCTTTAAAAATTTTTATTTTATTTATTTATTCTTTTATTTAACATTGAATGAAGTAGATGAGCTTGATTTATATTTTTTAGACTATCGTCTTTGATGGATTGATTGTGAGATAGACTCTTGTATATGATAGATATTTTGTTCTTATTATTCTTGTTTCAAATCAATCAACTAGTCACGATAGTTAAATATTATTATAATTTTAGCTGGTTTCATTGTAGAACAGCTAATTTCATACAAATATGGACTTTGATAATTTAAAAAAAAAAAAAAAAAAAAAAAAAAAAAAAAAAAAAGTTTTTTGTTTCTTTTTCTTTCTTTCCAAAAAAAAAAAAAAAAAAAAAAAAAAAAAAAATGCTAAGATAGTTGAAAAATTATTTAAAGCTCACTTTGATATTGAAAACAATCAAAATACAGTCGAGTCTCTATATAACGAAATCCATCGTTCCAGTAAAAAATTCGTTATATAGAGAAATTCAATGTATAGAGAATGATATTAAAAATCGTATTTCATGTGTAAATTTTGAAGACATATTATTTATGATATTTTTAATCAAGAATTTGAAATGTTTAAAAATAAATATTATTTTTGATCTTTTTAATCAAGAATTTGAAATGTTTAAAAGTAAATAATAACCTAACATTTTATTTCTAAATTATTTAAGCTATTTCAAAAATGAGAACAGACATTTATTTGAAAGCTTAATGAAAATCAAATAAGGAAGATTTGTATTAATTTCAGAGGAAGATATCTGTAATTTTTTGTCGTTTTGATTTTAAAGTTGTTATTCTCTCTCTCTCTCTCAGAAAAGAAAAAAAAATGCTCATATTTTAGCAAGGAATGAAAAATTGTAGTTAACATTTTCCTCCATTTGAACGCCTCTCTTATGTGTCTCTCATTGATTTCTATCTTATATGTGTAACAATCCAATTGACTCTGTTTTGAGAAGGATGTGGAAAGGTGTGTGGGAGGTGGGATGAATTCGTTGGATTTAAAGAACAATTAGAGAAGTGATATAGTATATATATAAAAAAAAACTCAGCACTGAACGATAAATCAAAAATGATTGGTGGAAAATTGATTCCATATGATTTCGAAGCTTTTTTAAAATTGAATAAATTAAGACCAATTTATGAAAAAATTCGTTATATGGAGATAGATATTTCGCTATATAGAGACTGTTTTTAATGTAATCATCGTAAAAGGGGACCGTTCCTATTAAAAACTCGTTATATAGAAAAATTCGATGTATGGAGTTTCGTTATAGAGAGACTCGACTGTAGTTCATTTAGAAAAATTTTATTGGATCGAAAACTATATATAGCAATATAACCATCACTTGCAGTCAAATATTTCGATAGATTGGGGGTATGTAGTGTCAAATTATTTTTTTAATATGTCTTTTTAAGTATTTATCTTTATTTTATTTAAAATCCCATTGTTTGAACAGAGGTTTATTTCATAGTTTGAAAAAAAAAACCTTTTCTATTTATTATTACCAGATTTTAAAAACGCTCAAATACATTTACAAAAAATTTCAGTTTCAAATAAATTTGCTCGAGAATTTTACAAATAGAAAAAAAAAAAAACTTTAAAATAATTAAGCTAATTATACGTGGAAAGCATTTAATAGTTTGTGTAGTTTTCACTCTGTTATATGCGGACGGACAGAAGGACGGACTGAACGACGACAATAAATGCTTCGTATTTACATAATTGCGAACGCGCCTAAAAGCATTCAAGTTTAAAACTAATTCTCGATTGCATAGTGAACATTTGGAAAATTCTGAAAAAGACTTTAAATAAATATACTAAAGAAGTTTCTGAAGGCTTGACTACTCCAGTAGTGGTTTAGACTGTGATGCGTAATAACAAGAAACTAGTGTTACCCTTTGCCTTTGTCGGCACAATTGATCATTTTGATTAATTCCTTGTTGAAATATTATCTTATCTCTGCGGTAACAACCGTGTATCCATGTTGGATGCGCTAAGATTTCAACCAGCAAAATATTCTATTACGATGATTGATTTACTAGCAAACTTAATATTTGTTGTCGGTATACGACTGACAAACTTTGTGGAAACACTATGATTACTTTACATGCGATAACTTTTAATAACAATGGAAATCACGCCTATGTTTACTTCGCCGGAATCTGTATTCGTTTCGTGGAAGATAATATGATTCGGCATGCTGAATTTCTGTGCCGATGTGAACAACAATTCAAATTAACAAGAAAAAAAAATCTTGCAACAGATAAAGATTATGAAATATTCTATCTCCATTAATAGAATATTATTAAGGAATTTAACACCTTAACTTATCAATATTTTTGAAAAAAAAAAAAAACTTTCAAATAATGCCCCATTTTTTAATTCCTACTATTAGTTCACACATTCTTCCCATATATATTCATGTATCTTTTTCAAATTTCAATCGTTAATAAAATACTTTTTATTCATCCATTCAATTCCAAATACATTTTTTAAACTTGTAGTGGATGACAATTGATGTTAATATTGTTTTTCAAATAATAATTCATTAATTAAATTTAATTGAATAATTTTAGTTTTATATGGGAAAAGAAATTACAACACAAAGCAAGCGACGATTAGAAAGAAAAAAATTCTTCGAAAAAATAAAAGATAATTTCCTTTTACACTTTTCTTTTATTTCTGAAGAGTAATATGCCTCTTTGTTTGAAAAGAAAAGTGTTTAATCAGTGTATTTTACCTGCATTAACTTACGGAGCAGAAACATGGACACTAACAAAACGGATGATACAAAGACTACAAACTACACAGAGAAGTATGGAAAGATGTATGCTAGGCATAACTAGAAGAGACAGAAAGAGGATAACCTGGATAAGAAATCAGACAAAAGTTTTTGACATCCTTGAAAGAATCAAACAGCTAAAATGGAAATGGGCTGGGCACATTGCAAGAAGACAAGACAATAGATGGAGCACAAATATACTACAGTGGTACCCCAGAGATGTAAAACGACCAAAAAGACGACCACAAGTAAGATGGAGTGACGAAATTAGAAAAGTGGCTGGTGTAAATTGGATGACGAAAGCGCTAGACAGAAAACATTGGAAAAATCTGGGGGAGACCTACATCCAGCAGTGGGTCGAAAACGGTTGATAATGATGATAATGATATATATATATATATATATATATATACAGGGTGTCCAGTAAATGACTGACCCATTTTGAATGTAAAAACAGAAAAACGGTTTTAGATAAAAATGTGCGGTTTGCTGCATTGTTATCAGAAAATCAATAAATTTTTAGCTATGCACTCTCTTAAAATAGTTCGAATTTCGGCCAACGGTACAGCATTCGAATGCGGAGCATTACGGAGCCATAGTAATGGCACTGACGGTGGCAACCGGCTGCCGAAATTCAGACATTACTATAGTTTTCATACGCATGAGTTTTAAGCTTATTTTCTCTCTACTAACCACAAGAAATAGAGTTTGTTGGATGGAAAGAGATTTAAAATAATATTTATGATTAAATAATGTCGATTATACTTAATGAAAACCAACAAAACACACTTTTTAATAGGCATTGACTTTTCACACTTTTACCATAAATAAATTGTATTCAAAAATGTTTTTGTAACTGGTTAATTGATTCTCTGTTTAAGTACAATAAATTGAAAATTTGGGATAAACACCGCTTTTTTATGTTAAACTATCATAATATTTAATCTAAACATTTCTTCCATTAAATAGCATGAAATTGTATTTAAAAATATTAGTGGTTTCAAAAAGCCTTAAGTGATGGATCAAGAAAACTCTTTTTGCCTATGTCGTGCAGTGAAATCAGTTAAGTGGTTAAAACGGTGGTACGAAAATAGTGTTAAGACAAGTTCCCTGTCTAAAATAAAAGCGGGAGAGTGACTAATAAATCGGTACATAAAAGTATAATAAACCTTAGAATGAAGGAATCCGTTCGTCTATATCTCGTCTGTAACAGATCTTGTCTTAAACATAAAAAAAATATTGATCACGACGGAGAAAGTAACATACAAAACTACCTGCTAAGACGAAAACCTGTCTAAAATGAAATATTTTTCATTTTTCAGCAAATCGAAATCATACATTGTATTCATATTTTGGCATTTAACATATCTGAAAATTTTATAACGAAAGCTACGACAGATTTTAGGATGCTTTTTTAACGCATCTTCGCTGAAATAGAAGGCTGCTTAAAAAGAAAAAAAAAGGCGACTTTCCTGTTTTTATATACTGCGAGTCACCCATTTTCAAAATTTCATTACAGAAAGCATAATAGATCCTAAATCATCATAGAATCATCATAGTTCCACTTATTTTAGTTCAATTTTATAAATATAAATATTACCAAATTACTGGAACATTTGTGTTTTTCATATTCAGTAAAATCTCCAAATAACGGACACCTTGGGAGCATGGAAACTGTCCGCTATTCGGAGGTGTCCGCTATTGGGAAAAAGCTCGGAGATTCAAAAATTGCTAAGAAATACTTAAGGTTTCATTAATTGACTTTTATATGCCCTTAAATTCTAATATATGATTAATCTGAAATTAAAATAATTTTTTAAGCAATAAAATTGAAATAAAATGGTACATACCTTCATACACTGTTTATTACATTCTTACAAAGAAAAAAAAATATTTAAAAAATTTCCATTTGCATTTAAAGATTACATATAATTTTTTTTTTTCAATGTGAAGTTTTAACCCTGTCAATAGTGTTGAAATGAACTAATCACTATTTCAGCTGAATAAAATCAAGTTAGATCTATTTACAATAAAAACATTTCATTTTTTTGTCGTCATAAAAAAAAAGCAAAAGAAATTATTTTTTCCCTATTTCGGAACAATTCAACAACGAAATAAACTGATTTATTCAAGGGCGCTTATCCCTTTTCTACTGCAGTGAAGTCACGTGACGACCAAAAACAAAATAAATGAAAAAGAACATTTTCGAAAGACTTTTTTTGACATTTTAATTTTTTTTGTTTGTTTAGTTCTCTGTGTGGATACAGTCATGTAACAACGTCTATTTTTCGCTGCTAAAAGCAGCTATGTAATTTGTGTTTAATATAATATTATTATTCAATTCAAAACTTGCGTCGACCCCATTGTTTATTAAGAACAAATATTAATTAACTATTTACAATTTCAGCAATGGTTAAAGTAATTAATAAGTTATAAAAGGCTCAAGTTCAAAACGACGATTCCTAAAATGGCGACCATGAAGGATGAAATATTCTGAAGAACCAGAAGAATGAAAGGTAAGATTATCTTGCCTTCTTATTATTATTGATAGATATATAATATGACGAACTAATTTGATAAAACGATATTAAATAAAATCCTTGTGCGGCGCAAGCGCTATTAGGCACGTTTTTTAATATATTTTCAACAAATTGATTATGAGACTGAACTTAACGCACAAGGTAGCAATAATATGATATAAACAAATAAAAATGGCCTTATAAAAATAAATTTCATCATTACTAATGCATATAATTATTGTGAAAAAAAAATATTTGTTCTTTTTTTCAACGTTATTGAAAATATATGATATATTTGTTGAAATTGAATGAATAAACATAACAAGTGATATATTCGTTATATTTGAATGAATAAAAATTAATAGAGAAAATCTCTTATATAATATAAAGAAAAATAAAAACAATTTCTCATTGAATTACGAGATTAAATATTTATAAGTTGATAAGTAAGATCCGTTATGGTCGCATCGAAAGAATTTCAGTTAATATAAAAATTAAATCAAACAACTACTCAACATGGAAATTCAAGATAGAAATGTTATTAATAAGAGAAGAAATTTTCGAGGTAATAACCGATACAATACCAAATCCGATTACCACAGATTGGCAAAAGAAGGATAATAAAGCCAGAGCTATAATCAACCTTGCAATTCACAGATAGTGCATGTAAAAGGGCTAAATACTGCCCGACAAACCTGGGACGCGCTCAAAGCCATACATGAAAGGGGGAATTTGTCTAGTAAATTGCATTTATTAAGAAAATTATAAGGGGCAAGGCTGCCAGAAAATGGTAACTTAATTAAACACATAACGTACATTTTAGAATTAAAAGATAAATTATTAGCGAAAAACTATTAACGATTAACGATTAGGGGAAACTATTAACGATTCCCACCTTCAGCATTATTGATGTGCTCATTACCCCCAAGATATAATACATTGATTGTAGCACTTGAGGCTCGCGATGAAATTGATTTAACACCAGAATTTATTATAAATAAACTAACTGATGAATATAACAGAAGGGTTGAAAACGCGGATCAGGGCGACAATTCTACCAAAGCGTTTAAAACACAAAAAAGGTTCCCAAATGATAATAGCTAAAGGGAAAAATATTGTACGTACTGTAAATTGAAAAGTCATACTTACAGGGAATGTTGGCATCTGAAAAATAGACAAACTCACCCAAATACACAAAAACAACAAACATACAAAAACAAAAATAATACAACGTCTCTCTGTTATCAACAATCGTTCAACCAAAATGAATTTAATGATCGTAAACAAGAATATAAGCCAAATTATAAAACACAACTAAAAACAGATCGAAGCAGCGACGCAGCCTTTCTAATTGAGAAAACTGGAAAACAAACATGGATTATTGCTTCTGGTTCTTCCACACATATTTTAAACGATAAAGACTTGTTTACTAAATTAAACGACACCGAAAAAACTACTGTTATTATTGCAAACGGAAAATCGTTAAATTCGCATGGTGTGGGAGAAACCACATTTATGACAAAAACATCCGACGGAGGTGTAAACAAAATTACATTAAAGGAAATATTATACGTATCTGATTTAGAATCTAATTTAATTTCAGTAAGTAAGGCAAGAAAAGAACGGTTATAAACTAGTTTTTGATAAAGATAAATGCACGCTATCCCGAAATGGGAAAATATACTTGGAAGCAAAAAATGAAAAACAATCTATATGAGGTTGAATTGTTAGAGAATATAGAATCTAACACAGTAAACATTGCGCATGAATGCAAAAATAAAAATTGCATAGAATTGTGGCACAAACGCTTAGGTCACAGAAACTACAATTCCATAAAGGAAATGATTAAAGAAAATTTAACCTATGGAATAGAAGTAAATAATTGTAGCCATGAAACAATATGCAAAACATGCATACAAACAAAAATAAGCGATGCACCTTATCCAAAAACAAAATATAAAAACAAAACAGGCAGAGTACTCGATCTAGTGCACACAGACGTATGCACATCCATAGGATCCCCCACAATTGGCGGAAAAACGATGTTTGTAACTTTCATAGACGATTACTCTAGGTTTACAGTAATATACTTATTAAGTGATAAAGACGAAGTGCATGATAAATTAATCGACTATATGGCTATGGTACGAAACCAATTCGGTTCATATCCGAAAGCAATAAGATCCGATAATGGCGGAGAATACATGAGTAGAGAAACAAATGACTACCTAAGAAAAAGAGGTATAAAACACCAACTATCTGTGCCATATTGTCCGAGCCAGAACGGCGTAGCTGAGAGGAAAAATAGATCACTATTAGACATGACTAGAAGTCTATTACGCGAAGCCAATTTACCGCAAAAATTTTGGGGAGAAGCAACTAATACCGCAAATCATTTACAAAATCGCTTACCAACAAGATCCACGAATAAAACCCCATACGAGCTTTGGTTTAAACGTAAACCAAATTTGCACTATTTACGTACATTCGGTTGCAAAGCATACGTATATGTACACAAACAACATCGAGGAAAATTAGACGATATAGCTCAGGAAGGGACATTCGTAGGGTATGATAACAATTCAAAAGGATACCGCGTATACACTAAAGATAACAAAATAGTAATAGCAAGAACCGTAAAATTCCTAGAGAACAGCAAAATTAACTTAAAAGAAAGTAAGAATGCAGAAAATTCATATGATGATAAAAATTACATCGAAGCGGAAATAAACAACACGATCGAGGAACCAACCTCGTCCAAACAACCCACCACTGAACTCAGAAGATCGCAAAGATCAAACAGGGGGGTACCACCAGACAGATACGTCTGTTATGTAAACAATAACCAAATGAATGAACCCACTAGTTGGAATGACATACAGGAAATTGATAATCCCTGTGAAAAAGAAAATTGGCTCAAAGCCACACAAGCGGAAATCAATTCGCTAAAAAAACATAACACATGGGAATTAGTAGATCCTCCACCAAACAAAAAAATTATAGGATCAAAATGGACATTTAAAAAGAAACTAGATAGTTACGGAAATGTTCAAAAATATAAAGCACGCCTAGTAGCACGGCTATAGTCAAAAATACGGTGAAAATTATGATGAGACATTTGCCCCTGTCGTCTCACAAACAACAGTTCGCGCATTTTCAGCAGCAGCCGCATACCACAAACAAATCGTTAGACACATAGATATTGACACCGCCTTTCTGTATGGTGAGCTTGAGGAAGAAGTGTATATGAAACAGTCGGAAGGCTACATAGAAAAGAATTCTGAAAACAAAGTCTGCACAGACTGAAAAAATCAATATATGGCCTAAAACAGGCAGCCAGAACTTGGCACACAAAAATCGAACAGTCCTTAAAAAAACTGAATTTTAATCAAAGTATAGCTGATCCCTGCTTGTTCACCAGAAAAGAAAATGAAAATTACACTTACATAATTATATATGTTGACGATATATTACTATCCGGTGACGAAAAAATTGTTGATATTATAGTAAAACTACTTAAAGAAGAATACGAGCTTAAAGATCTCGGTCATATAGCATATTTCCTCGGTACTGAAATAAAGAAAACAGAAAATGGATATACTCTAAGCCAAAAGTTAAAAATCGAAGAACTGGCAAATAAACTAGGATTAAACGAAGCTAAACCCGTAGGAACACCGATGGATCCCGGCTTTTATAAAATAGAAGACGAACAAAATCTGCTGCCTAATAACGCAAATTTTAGAAAAATTATTGGATCTTTGTTATACATAGCCACTAACACACGTCCAGATATATCAGCTGCAGTTAATATCCTCAGTAGAAGATGCGAAACGCCCCGTGAGATGGACTGGAAAGCAGCAAAACGAGTGGTCAACTATCTCAACTGCACAAGAAAATTAAGGTTAACAATCAGCACAGACGACCAACCAGTATTGGTAGCTTATGCAGACTCCGATTGGGCAGGCGACACCAGAACAAGGAAGTCAACAACTGGAAACGTTTTCTTTCTAGGAAAAACACCTATTAATTGGTTCACGAAGAAACAGAACTGTATAGCGTATTCTTCGGCAGAAGCTGAATTTATATCAGCAGCCGCAGCAGCTCAAGAAATTATTTGGCTAGAGAAATTATTGAACGACTTAGATTTGAAACAACACGAACCTATTACGATTTTCGAAGATAATCAGAGTGCGATAAAAATGGTAGAGAATGCAAAGTTTTCGAAATATACGAAGCATATTGATATAAAATTCCACGCCATTAAACAACTCAAAGAAGACAAAATAATAAATTTAGAATATTGTCCATCTGAAGATATGATAGCCGATGCACTTACAAAACCCCTGCCAAAGCCTCAACTGGTGAAACATCGAGAATCTATGAACCTACAGTGTTATTCATCTGAAGTGATTAAGGAAGGGTGTTGAAATAAACTAATCACTATTTCAGCTGAATAAAATCAAGTTAGATCTATTTACAATAAAAAGATTTCATTTTTTGTCGTCATAAAAAAAAAAAAAGAAATTATTTTTTCCCTATTTCGGAACAATTCAACAACGAAATAAACTGATTTATTCAAGGATGCTTATCCCTTTTCTACTGCAGTGAAGTCACGTGACGACCAAAAACAAAATAAATGAAAAAGAACATTTTCAAAAGACTTTTTTGACGTTTTAATTTTTTTTTTTTTTTTTTTTTTTTTTTTTTTGTTTGTTTGTTTAGTTCTCTGTGTGGATACAGTCATGTAACAACGTCTATTTTTCGCTGCTAAAAGCAGCTATGTAATTTGTGTTTAATATAATAGTATTATTCAATTCAAAACTTGCGTCGACCCCATTGTTTATTAAGAACAAATATTAATTAACTATTTACAATTTCAGCAATGGTTAAAGTAATTAATAAGTTATAAAAGGCTCAAGTTCAAAACGACGATTCCTAAAATGGCGACCATGAAGGATGGAATATTCTGAAGAACCAGAAGAATGAAAGGTAAGATTATCTTGCCTTCTTATTATTATTGATAGATATATAATATGACGAACTAATTTGATAAAACGATATTAAATAAAATCCTTGTGCGGCGCAAGCGCTATTAGGCACGTTTTTTAATATATTTTCAACAAATAGTTCTGATGTTTCTGAATCATCTTAAAGAAAAAAAATGTAGCTGCTCACTGTATTTTTGCCACTTCTTAAAAACATAAAATCTCAAATCATCCGGAGAGGAGTGGAGAAGCATTGTGATGCTCCGGGAGGTAATGTCCTGCGGACCATCCCCTGAATTTAATACTGGACGTGGGAGGGAAGATTTTCCCTGGCCCACTCTCTACATTTATCTGTGATCACAAAATTTGACTCATTACCCTGATAAATTTAGTGCCTTTTTATAATTTTTTTCTACGCTAAAAAACAATTTCTCATACTTTATCGCCAAAATTGGTGTCCGCTATTCGGAATGTCCGTTATTCAAAGATTAAACATACAAAATTTTAGATTTTGGGAGTGGGGATCGGAAAATTGTCCGTTAAATAGAGGTGTCCGCTATTCGGAAGTGTCCGTTATGGAGGTTTTACTGTATAATTTTTAAGAAGTTTATAGAATCATTTTTTAAAATAATGTTCCTTATTTCATATCAGATGTCAAAGGAATTTTTAGAATTTTTCTTTCCCTTCTTTTCTTCATGAAGATTAGTTAAAGAAAGGGGGGGGGGGGCACAAATATATTTCAGGATCTGTGATACACTTTGTAATGAAATTTTCAAAAGTGGTAATTCGCAGGATATAAAACAGGTACGATGTTTTTTTTTTCTTTTTAAACATTTTCCCATTTTAGCTTGTTTTTTTTTTTTTTTTTTTTTTTTTTTTAATTGGCGGGGAGGAGGAAGGGAGAGGTGAGTATAAAAATCATCTTAAAATCTCTTGTGGTTTTTGTAATAAAATTTTTAGATGTGTTAAATGTCAAACTATGAATATAATGTAGGGATGAATTCGGTTTTTGGAAAAAAAGAACAATATTTCGTTTTAGGCAGATTTTCGTCTTAGCAGCTGGATTTATATATTATTTTCTCCGTCGAAATCAATATTTTTTTACATTTAAAACAGGATTTATAGAAACGGATTCCTTCATTCTAAGAATTATTATACTTTTATGTACCGATTTATATGTCACTTCCCCGCTTTCTTTTAGACAGGGAACTTGCTAACACTATTTCCGTACCACTGTTTTAACCACTTAACTGATTTCACTGCACAACATAGGTAAAAAGATTTTGCTTGATCCATCGCTTAAAGCTTTCTGACACCACTAATTTTTTTAAATACAATCTCATACTATTTAATGGAAGAAATTTTATATTACATATTAAGATAGTTTAACATAAAAAAGCGGTGTTTATCCTATATTTTCAATTTATTGTATGTAAAAAGAGAATCAATTAACCGGCTACAAAATTTTTTTCGAATACAATTTATTTATGGTAAATGTGTGAAAAGTTAATAGGCTTTATAAAAGTATAATAGGCATTATTCAATCATAAATATTATTATAAATCTCTTTCCATCCAACAAACTCTATTTCTGCAGGTGAGTTGAGAATTGATTCAACATGTCGACTGAGATTCGACTCTGCGAAATGAGCCGAAATGCTCATGTGTATGAAAACTAGTGTAATAAGTGAATTTCGACAGCCTGTTGACGCCACCAGCGCCATCTGTTGGTCGAAATTCAAACTATTTTAAGAAAGTGCGTAGCTAAAAATTTGTTGGTTTTCTCATAACAATACAGCAAACCGCACATTTTTATCTCAAACCGTTTTTCTGTTATTTACATTTAAAATGGGTCAGTCATTTACTGGAAACCCTGTATATATATAAAAGTATTATCCTTTTATAATATTATAATATTCCTTTATAAAGAAAAATGTTATTTTAGTTTTTAAAAAATAAGAGTAAAGTTTATATAAAGTGTTTTTTAAAGTCAAATTTTAAATCGGGAAGGGTGGCTGGGGGCTATGAAGCTATCGAGACATTTTTGGGGATTCAAGTTTATTATTAAAGTCAAAATTTTATTTTAGTTATTTTGTATTAAATACTTACTATTAATATAAAAAGTATTTTTTAAAGTCAATTCCTACTTAGGTCGAAAATTTTTCTTTGTTGACCTAAATAGGAATTGACTTTATTTATTTATTTTTTCATATATATATTACTTGTTTTCATGCTTTTTACAGAATTTTTAATCTTTTATCACCGGTTTTTCAAAGTAGAAATATATATATAAATATATATATATATTGGTGAAAATTATAAATTATAATTGGAATATGGATGCCTGTACGTGGTACGGGCAAATCATGATTGGTAAAAACACGTTGGCCTTACGACATGCGGACGAATCAATGAATCAATTAGTTATTTCATAAAATGAAAGCAGAAAATCATCGAAATTTTTTGTGCAGCTCTCTGTTTGACCTATAGGTTTGTTTATATTCTACATAGTAAGCTAAAGTTTAGATAAATTTGCAAAGGCATAAGACATACCCTTTAGCAATTTCACCAATTAATGGAAATGTACTCGAATTCTTTTATGCAACCCTGTATAAGAGCATTTTTACACTTCAAGTAATTTCCCCAAAAAATTGTTAAATTTTAAAACGCATACCTCAACTGAAAGCTCTGCCCCTGCAGTTATTATTCATGCAGAAAGTACAGAACATAAACAAATTCTTTTGCGTGTCTCTGTATCTGTAAATAAACGATAAAGACTATGTACACCATAGTCTTTATCATGGGCGTACCAAAGGGGGGAGGAGCTGATGAGGCTACTGACCCCCCCCCCCCCAAAAAAAAATGTAAATGATATGAAAAAGTGCTGTCTTTTTTTCTTTAAAAAAGCTAATTAGTTTCTTTCATACAGAAAACAATCTATTCTCATTAGTCTCATATTTGTCCACATTGAAACCAAAAAGGAGAAAGATGGCTATATACCCAGTTCATACTTCGTTATTTTTTAGTAATATTCGTAACAAATTTTAATCTATTTGCCATTTTATTGCGTGACTGTCTTGCAAAATTCATTTTTTTAAATCACACTTTTATTAATAACTAGCTAATCTACCCGGCGTTGCTCGGGTTCTACAAAAAACAGCAAGAATTGAAAAAAAAAAAAAAAAAAAAAAAAAAAAAAAAACTTTAAAATCAAAATAAAAATCTCGAAATGCTTAAAAATTGTTGCACGAATTTCGTTTAACGTTCATCGAAAAGAAAAGAGCTAGAAAATTGAAACTTAATGCTTTTTAATGTGGAAAAATCTTACAAAATTGCGAAAGCATTAAAAAGTTTATAAAACAAAATTCAAAAATTGTATTTCGAAATTTGAATAAATTTAGAGGAAAAGAGGACAGAATTTACTACATTCGGTCTAAAATTGAACGTCTAAAAAATCGTAGCGGACCGCGAAAAAATGTAAACATTACATTAAAAATGGCAAAAATTTCAAAAATCACGGAACTAAAAATTTACTTTTTTTGGATAAAACTTTTTAATCTAATTAGTGTAATAAAATAGCAAGCAGTGAAATGCGAATAAAAAATTAAAAAAAATCGCAATAAAAACCTTCAATGTAGAAAAATCGCGCAGGAGAAAATTTTTCATATTAGAAAGAAGTTTAAAACCGAATTTCTTTTCCGTATAAAAAAATCGCCGTGAACTCAAACAAACAAAAAAAGCTAAAACATTGCATTAAAAACCGCTGGAGATCAAAATAGGAGAGCAAAACAATTACCATAAAGGACTAAAATTTTGAAACCAAATTCCTGTTCGGTTAGAATTTTAAAATCGAATTCCTTTGAAAAATATCAAAAAATGTGAAAGCCCGAAAATTGCACTGAAAATAGTATTAAAAATCGCAAAATATTAAAAAATCGATAAGGTAAAAAATTTACTGTTAAAAGATAAAATACTGCAATCAAAAAATTAACTATATTAAACAAAATGTTTGAAATTGAAATCAATTTCCGAATGTCAAAGAATCGCTACGAAACTTGAAGAATGGCTAAAAATCACATTGAAAATTGCATTAAAAATCGCTAAATATTTCGAAGTAAATGCCTAAAAAACTAATATGAAGGGGCGGGGGGGTTGTAATCAGAAATTATTCATGAATAACAAAATATTGACATGGAACGCCGAAAATCCTATTAAATGCTAAAACAGTGCAATCGAAAAATAACTATATTAGGCAAAAAGTTTGAAATCGAAATAGGTTTCCAAATGACAAAAAATCGCCAAAGAACTAAACAAATGGCTAAATGTCACAGATGTCATATAGGCATCACATTAGCGCGTTATTTTTCTGGCGCCAATTTGGCGAAAACCAGTTACGTGCATATTTTTTTAACTAATTTCTATTATTTTAAAAGGGAATAATCATAAATAAAAAAAGTTTAGTTAAAAATTATAGAGTAAAACAATTTATATCATTTTAAAAAAGAAAAAAATAAACAATTTATTAATAAATAAGTAACAATAGCCGGGTTACCATGTGAAGCGCATATAATTGCTATTTTGTTGCAATCGCACCAATGTGTTGCGTATATGACATCTTATGTCTATTTCTCTTTCAGAATCTTTTAATTTAGTAAAAAATTAAGCAATTAAAATAAATTATGAATAAAATAAATATGATTTAATGGTTAGTTTACATTCAAGGGAAAACAATCTGATCGCCAAGGGCAGCTAGTTTACTGTATTTGGGTAAAACACTGTAATCGGAAATCATTTACGAATGATAAAAAATCGGCGCAAAGCGTAGAAAATCTCGAAAAATCACATTAATTATAGATATATGGAAAAATCAACTACGTTAGGCTAGGGCAGGCCTGTCCAATCTTTCAGTAACCAGAAGCGCATCTTGGCTCTTGGCACTCAATGAAAGGCGCCATTATTTACGTGACTGAAAACATGTGGCAGTATTATCGTATAGTATTAGCATACACGCACGTTTTAACATAATATAAATGAATCGTACAGCGGTAAACAAAAGAATCCTGCAGTTCTAAAGTGTCACGCATTAAATTTCAAATTATACATTTTTTTTTTTTTCTTTTAATGAGAAGTTTATATCAAAAATATTTGTAGGGAAAGGCGTCAGAAACTTTAATCGCGTTTATAGTAGCAATAATAACGAATGAATATGAAAATCAGAGACATTGATAGGTTTCTTTTAGGACATGTTAATACGGTTTGATTTATTTTGAAGGCGTGGATTAATTTTATGAAAGGTACAAAAACAGACAAGCATGATAGTGACCAAATCATGTGGGTGCTTTCAATGGGATAGTCCGTAAATTCTTTTATAGATGGAAATCATTCTGTACTTTTTATTATTTTTTCTAAGCAAAATTACAGAAAAAAAATCTCTAAAATTTCAGAAGTCAAGAAAGAAAAATTAAGCTCTTTTATCCTTCATAAGCCAATGGCCAGTGTGACAACAGTACAAAGAAAAAAGCTGGCTTTCATGCACATGTATATCCAAAGGGGAAGGGGGGGCGGGAGGTGCAAATTTTTATTTTTCTCTTACCTCTTAAGTATTAAAACAAACTGTTTCAAACTATTAAGGAACTTAACTATCATAATTACACTACATAAACAATAACTAAAAATTGCAAAATTATACATGATTAAACTTTCAAAGTATGTTTCTGGTTTTTAAGGTACAACGGCAAGATAACAGCATGCCAAACACAGGTTTTAAGAATATCTCTGATAAAATATTAATGATTTTAAAGAAAGCATACTTTATAATGGAATTTTACTTCTAAAGTGTTTAATAACAGAAAATTTTCAAAAGAGCGCCGCGTTGGACAGCCCTGGGCTAGGGTATATAAGGGTAAAACATTGCAATTGGAAAACTTTCATGAATGGCAAAAAAATGATTCAAAATGTAAAAAATAAAAAAATTGTTAAAAATCGCATTAAAAATTGCTAAATTTCATAATTCGTAAATGGCAAATTTTTTTTAAAGAATAAGGATAAATATTTGAAATTAAATTCCTTTTACAAATTAAAAAAAAAAGCCATGAAATTCTAAAAACCACTAAAAAAAAATCATTGAAAAAATCATTAAAAATCGCTAAATGTAAATGCATCCCGAGAATAAAAATTTATTGTAGTTGAGTAAAACATAGCAATCACATTTTTCATGATTTACAAAAAATTCGGCAAAATACAAAATGTATCCAAAAATCGCATTGAAAATAGACGAAAAAAAAAATGTAGATGGTTAAATTTACTAAATTAGTTTAAAATTTTGAAACCAAATTCCTTTTATAAATTGTTTAAACATCACTGTGGGGATCCAAAAAATGGTACTAATCGCATTAAAAAGTTAATTAAAAATAGCATTGAAAACTGCATTAAAAACGCACTGAAAAATGCACTAAAAATCGCTAGTTAATTTTTAAATCGCAGTAATCAGAATTTTCTCAAACGGATAAAACATTCTAATCAGAAATCAATACTATTTGATTATCCGGTCGGTCAAGAAACTAATTCCCAAACTATAAGATTAAATGCCAATAATGGCTGATCGTAAATGTCACATTCACTTGACATTAAACGCGCTACACATGTTTGTTACGTCATCAAGTGATTTTTACTTCGTTGTTTTATTTGTGTTTTATTAATATTTTTCTAATTTATTTGTCCTTTCATTATTTAACACAAAAATTGCATCGATTTGCATAGTTTGGCGAATCGTTTGATGATTTATATAATTTGGCGAAATTGATCGACTGCATAGTCAAGTATTACACGGAAATCTTTTATGGATGGTAAAAAAAGCGACGCGGCACGCGAAAAACTTTTAAAAAATACATTAAAAATCTCTAAAATTACATAGGATTAAAAGTTTAATCATCAATTTTTATTTTCGAATATAAAGAAATTACCATAAAACTCAAAAAAAAAAAAAAAAAAAAAAAAAAAAAAAAAAGTTAAAAATCTTTTCGAAAAATGTATAAAAAAATCACTAATATTAAAAAATAGCAGGATTAAAAATTCCTTTTACTAATATCAAAATACAGTGAAAAATACGAAAAAAACATTAAAAACTGCACTAAAAAATTCACTAAAAATCCAAAAGTCATTACGCGAAATCCAAATAAATTATATTGAAAAGAGAGCAAAATTCATTATATTAGGTTAAAAGGATGAAACCGAATTCTTTTCGCTAATGGGGAAAAACCGCCTCGAAACATAAAAACCTGCTAAAAATCGCATAAAAATTATATTGAAAAATCAAAAATCGGCCTTCGAGATGCTAAACTTCATATATAGAGGAACTTCCCACCAAAATTTTGTAGCTCTTCGTGCAGCAGTCTCTCCAGACATCGTCGGTATTTAAAAATTTTTAGTAGGTATTATAAGCTATCTTAAAGTTTCAAACGGGCTTTCTTGTTACATTTCGTAATTTTGTTCGCTCCCCTTTCCTTTCGCACCCTGAAATATGTTACACCATTTTTTTTTTTAATTTTTATCATGTATTATAAACAATCTTACAGTTTAAAACAAATCATATTGTAAGATTTCCGAATTTTAACAAAATCGCTGTCTGTTGGTTCCATATTCCACCACTAGGGAGCGCACTCTATTCTTATCGAAACTATATCTAAACGAAACTCTGTTAAAAAAAAAAAAAAAAAAAAAAAAAAAAAAAAACCATCATGAGATATATTACTCGAGGGGGTGGCGGTCTTAAGCAAGAATTTAAGATAATTGATGAAATTTCTAATAAAAAGTGGTACCTAAACTTTTAACATTTTAGGTAGATTTCGCAAAAAAATTCTACCTATTACATTCTCAACGGTTCAAGCTTTTGATAGAAAAAATATGAAAAAAAAATACGTACTAAAAGCAAAAAATCTCGAAAAATCGTTAAAAATCGCATTCAAAATCGAATTAAAAATCGTTGAAATCTAAAAATCGTAGCAAATAAAATTTTGTGCATTACAATAAAAGCTCGAAAAAATTTTCCTTTTGTCAATATCAAAAAACAACCGCAAAATGTGAAAAAAAACACTAAAAATCGCATAAAAAATTCATTAAAAATTGATGTAGAAACTCCGAATAAACTTTATTAAAAAGAGAAAAAAAAATTACAATATTGGAGAAAAGAACGAAACCGTATTTGTTTCTTTAATGTGGAAAAATCGCCTAAAGAACGTTAAAATAGCCTAAAAAATTAAATAAAAAAATTCTAATCAAAAAATCGAAAATGGGGTTTCGAGGTGCAAAACTACATGTATAGAGGTACCTTCCCTCCAAATTTTATAACTCTACGTACAGCGGTCTCTTCGGAACAGAGCTGACACACAAACATACTTGTCTCTTCATTATTATAGAAGATGTTATTTTATTCATGTTTTTTAAATTACGAAAAAAGATCAACATTCTTACATGTCGAATTACTTGTGATAATATATGCGCGTTCAATAAAATTTTATTGGTTATAACAGAAAGAGTATTAAATTTATCAAATAGCTATTAGATTAAACTTTTTCACCTGCCAGGTAATTGTCGCATGTGCTAACTCGGTCAGGCAGGTAAGTTCATCAATCCTGATAGGTAGCAAACATATGAAATTATTTCGATAGAAAAATAAAGATATGGTAAATATCCTGAAAGACAAAATATTTCGGGTAAATTGTATAAATTGTACTTCCAATTTCGAAAATTTAAAGAACAGAACTATAACAGAAATGCTTATTTCGGTCAGTCGCTGAAAAACGCTTTTATTTACAATAAAAGCAGTTCAGCTATGGAAAGAAATTATTGTTGTAGAGATTATCGTATTGTAGATAAGTATATGGAAGTTTTCACACTAATTATTATTATTTTAATGTGTTGAAAATAGGATTATTGTATCTATTGTATGTATTGAATTTCGACCATAGAAAATTAACATAATTTACTCCCGGAACTTACTCAAAGGTTTTCAAAGGTCATTTTATCAGTACATGAATTTGATAATGGCGAAAGCTTTTTTCTAGAGAATTGGTGAAATTCGTTCGAAAAATTAGTTGGAGACCGATTATATACATAACGATACATGAGTTATCATGAGTTAAATACAGGTCATAGAAATTAGATCTTCCATCTGTAATTAATGATAAAATATAATGCATCTGTATTGTTTTGTGTTTTCCTCTAAAAGAACAGACATAATAAATCTTACTTTTCTTTCTTTGTAACCGACGATTAGTCTCCTACATGCCGGGTTGCTTTTTCAGAAAGGCTCATGTTTTTAGCACCAGCCCTGGCGAGTTGGCGAAAACGAGAATGTCCAGCCAGCTCTACCGCCAAACGTCAATCCTCGCGTCGTCTTGTTTTTGTTTTGATCCGAAATGACGGTAGACGAACTAGCATATTTTAGAATTACAATCTTGCCTAAATTAGATGAATATTTTCAATCATGTTTTCTAGATGAGAAGAAATCTTTTCCGAAAGAATTTGTATTATTAACTGATTTGCACAAAGTATGAAGTCGAATATTTTAAGAAAGTTTTCCCTATAAAATTTTTATAGAATCAAGAAAACAAACAAAAGAAAAACATGAAAGTACATGCACAAAGGATTAATCCAGATTTTTTATCTTTCATTCTGTTTCTTTCCTGTTCTTTTTTTATGGTAAACTATTTATTTGTTTTTTAAAAATCAACAGATAGAGCAAAACGGAAAACTTTATGCACGGTTATAGATAAGCGAAAAGATAATGAACATTTCAGAGACAATTTTAACTAATCTTTTCTGCAAGGTAACAAAGAATTTTAAATGGTCAAAAAATGTCTCGAGGAGAGGGAAGGAAAAAAAGAAAATTCGGAATGGGGGATTATCTCAGACGATTGATCATTATGTTATTGAGTCATTTTCAAAATAAGTACAATTTTGTGTCTTATTATTCTAAAATTTATAATATTAAAATTAGGTAAAAATTCCAAACCCATAATTTTCTTCATTTCTTTTTTTAATAATCAGAGTATTAAACTAAGTAGTTTATATGAAAAATAAATTAAATTGGGCAAAAAATAAAAATGAACTATTGACTTTTCAATGGGAATCATTTTTGTCCCAAACCCAAACTTTGATTTTCAACATGTTATAATTTCCAATTAATAATATCTATTTTTGTTGATTTGGGCAATTTTATTTTGAGAACAATATAAGTTTTGTGTACATATTACAATTCTGTCTGAAAATTGATTTTAATATGGATTAATTAAATTAAATAAGACTGTCTTACATGTTTTGTGTCACTGGTCTAACAACTAGTATTTTTTGATTTTAAATATTATTCCGATAATAAAAATTTATTGAACTGGCTTTTTTATGTTAGCAACACTATTTTTAAACAAAATAAAGGGAAAACTAGCTGCCTTCATATGATCTAGTGCTTAAAAAAAGAAATATATATTCCTAAGTTAGACGAGTTCTTTTATTATGTGTCACTGGTCTAACAAGTATTCTATTAAACTGATAACAGTTAAATCAATTTAATAAAAATATTATAATAATACAGCAAATAAAGTTGTGTTTAACACCCTAAACACCCTATTAAAATTTTTAAATAAGGAATAAGAATTCATTTTTAAAGAAATGTCACTGGTCTAACAGTCACTGACCTAACAATACATTTATTAGACTAGTGACAATTTCTGTTATGCTAGTGACACAATGCTGAACAATAAAATATTTTCATAAAGAAAATTGTTTTTTTAAAGTTATAATAATATTATGATTATTCACAACTTTAATAAAGAATGTCTTTGATTAATAGAAAAATGTTACCTATCTAATGCAAAATGTCACTGGCCTAACACATGTCATTGGTCTAACTAATACATTACTTTTAAGTAATTTACTGTATTTGTGTTAATGAGTCTAATTAAGCTCAGTCATTGTGTTATTTGAGTTACAATTACCATTTTAAAAATATAGTAAAATAATTTGTGGAAAAAATTGTACTTTAAAATTTCGAAAATAAATTGCTGAAATTGTACCTTATTTTGAAAATGACCCTATTGCTACTTGCTACTTTAGTTTAATAAATAGTATTAATAGATAGTATCAACTTATTTATTTTATTTTATTTTATTTATTTATTTATTTATTTTTCAATGAGAGTTGCAAATTTTAGCAGAAAGACGAAAAATGGAATGTGTGTGTGTTTGTGTGTGTGTGTGTGTGGGGGGGGGGGGGGGTGATTTTATTGGCGAGAAGAATTTAGATGATTTATTAAAATATGATGAATTACTATTTCGAATTAACAAGTAAAACATCTCGGGCAAAATAATATTAAAATACACGTAAAAAAAAAAATAAAATAAAAACTGAAGAATTTTAAAGGTTTAAATTTTTTTTCATAAAAACTGAAACAATGATAAAGATTTAACAGCATTAATATGTAATTGTAATTTATTTATTTGCATGAATCAACTTGCAGTTATTTTAACTGATTGATTTAATTGCTGGATATAGCTAAATAATTTATGATTTATTTTTTAATCCAATTGTAATCGAATCCATTTTAGTTTCAACTTGCCATTCGTTTCTATAATAGCACTTAAATTAAAAATAATTAATTTTTAATTATTTATTTCAGTGAAAATATGTTTATTGATGCACTCAACACGCAATAGAAATAGACTGCTTAGTAATAATTATAATAATAAAAACTATATTAATTCAGCAGTAATTCTAATAAAACTATATTAAGTTCAATTGTGTCATAAAAATGTAATCAACAGAAAAATATGTATTATAAGAAAATCTTTACTTCTGTTTTTATTTTTCTTAAAAATAAAATAAGTTCTCCATTTCTTCGAGCATAGCAAATTAATGAAATAAAAGAATATTATTGAACCGAGAAAAATAACTTGGTTCAATATATTGCGGAATTAAAAGCATTTAAATCTAAAGAACCTCTTTATTTTAACAAATGTTTTAGTTGTAAATCACGGTGAAATAACATTTTGTTGTACTATCTTCTGCTTGATAATTTTTACAAGGGAAAATGCACAAAAGCATTATCTCTTAGCTCTCAGAAAAGAAATAGGGTAGCTCAGTTCGCACACATATGATGTCACGTCACAAACAAGAAAAGGTGCATAGAGTTGAATTCATCCCCGCGCCAACTTTTACTTTGCGATAAGTTACTCAAAACGTGAGCTTTTGTGAAAAAGCTGCCGGGTTGCCCCAGTTAAATGGGTTTGATACCTGCTATCGGGACGAATGACTGCTTAATCGCCACATAGCAGCAATAAGTTTGACGAGCGTCCAGATCGTCATCCTTAACGGCACCAGTGCCTACTTGCTTAAGTGTGAACTTTGTTATGCCGGTTATCATTTCCAAGCCAATAATCCTTACTAACATATTTTCACTCCTTTTGGCGTGAATTTTATAAAAATACATTCATTAAAGCGTGGAATTTTCCACTCCCTAGAAAAGAGGGGGAAATGTCACTTCATTGTCGAGAGTGAAATGTTTCGCTTTGCTGGCGAAAGTGAAAGACTGGCACTTTAAAAATTTTCCGCTCAACTTTGAATCAATGTATATGGAGCAAAATAATGAAAAGCGCTAAAATATGCCACTGCTTAGTTTTCAAAAATTCAATTTTATAATGTAACCTTGGAAATTAGAAATTACGCTATTTTGGGACTAAAATCCATTCCTTTTCAAAAAGGAATAGCTACTCTTCTGAAACAGTAACAATTCACTACTGCTTAGAGTAAGTCCCACTAGTGGCCGAGAGGCTCTGCTCTGAAAACTGGTAGACGGGAGGTACTGGGCTCGAATCCAATCGCGCCCGTAAGCCTAATCGTTCAGAGTTTTCCTGGTGTTTTCTTTTTCGAGTCTTGGATTTCCTTGCGTAAATACGGATTAGGTTCCTCTAGAAACCCCCCCCCCTCTCTCACACACACACACACACACACGGAGGGCCTCTCTTCATTCGGCCTATATCCCTCGTGTAGATAATTTGGCCTTCATCCTTCATAAATAACATGAACACCAATATCTGCTTAGAATGAATAGTCAGTCAAGGAAGGAGTGAATATTGCATGTATTGATACACTATATAGCCAAAGGTGACTGGCCCCTTGCGATTTTAGATATTTTGTTAAAAACTAGACAAATAGACGAGGGATTATCCTGAAAGTTACACGTAACCTTGCATTTCTTTAATCTCAATGCTCTGTAGACGATTTTTTTTTTTTTTTTTTTTTTTTTTTTTTTTTTGATTTGAATGAATTAAACATCACCTTAGTCTTTTCCAAATCTATTTTTAATCCCACATTAATGCTAGCTTCTGCCAAACCGTTTAGCAAATTTTTTAATTCTTCAGGATTGTTACTGAATATTAAAATGTCGTCGGCGGACCGGAGATGACTTAAATATTCTCCATTTATTCTAAATCTCTTTGTTTTCCCAATTCAGCTTCTTGAAAATACTTTCTAAGATAGCAGTAAAAAGCTAAGATGAAATGGGGTCCCCTTGCCTTACCTTTCTTTCGAACTTGATCTTCTATCTTTCTTTATCCAAACGGATGGTTGCTGTTGCTTTCTTGTAAATCTTTTTGATGATATTGATAAAAGATTTGTCTATACCAATGTCCTCCAGAGATTCTACTGCTGCTGATGTATAGACCTAATCAAATGCTTTCTCATAATCAATAAAGGCAAGGAAGAGAAACAAATTATGTTGTTTATGTTTTTTTAATTATTTCCCTTGCTGTTTGGATATGATCCATTGTGCTGAATCCACTTCGGAATTCTGTTTGTTCTCTAGATTGAGATGAGTGAGCTGATCTTGTTAAAATTTTGGTGAAAATTTTATAAATCACTGGTAGTAAGCTGATCGATCGGACGGTAGTTTTCAATGTTTTTCTTATCCCCTTTCTTGTAAAGTACCACCATCATAGCATTATTCCAATTTTTTGGTACATCTGACTTCTCAGACATTTGGAAAACAGTAACAGAAATAGCCTTTTTGCAAATTCTTCTCCTGCTTCTTTGATAAGGTCAGTTAAAATTCCATCATCCCCATGCCATTTACCTTTTTTCAAAAATCTAAAGGCTTGTAAAACTTCATCTGTCATCACTAGTATTATCTCTTCAGTTTCAATTAAGTTTTCTCGTTTATATCATAGGTTGATTTCCCTTTGACCTTCACATTTATATAGATCATCATAGAATTTTTCAACAATGTGTACTATTTCTTTACTGATTTTGGTGATTGTTCCATCTGCTCTCTTCAGTGCAAAAAATACCTTTTCTTCCAACACATAGCTTGCGCTTAGCTGATTTTAAACTTTTGTTATCTTTTAGAACTTTCTTGACAAGATTGCAGTTAAATTTTCTGATATCTTTTGTAATATGTTTTCTTACCGTTTTACATAATTCAGCATATTCAACACTTGATTTAGAATCATTTTTCATCATTTAAAATGCTCTGCGTTTTTCCACCAATCTTCTTGTCTCTTCTGTTATCTTTTTTCTCTGTTTTACTTGTGATTCGCCGGTTGTATTCTTTACAATTTCGTGCAGAGTATTGGTTAGGTTCTTGTTCACAAGTTTGACATCTTGCTCTGCCTTATGTTTCTGGAGATTTATAATATCGATTGATTTCTTTGAGTGTAGCAAAAGTTTCAAGTTCTTTCCATTTTATTATTTAACAGCAATTTTCATCTAAATAACCTGTGATCGTTTCCTGTATTGAAGTTATTGAGAACGCTGCAATCCTAAATAAGATACTTTTGTCTGTCAAGCTGTAGTCAATTTCACTTGTTGAGCAACTTGTACAACGTCATATTCATTTTCTTTGTGGCGTTTTATTGAAAAAATATATATTTATAATGCTATACAGGGTGAGTCATAATTATCGAAACAATTGGCTATGTTCTTAAATATTGCCGATAAGTAACACAATAATCACACCCTAATCATCCTAATCACAAAGTTTCATAAAAATGGTAAAAATTTTGATAAGATACAACTCATGGGGGATCTATTTGAAAAAATACGAAAATTAAATTTTTGTACGACCACATAGGATAAAAATTCCAACTAGAAAAACTTTTCTTATCCAGTCCTGAATTAAATAAAAAAAAATTGGATCTTCATATTTGCAAAACTCGCAGAGTTATAGCCGTTTAAATAACACATCACGTTTTAAGGGATAAGACACAAATTGAAATGCTCACAATTCAAGAAACAATCTTACCGTATCATTTGAGTTAGAATTCTTTTGTTTTCCCTCTTTTTGTGATGGTTAGCCATATAATTTGCTAACAAAATCGCATCCTAAAATTTCTCACAAAGTTTATAAAAACTTCGAATGATTAGTACTGTTTTAAATGGGATAATTTAAAATCGTTATTTTGTTTTTTTCATTTAATTAAAAAGGAAAATCTCATTTTAGATTAGTTTCAGGGTTTTTTAATCAATATTAATTTTAAAACTATTAAACTATTTATTTAAAAAAATAATCTTTTTTTTCATCACTAGGGGTGCTCCGCCCCACCCCTGCTCGCTACGCTCGCAAACCCCCCGCGTAGTCGCTTCGCGATTCCAAGTTGTGGATTACCCCTGCTTACTGCGCTCGCCAATACCGCATGGTATGAATAAGAAGTTGCAGACCTTTCAAATGCTGTGTCACACGACTGGTGTTGTAAAGAAATTAAAAATGTGCCCCCCCCCCTTGGGGGCAGAGTGGGGGGTTGACACACAAGACATCCATAATATGAATAAGCAGTTGCAGACCTTTCAAATGATGTGTCACACAACTGGTGTTGTAAAGAAATTAAAAATGTGCCCTTCCTGGGGGTAGCAGAGTGTGGGGTCACACACAAGACATCCATAATATGAATAAGCAGTTGCAGACCATTCAAAGGATGTGTCACACGACTGGCGTTGTAAAGAAATTAAAAATGTGCCCCCCTGGGGGGGGGAGAGTGGGGGGTAACATACAAGACATCCATAATATGAATAAGCTGTTGCAGACCTCTCAAATGCTGTGTCACACGACTGGTGTTGTAAAGAAATTAAAAATGTGCCCCACCTGGGGAGGCAGATTGGGGGGTGACGCACAAGATATAAATAATATGAATAGCAGTTGCAGACCATTCGGAGGATGTGTCACACGACTGGTGTTGTAAAGAAATAAAAAATGTGCCCCCCCTGGGGGGCAGAGTGGGGGTGACACACAAGACATACATAATATGAATAAGGTGACACACAAGACATACATAATATGAATAAGCATTTGCAGACCATTCAAATGATGTGTCACACGACTGGTGTTGTAAAGAAATTAAAAATGTGCCTTCCCTGGGGGGCAGAGTGGGGGGGGGGGTGACACACAAGACATCCATGATATGAATAAGTAGTTGCAGACCTTTCAAATGATGTGTCACACGACTGGTGTTGTAAAGAAATTAAAATTGTGCCCCACCTGGGGAGGCAAATTGGGGGGTGACCGCACAAGATATAAATAATATGAATAGCAGTTGCAGACCATTCAAATGATGTGTCACACGATTGGTGTAGTAAAGAAATTAAAAATGTGCCCCCCGGGGGGGCAAAATGGGGGTGACACAGAAGACATCCATAATATGAATAAGCAGTTGCAAACCTTTCAAGTGATGTGTCACACGATTGGTGTTGTAAAGAAATTAAAAATATGCCCGCCCCCTGTTGGAAGCAGATTGGAGGGTAACACACAAGACATCCATGATATGAATAAGTAGTTGTAGACCTCTCAAATGATGTGTCACACGACTGGTGTTGTAGTGAAATTAAAAATGTGCCCCATCTGGGGAGGCAGATTGGGGGGTGACGCACAAGATATAAATAATATGAATAAGCAGTTGCAGACCTTTCAAATGATGTGCCACAGGACTGGTGTTGTAAAGAAATTAAAAATGTGCCTTACCTGGGGGGGCAGAGTGGGGGGTGACACACTATTACACTCTCACACACCATAATTATTGTGTTTATTTATTTATAAATACAATAAAACAAGTGAAAAAACTGCCTATGACGGAATCTGTATTAAGTGAAAATGTGTTGATCTATGCGAAATAAATGTATTGATACATGAGAAAAAAATGTACACCTCCTAAGTAGGGAATTTGTCTATAATGTATATTTTTGTTTCCTATGTGATTCCGTCTTAAAAGGTTTTACTGTATAACATCTTTCAAAGCCTCCAGCACATGGAATATGTATTAACGATATTAAAGTATAACATCGTTACATTAACGATATAATGTTTTAATGTTTAACGATGTAATTTTTTTAATATCTTTGTATTAATGTTATTAAAACATTTACATATAAATAGAGATTCATAGATAAAATAAATGTATCACAGCCTTTGGCGCTTCTTTAATAATATAAAGTATAAATGTGAAATACGAAAAGCTATAATAAATATTTTTTGTCAGAACTCCTCCATTCAAAACAATTTTTAACCACATCGAAGTAAAAATTTTTTCGATTTTCAAAACGATTGCAAGATTTACCCTATACTACGTATGATGGGTAAGTAAAAACTACGCAGAAATTCACGGCTGAGCAGGGCTATGATTTAAACTTTTTTCAAGGTCGAGCAAGGGTTGTGATTTTAACATTTTTTAAGGCTGGACAGAACTTTTTCCCCCTATAAATTTGTTCGGGACTGGACCTACATATTTCGATCCATGCAGACCTCTAGTGCAGACTACCAACATATTTTATACGTAGGTTTAGCGTTAAATCTGTACACTACTTTTTTATGCGCAAATGACAGGCACTGTATTAAATAGATATTTAATAACGGGCAGTTTGTGAATGATCCCTAACTTGCTTTCAAAAGGAGTCGAAATCTCTTCATTTACAGGCATGGTTAAATAGTGCAAGTCAAGAAATTTGGAAAATTTTAAATTTCAATATCTCTGTGAAATTTTTAGATTTTTTTAATTATTATTTATTTAATTTAGGAATGAATAATGAATAATTTCCTAATTGGGAATTTTGCCCTACGTGGGCCGTAAAAAATTTAACTTTAGGAATTTTTCAAATAGAACCTCCATGGCGTTACAACATATCTTATCAAATTTTGCACCTTTTTTTATGAAACTTTGCAACTGGAAGTTTGTGCATAGGTTCAATATTTAAGGAGATAAGTTATCGTTTCGCTAATTATAATTTCCCCTGTATATTTCTTACATATAGTCTTAATTTTGTAACTCGCGAAATTTAAATCGAGAAAAAGGGAATTTTTATTTTACACATTTGTGGCAATTTTATTCCCATTTAAAATTAAGATGCATATTTTCTTGGCACGTGTACAGAAGTATACGATTTCTCTCACAAAACAGAGGAAAAAGCAATAAATATAAAAGTTAGTAAAATAACAATATTTAAATGAAATAATAAAGTTATTTACTTAAAATCAGTTTGATTACACATTGAAAAGATTAGATAGAATGGAATTCCATATTTAGACTTTTTTCTTTTCGTTTTATCTTTTCCTAAATTACTTTTGTATGATTTTATATAAAATTAGTAATAAATAATAAAAGTAATTTACACACATTTACACACACATATTTATACACATCATGTACGATTTATTGGTGTTATGTCGGTAAATTGAAAGCATAAGATGAGAAAAATTCTATCCTATCAAAAACATGAATGTGAAAAGATGCCAAGTTCGTTAAAGGTTTCTCTAATAAAAGAAGTGAGATAGATCTAACTGCAAACCAAGTTCTTTCGGAGCTCCTTAAATCATAGCTCCTGTCACGCATAATATTATTCAATTGCTTAAAATGATTTGTTATGTTACTTGTTATTAAATTGAGCGACTTAGCAAGTTTTCTCTTATTCAATTTTTTCTATTTAGTTGATCAGAAATTAAAGTTGATCCCTTCCTTAACTTATCAATACCTTAACTTCAATATACTTATTCGAACACTCGATTGACTAGATCTTTGCCAATCAGATTCTAGATTAAATTGTACTCCGACTCAAAGATTGAAGTTGGTAGCTGAAAACTTGCCAAGTCGCTCTATTGAATAACAAGTAACATAACAAATCATTTTAAGCAATTGAATAATATTATACGTGACAGAAGCTATGATTTAAGGATCTCCGAAAGAACTTGGTTTGCAGTTAGATCTCACTTCTTTTATTAGAGAAACCTTTAACGAACTTGGCATCTTTTCACATTCATGTTTTTGATAGGATATCATTATTTTTTGTCAAATAAGTAGGTATTTGTTTCCTTTTTGAAATATATATGTTAAATTAGTTAAATTAGTTTTATTTAATATTAATTAATATTTCAGCTTTTTCCTGCATTTATTCATTGTTTTTTTCAGTCAAATTAAAAATTTTTAACATTAGGACTGCTTATGTTTCTTTAAATTCAACTAATAAGGATGTTTCTTTTACGTGATTGGGTACTACTTGCTTATTTCGTCGACCAAAAACGTTTGTAGCCAACTTGGCGAAATATCGCAATTGTGACGACAAAAATTACGCACCAAAAGTTATGCTAATATGGCGTTAATTCTAGTATTTCGCCAAATTCCCATAGATTCCCTTTGTAATCTGGTAATTTATCCAATAATTTTGTTAGAGCAAGTCGGCATCATTTTGGCATCTTTTTTCTTTAAATCGGTTCGCTAACTACCCAAGATAGCTTAAATATTGCTATTTAGAATGCTTTTCGCCATTTTTACCCCTTTTAAATTTCGTATTTGTTAACAAATGTTCTTAGTGATCATTTATATCTTATAATTAATCAACATGTCAAATTTTATATTTTTAGGCCCTTAACATACAGACATCGCATTTTTAGAACGCTTTTTGCTCTTTTACCCCTTTGGATTAGTAGAATCGATATAAGATATAGTCTATATTGGAGCAAGGACTATCACCATCATTTTGATATCATTACTTTTAAGATCGGTTTGTTGTTTGCTGAAATTGCTTAAAAATCCCAATTTAGAACATTTTTAGAACGCTTTTCGCGCATTTTCACCCCTTTTGAATTCCAAATTTTTTAGCAAATGCCCTTAGAGATCATTTATATCTTATAAATAATTAACATGCCAAATCTTATATTTCTAGGTCCTACAGTAACACAAAAGTTGCATTTTTAGAATGTTTTTTGCTTCTTCACCCTCTTTTGGTGAATGGTATACGCATAAAATATAGCCTATGTTTGAACCGGGGTGAATACCATCATCATTTTGGCATCATTAATTTTGAAATTGGTTCGGTGATTTCAGAGAATAGCCCCAATACTCGCCAAAAGTGTCGCCAACTTGGCACTATTTCTGATATTTCGCGAAATTCCCATAAACTTCCATTGTAATCCAATAATTTATCTTCTAACCAACCATTAATGTTTAATTAATAGTTATTTCTGATTTTTTCCTATTTATAGATCCAATAACCTACCTCCACACCAAATTTCAACTTCCTAAGTCACCTGGAAGTAGTCAAACATTTATATGAGTGAGTCAGTGAGTCAATGAGTCAGTGGTAAAAACAGTGGTTTTCAGACGTCAATTTCTCGTGAACGGTAAAAGATTTTTTAAAAAATTTTTAGGATTTGGAAAGTAGAAGATGGTGTTACACGACACAAAAAAATGCAAGTGTGTAGGTCAAATAAATATCGGTTCGCTAACTACCCAAGATTGCTTAAATATTGCTATTTAGAATGCTTTTCGCTATTTTTACGCCTTTTAAATTTCGTATTTGTTAACAAATGTTCTTAGTGATCAATTATATCTTATAATTAATCAACATGCCAAATTTTATGTTTTTAGGCCCTTAACATACAGACATCGCATTTTTAGAACGCTTTTTGCTCTTTTACCAATTTGGATTAGTAGAATCGACATAAGATAGGGATGCACAAAAAAGTGGCCCGCGATGGGTTAACGTGTGGCCCGCGAGCTCTGTCAATTTACAACTGAAATAAATTGCAATTTTTGTGCATATGTGATAGGAAAAATTGTAAATTTCGTCAATTTTCTACGGGAAAATATAAATTTTCATCACTTAAGAATCGCAAATTTCACTGATCGGTACTGAAAAATCGCGAATTTCATTAATTAAGTGCGGAAAAAAGGGAATTTTGTCGATTAAGCTTGTAAACATCGCAAGTTTCACTCATCGGATATTGAAAAATCGCAAGTTTTGTCGATCAGGCATAGAAAAATCGTGAATTTTGGCGGTCATACACAAAAAATCGCACATTTCGTTGATCGGGCAAGAAAAAATCGTCAATTTTCTAGATGATGCTCGAAAAAATTCCAAATTAAATTCATCGGTTCCAAAAAAATTTCATGTTTTCTCAGTTTACCGCATGAAAAAAAAAACGCGAATATCGTTGATCAGGCACGGACGAAAAAATTGCAAATTTCGTTGATAAAGCACGGGGAAATCGCTAATTTATCGATGACGCGAGGAAAAAATGAAAATTTAGTTAATAGGCTGCGAAATAATCGTGAATTTTATCAATTTACCAGAGAAAAAAAATCGCGAGTTTCATCTTCCCGCGTTAAAAAAATGCAGATTTCGTCTGTTAGTACAAAAATCGCGAATTTCGTTGATCTGGCACGAAAAATGCGTATTTCTTGATTTAAAGGTGGAAAAAGTGCACATTTAATCAATCGGACACCGAAAATCGCGCGTGTTATAAATCGGATTCCGGAAAATCGCAAATTTCGTTGATCGGAGACGGGAATATTGCGAATTTTGTTGATCACTCGCGTAAAAATTGCTAATTATGTCGATTAGGCTCTAATAAAATCTCAAATTTCCTCCATTGGGAGAGGAAAAAGCGCTAATTTCCTCGATCGGCTGTGGAAAATCGCGAAATTTGTCGATCAAGCGATAAAAAATCGCTAATTTCGTCGAATGGCTTTGTAAAAATCATGATTTCCGAATGTTGTCGATTGTATGCGTAAAAATTGCGAATTTCGTTGGTCAGGCGCGGGACATTCACGAATTTTGTTGATTAGTCTCGAAAAAATTGTGAAAATTATTGATCGTGCTAGGAAAAATCGCGAATTTCGTAAATCAGCTTTGAAAAATCGCGGATATCGTTGATCAACTTTAAAAAAAAACGAATTTTGTTGATCATGCAAGGAAAAATCGTGATTTTCATCGATCAACTTCGTAAAAATTTCGAATTTTGTTGATCAGGAGCGGAAAGATCCTAAATTTTTTCGATCGCCTTCGTAAAAATTGCGAATTTTATCGATCAGGCTCGAAAAAATTGTGAATTTTGCCGATTATGTGAAGAAAAATCGCCTATTTCGTGGACCCTGCGAAGGAAAATCGCGAATTTTGTCGATCATGCAAAGAAAAACCGTGAATATCATTGATCGGTTTCGTAAAAATCGCGAATTTCGTCGATCAGGCGCTGAAAAATAGCTAATTTCGTCAAACGGTTTCAGAAAAATCGTGTTTTTGTCAACGAGGTTCGGAAAAATCACGAATTTTGCCGATCAGGTTCGGAAAAATCACGAATTTTGTTGATCAAGTGTTGAAAAATTGCAAATTTCGCCTATCAGATGCGGAAAAATCGCGAATTTCGCTGATCATGTCAAGAAAAATCGAGAATTTCGTATATTTGCTTAGTAATAATCGTGAATTTTGTTGTTCAGGTGCGGAAAAATCGCGAATTTCGTCGATCATGTGCGGAAAAAATCGCACATTTCGTTGATCATGTGAGGAAAAATCACCAATTTTGTCAATCAGCTTTGTAAAAATAGCGAATTTTTTGATCAGGTGCGAAAAAATCTTGCATTTTCTCGATCGGTTTCATAAAAATTGCGAATCTTGTTGATCAGGCGAGAAAATGATGCAAATTTTCTGGTTCAGCTTCATAAAAATTGCAAATTTTGTCGATTGGTTTTGTAAAATGTGCAAATTTGGTCGATCAGGCGTGGGAGAATTACAAATTTCGTTAATCGGGCACAGAAAATCGGGAATTTTGTTGTTCAGGCACGAAAATCCTTGTAGATCGGCTACTTCTCCCTCTTTCGTTCATAAAGTTCACATTTTTTTCGGTACCAGCAATTTATGCTTATTTTTTAGCACTTTTAATAAAACAAAATGTACTCTCCTGAAAAAAGTCAAAGAATATTTTTACATCTTGAAAATAAAACTTGAAATATCTGTTATATATATACTAAAATCTGCTGATATATCCTTACCATGTGAATTAATTTTTTTGACTGGGTAAGCAAACTTAAAGGGGTAACCCCCCCCCCCCCCCCGTCATTCCCCTCTAAAATCATATTTTTTATCCGATTATAGGCCACAGATCACCTCATTTAAATCGAATTATTTTCTTATTATTGATGTGGCCCTCGACCACTCAGACATGTTTCTAGATGGCCCTTCACTTGAAAAGGTTGTGCACCCCTAACATAAGATATAGCCTATATTGGAGCAAGGACTATCACCATCATTTTGATATTATTACTTTTAAGATCGGTTTGTTGTTTGCTGAAATTGCTTAAAAATCCCAATTTAGAACATTTTTAGAACGCTTTTCGCGCATTTTCACCCCTTTTGAATTCCAAATTTTTTAGCAAATGCCCTTAGAGATCATTTATATCTTATAAATAATTAACATGCCAAATCTTATATTTCTAGGTCCTACAGTAACACAAAAGTTGCATTTTTAGAATGTTTTTTGCTTCTTCACCCTCTTTTGGTGAATAGTATACGCATAAAATATAGCCTATGTTTGAACCGGGGTGAATACCATCATCATTTTGGTATATTAATTTTGAAATTGGTTCGGTGGTTTCAGAGAATAGCCCCAATACTCGCCAAAAGTGTCGCCAACTTGGCACTATTTCTGATGTTTCGCGAAATTCCCATAAACTTCCATTGTAATCCAATAATTTATCTTCTAACCAACCATTAATGTTTAAATAATGGTTATTTCTGATTTTTTCCTATTTATAGATCCAATAACCTACCTCCACACCAAATTTCAACTTCCTAAGTCACCTGGAAGTAGTCAAACATTTATATGAGTGAGTCAGTGAGTCAATGAGTCAGTGGTAAAAACAGTGGTTTTCAGACGTCAATTTCTCATGAACGGTAAAAGATTTAAAAAAAAATTTTTAGGATTCGGAAAGTAGAAGATGGTGTTACACGACACAAAAAAATGCAAGTGTGTAGGTCAAATAAATATCGGTTCGCTAACTACCCAAGATTGCTTAAATATTGCTATTTAGAATGCTTTTTGCCATTTTTACGCCTTTTAAATTTCGTATTTGTTAACAAATGTTCTTAGTGATCATTTATATCTTATAATTAATCAACATGCCAAATTTTATGTTTTTTGGCCCTTAACATACAGACATCGCATTTTTAGAACGCTTTTTGCTCTTTTACCAATTTGGATTAGTAGAATCGACATAAGATATAGTCTATATTGGAGCAAGGACTATCACCATCATTTTGATATCATTACTTTTAAGATCGGTTTGTTGTTTGCTGAAATTGCTTAAAAATCCCAATTGAGAACATTTTTAGAACGTTTTTCGCGCATTTTCATCCCTTTTGATTTCCAAATTTTTTAGCAAATGCCCTTAGAGATCATTTATATCTTATAAATAATTAACATGCCAAATCTTATATTTCTAGGTCCTACAGTAACACAAAAGTTGCATTTTTAGAATGTTTTTTGCTTCTTCACCCTCTTTTGGTGAATGGTATACGCATAAATTATAGCCTATGTTTGTACCGGGGTGAATACCATCATCATTTTGGTATCATTAATTTTGAAAATGGTTCGGTGGTTTCAGAGAATAGCCCCAATACGCGCCAAAAGTGTCGCGAACTTGGCACTATTTCTGATATTTCGCGAAATTCCCATAAACTTCCATTGTTAATCCAATAATTTATCTTCTAACCAACCATTAATGTTTAAATAATTGTTATTTCTGATTTTTTCCTATTTATAGATTCAATAACCTACCTCCACACCAAATTTCAACTTCCTAAGTCACCTGGAAGTAGTCAAACATTTATATGAGGGAGTCAGTGAGTCAATGAGTCAGTGGTAAAAACAGTGGTTTTCAGACGTCAATTTCTCATGAACGGTAAAAGATTTTTAAAAAATTTTTTAGGATTCGGAAAGTAGAAGATGGTGTTACACGACACAAAAAAATGCAAGTGTGTAGGTCAAATAAATATCGGTTCGCTAACTACCCAAGATTGCTTAAATATTGCTATTTAGAATGCTTTTTGCCATTTTTACGCCTTTTAAATTTCGTATTTGTTAACAAATGTTCTTAGTGATCATTTATATCTTATAATTAATCAACATGCCAAATTTTATGTTTTTAGGCCCTTAACATACAGACATCGCATTTTTAGAACGCTTTTTGCTCTTTTACCAATTTGGATTAGTAGAATCGACATAAGATATAGTCTATATTGGAGCAAGGACTATCACCATCATTTTGATATCATTACTTTTAAGATCGGTTTGTTGTTTGCTGAAATTGCTTAAAAATCCCAATTTAGAACATTTTTAGAACGTTTTTCGCGCATTTTCACCCCTTTTGAATTCCAAATTTTTTAGCAAATGCCCTTAGAGATCATTTATATCTTATAAATAATTAACATGCCAAATTTTATATTTCTAGGTCCTTCAAAATACAAAAGTTGCATTTTTAGAATGTTTTTTGCTTCTTCACCCTCTTATGGTTAAAGGTATACATAAAATATAGCCTATGTTTGAACCGGAGCGAATACCATAATTTTGGTACAATTAATTTTGAAATCAGTTCATAGTTTCACAGATTAGCCCCGATACTCGCCAAAAGTGACGCCAACTTGGCACTATTTCCGATATTTCGAGAAATTCCCATTAACTCTAAAATGCCAAACTTTATAGTTCCAGTCCCCTAACATACAGACATCGCATTTTTTAGAACGTTTTTTGTTCTTTTTTTATACCATTACTTTTAAGATCGGTTTGTTGTTTGCTGAGATGTTTAAAGATGTTACACCCTGTCAAACGCATTAAAATTTATATGCATTTACGAGGTGCTTTAAAATATACATTCTATAAAATATACGTGAAAATATAGCTATTATTCATATACATTGCCACACAAAAGAATTCTATTAAATAATGGTAAAGGGGGGAAATTGTGTGCGACATATTTTAAATATATTAAATTGTTTCATACATAATTAAATTGACATATGTCTCTGAGGCTTAATATAAGTTATACGATACTGTCTTACATAATATGAAGTTACTAGCATTTACAGGGACACACAAAAGATTTCAAATAGTATATTTTTTCCGAAGTATTGTATATGTATCCGATGATGGTTGATGGATGAAATGCATTTTAATTATGATATGCGTGTTTAAGTTTTACTAAATCTTTGCACATTATATGGTGTGCATAAATGTTATAGTTGATATACAGGGCTACTCAAAAATACTCGCCAACGTTACGGATTATCAGCGTAAATAACTTTAAAATGCTTTATAAATAAGTTATGCATTTTTATGCTGAACTGCATTCAATTTACTAAGAAATTTTTGCAGAGTGTAGAAAAAATGATATACAGGGCCACGCAAAGAATTTCGAACATGGGCGCCTGTGAATGATAATTTATGAGAATGTGATTTCAGTTGCTTTAAAGTTTTTAGTTTAAAATAAATTTTAGCTTAAAACTGATGTGTAATAAAGGTACAAGCTAAATTACAGGGCTGAACAAAAGTATTCAAGTATGTTTCTATCTATTAATATAAATTGCTGAAATAAAATTGCAATCTACTAGGCATTTTCTTGCTAAACTAAATTTTCCCATTATATAGTATGTATCAATTGACAGATCAAATACAGCGCTGTTCAAAAGTATTCGGATACATATTTGGCTGTATTTAGCTAATATACCCTTATTCGCCTAAATAACGAAGTTTTGTTAAAGATTTCATGAAGTGTTGCAAAGTGCTTCATAATCTAAGCTTAATGCATGATTTTTCTTACTTGTTTTGTGAAATTTTGAAATTGAAAGTATGAATCTAGGAGTAAGGAATTAGCCTGTTGTTTCGATATTTATGAATCACCCGGTATACAGATATGACGTTATATTAACTTTTTTTAAAAATATGTCAAATTATTTATTTCATTTTCATTTTTCACGCAAAAATCTTGCAATAGAAAAGTCTCTGTTATGATAATGGAACTTTTTTCCTTTCCTTTGTGATAGCGTCTTGACAGGTTTGACTGTGCATGTATAATAGAAGTACTTAGAGAAACTTTAAGAATTTAGGTATATCCCTATTTAATTTCGCAATAAAAAAATGGATAAAAAAAATGTAATTAATATTTATACCTGCAAAAGATTTTACAAACATTAGGATGTAAAAAAACTACGTGCGTATTGAAGAGTTAAAATTATTTAAATTAAGTTTCATATTACATAGCATTTGTCTATAATAAAGTTAGAATCAAGTGGTTAAGAGGATTTTTATTTTTTAGCAATTACTAAAGGGAAAAATGTTTAAATTTGATAGGAAGTTGCCGTTAAGTCCTTGGGACGAGCGATTGGTATACGCGCCGCTTACTTTGCTCAGAATCCTTGATTATTTTGATCAGTAAATTTTTGTTGTAAATTTTTCCTTTCATAGTACGACTTTTTTTTTTTTTTTTTTTTTTGCGATTCAATTAGGCAAAAATCTCTGCTTTAAAACACCGGTGATGAAAAATTAAAATTCTGTTAAAGACGCTCGTCCCGGAGGGGTTAAATTAGAGGCTTTTTATTAATTAAAAATTAACTATAAATTATTTCGATTCCAAATTACTTTAGTTGTCTCGGCCGTGTTTTACTCCTTTATGTACTACTGCATTATGAATTCATGAAAATTTTACATTCTAAAGCAGTTTACGTCAATTGTTCAAACTAAATTAAAATATTTACAAAATCATTTAATAAATTTTTGAAAGATTTTAGAAAAATCGAAGGATTTAGAAGGATTAATTAAATTTTAATTTAGAAGGATTTTATAAAATATACAGGGTGATTCATAAAAGATGGGCAGAACTTTAAGGAGTTATAGTACACTTAAAGACAAATAATATTAAATAGGAGACTAAGGGTCCCAGACGTATTCCCAAGGAGATAGGGGGCATTAAAGTTTAGGGTCCGAAATTTCAAATGATTATAAAAAATGGAAAAATTGGTCGATTCGTTTGCGGTTTTTGCAAAAAATTTTCTTTATGCCAGTATTTTCTTGAAATAAAATTTTAAAGTTCAATTTCAAAAAATGCCGATAGGGGGCGCTTTAGACTTTGGAGTAACAAACAACTATTTTTTAACGTTATTTTTTGTATTTCTTTAAATGATTTCGAAAGCTTAGACTTAAACTTAAATTTTGATCTAAAAATCTGAGTCCTAACGAGTAGTTAAGTAGCGTAAACTGAAATTTGAAATTTGAAACCCTTCTCCCCCCAGAACAAAAATCAGTTATTCCCGATCTTTGTGTCGTAGATTAGGCTCTAACTACTGCCGCGTTTTGCTAAAATTATTCTTTATGTCAGTATTTTCTTGAAAATAAATTTTAAAGAAAAGTTTCAAAAAATTCCGATAGAGGGCGCTTTAGACTTTGGAGTAACGAACAACTATTTTATACCGTTATTTTTTGTGTCTCATTAAATGCTTTCTAAAGCTTAGACTTAAACTTAAATTTTCAGCTCAAAATCTGAATCGCTGAGCGTGGTTCAGTAGCGAAGGGAGGGGGTTCAAATTTCAACTTCTGAACATAGTTCAGTTTGCACTACTTAACCATGCCCAACGATTCTGTGCTGTGATACAAGGCAAAAATACAACTTTCGTCAAGGACTGCATAGTCGGAATTCACTCATAAAGGCACTGGCACAGTTGGAAACGTCGCTCATGCAAACGTTAAAGCTCCATTCCTGACGCTAGTCACCGGGTGAAGAAGGAGACAGAAAGTATGCAAATGTCAAATGGGGAAGAAGAAGAACACGTATGCAAAATTTCGACACGATTCAGGCATAAAAACCACTGAACGGTGAGTCAAGTGTAAGTCGCTGTAGTAATGAATCGGAAGATGGTGCCCTTCACGAATAAGGAAAAGGCTGAGATGCATTTAATTTACGGAGCGGCAGATGGAAATGGTGCAGAGGCGCAACGAATGTACGGAGAGCGATTTCCCAACAGGCGGTTGCCTAACCGCAAAACTTTCGAGCGCTTGCACAGACAGTTGTGTGAGACGGGATCATTTCTCGCTTCCCGGTCGAATGCAGGTCGTGCAAAAAAGGACGAATCAGTAGTTGTTGCAGAAGCCATTCTGGATGTAGTAGCGGCGCAGCCAAGTACAAGTACACGAACAGTGGCTAGGCAGGTGGATACCTCACAGTCCATGACTTGGAGGGTACTGAAGGAGGAACATTTGCTCCCGTTTCATGTGCAACGAGTCCAGAAACTGTCTCCAGGGGATTATCCAAATCGTATTGAATTCGCCCGCTGGTTTCTGCAGCAGAACGCGCTAAATCCACATTTTGGACGAACTGTGCTTTTCACCGATGAATGTACCTTCACACGTGAAGTACATTTAACACACACAATGCACATGTATGGGCGGATGTCAATCCACATGCTACGTATCCACATGCTCATCAGAGACGCTTTTCCATCAATGTTTGGGCAGGAATCCTCGGAGACCACCTAATCGGACCGTACCTTCTTCCTGAACGCCTCAACGGTAAAACATACCTCACATTTCTGCAACATGTGCTGCCAGACCTGTTAAACGTTGTTCCTCCACGCATCCGGCGGGTCATGTGGTTCCAGCACGATGGAGCGCCAGCCCATTACGTACGAGACGTCCGCAACTATCTGGACATCACATTTCCGAACATATGGATTGGTGGAGGTGGTCCTGTTGCTTGGCCTGCTCGCTCGCCAGATCTTTCACCCCTCGATTTCTTTTTTTGGGGACAATTGAAGGCTCTTATGTATGAGACACCCATTGAATCCCCCGAGGAACTGGTCGCCAGACTTTCCGCCGCTGTAGGGGAAGTGCTCGAAAAGCCTGATGTTTTCGCGAATGTTCGCCGTTCCATTCTTCGCCGTTGTTCTGCGTGCATAACCTCTGGTGGTCACAATTTTGAACATTTATTGTAATTACATGTTAATAAATATGCTTTGGTAACATAATCCTAATTTGTGTCTTTTTACCTCGTATCACAGCACACAATGTGTGGACATGGTAAACTGAACTGTGCTCAGGAGTAGAAATTTCAAACCCCACTCCCCAGAAACTTAACCACGTCTAACGATTCAGATTTTGGGCTGAAAATTTAAGTCTAAGCTTTAGAAAGCATTTAATGAGACACAAAAAATAACGGTATAAAATAGTTGTTCGTTACTCCAAAGTCTAAAGCGCCCTCTATCGGAATTTTTTGATAATTTTCTTTAAAATTTATTTTCTAGAAAATACTGACATAAAGAATAATTTTAGCAAAACGCGGCAGTAGTTAGAGCCTAATCTACGACACAGAGATCGGGAATAACTGATTTTTGTTCTGGGGGGAGAAGGGTTTCAAATTTCAAATTTCAGCTTACGCTACTTAACTACTCGTTAGGACTCAGATTTTTAGATCAAAATTTAAGTTTAAGTCTAAGCTTTCGAAATCATTTAAAGAAATACAAAAAATAACGTTAAAAAATAGTTGTTTGTTACTCCAAAGTCTAAAGCGCCCCCTATCGGCATTTTTTGAAATTGAACTTTAAAATTTTATTTCAAGAAAATACTGGCATAAAGAAAATTTTTTGCAAAAACCGCAAACGAATCGACCAATCTTTCCATTTTTTATAATCATTTGAAATAACGGACCCTAAACTTTAATGCCCCCTATCTCCTTGGGAATACGTCTGGGACCCTTAGTCTCCTATTTAATATTATTTGTCTTTAAGTGTACTATAACCCCTTAAAGTTCTGCCCATCTTTTATGAATCACCCTGTATATCTATAACCCTACTCAAATCTTTCATTTTAAATTGTTTTCTTAGTATTTCGTAGAACGATAAACTGTACAAATATGATTTTCTTACAGTATAAATATAGAAAATTTCCGAAATGAAAAATCCTCATCCCCCTCCTTCAGCGCCAAGAAAGCTGAAGCAAAAGAAATCATCCTTTTAAAAATATTTTTGTTTTGTATAACCAATAATGCTTTTGGAACAAAATAAAGTAATGTATATGTAACTTATTCTAAACAGTATTACAACTAATTGACGTATTAAAAGAATTTTATAATAAGTAATTTTAATGGTACTTATAAGTACCGTCGGTAGATAAAGGGTTAATACACATGTACATAACATTTCACAATTCTGAATTCCAAATTGTGAATTTGTATAGAATTACAGACAGACAATATTGAATTATTATTTTAAATCCTAAATCTTCATACCAACGTTTTCAGAATTAACATTTGCCAAATTTATAAAATAACAGGAAATTCTTATAACATTAGGCAAGATTTTTGATAAATTGTTAAATCTATTATTGCATTTAATTCATCTATTGTAATTTGTTGTTATTTAATAGATCCCAACGGGACGATCAATTGATCTTACTAAGATAGTGTATCTTAGAAGCATAATTAATTGCATTTCTTAACCCCTTCGCGACGGGAGACTTTTACGAAATTTTTAATGTTTTGTCACCGGTTTTAAAAAACAGAAAGTCATTCCTTGTTAAATCGAGAAAATGCTCCGATTGAATAAGGCAAAATTTGCAGTATAATTTTACCGGTGGGAATAAACAAGGATTTTTAAGCCTTTTTGCACGTATACGTGTCGCTCGTCCCCAAGGGGTTAAAAAGAAGTCTGCTTAAAATGGAATATTTTCCAGTTTCTTCTGATCAAGTCTTAAAAGGATACTGTGCATATATCACAGAAGTATTTCGAGTAACTTTAATAATTTTAATATATCCTTATTTAATTTCTTAACTTAAAGAAAACATGGATGAAAAAAAATGTAATTAATATTTAACCCTAAAAAAATTTTTACAAACATTATGATGTAAAAAAACAAAACGCGTACTGAAGAGTTAAATTTATTTAAATCAAGTTTCATATTACATAACATTTGTCTACAATAAACTTAGGATCAAGTGGTTAAGTTTAAAACAGCAATTTCCATGTTTAATTTTGTTGGTGTGTTTATATATCAGCGTCACCTGTTGGGTGATTTATACCAAAAGTTAATTAGCACGATATTATATCAAGGACTAACGGAATTTGAAGTTTTTGAAAATCTGTCTATTAGTTCTTGAGATAATTCTATTTCAGAAATCGTGAAAAAGGGCAGCGTAGCAGAGCATTCTGTTAGGAGATATATACCAAAACTAGCAGACTTCGCCCGCTACGCTGGTCGGTTACTTTAAAATAATCTTGTGTCAAACAAAGTGCATCTAGTAACGGGAAAAAACTTAATACCTAATCATATAGCCAAAATTGTTGTCTTAATCGTATAATCTCACATTATCCGGTTCAAAATATATATTGACATAATATACAAATGTTTAACTGTTTTTTTAGTAGATTTGCTTTCTTGAATTTCGCGCTTCTCCTATAACCGTTGCAAAGATGTATCCAATTGTCCTAAAAGTTCGACCATCCATTAAACCCTCTTAGGGGGAATTTCTAATATATATAAAATACATAGTGATTTTAGTAAATACATGGAAACTAAAAACAGAGGGAATTAAAGACAACAAATTAAAGGGAGGCTATAAGGAAGCCATATTAGTGCAAAAGTCATAAGACGGTGTTCCCTCCTTGTAAAAAGTAGAAAAGGCGCAAGTAAGTGTAAAAAAATAAAGGAGTTTAAGCAACAAAAATTAGAATTTTTTGGTAATTAGTACCAAAAAAGCAAAAGAAAAAAGGATTAAAATCTCTCCTTGCGGCAAAAGCAGGAACTAAAAGGATGATGAATGGGATCAATATTTTTAATTGATTTTTTCTCCGTTATTTAAGTTCAGTTCCATAGTTTAAGTTTTATTAGAAGACATTTTGCTTAAATACGCTAAATATACCACCAAGAGGGGCAAGGGAAGTGCATAATATGAATAAGTTGTCACAGTTCTAAACAACGATATATAACATGAAGGGTGTCGGCTAAATTTAGAAAAATGCTCCCCTTGTGGACAAAGTGTGGGGAGGGACTTGGGAGGCGTATAATATAAAATAGTAGAGACAGAACTTTACAATGATATGTCACATGATTAGTGTCAGCAAAAGTTGAAAAAAAACACCCCAGGGTTCCAACTATCGTAACCCTACCTCCCGAAAAAAATCTTCCTCTCTTTTTTTAAAATTTTTATGTATTATAAATATCATTTATCAGAGGGCTCCGCAAAAAAATCAGATTTAAAATGATAAAAACAATGCAAAATTCTAAAAAGTTCGAAAATTGTCCCCGTCTGGGGGGGTCCAAATTGGGGAGAAGGAATGAAAGGTTCATAATTTGAAAGAATGGTCCGAATGATTTAATAAGATATATCACATGACGGGTCCAAAAAAATTTTTCAAAATTTTCGACCCCCAATTTAGCTTCTTCCCTCAGGGGTGGAAATTTTAAAATCTCTGAAAAACATGTTTAAATATTTTTATAATAAATTTGTTTTCTGCAATATCACGTTCCTACTTAAACCGGCCGCTGAGACGTGCCAAATTCTCTAAACTTTTCGACTCCCTTATGGAGAAGGGGGTAATTTGTAAAATTTCTGAAATATGTGTTTAATTATTTTTTTAGTACTGTAATGAACTTAATTTTCAAACCTACGACAAATGGCGCTACTCGTCCTAGACGGAAAGAAAATAATTTTTTCAAAAAAAAAAAAAAAAAAAAAAACAATTCTTATTTGAGTTGTGTGTGAGCTCGAATTTTGTGAAGTGAGAATGGTGTAGCATCATATTCTTGTTTGTGGAATGTAATAAAAAAATGCTATTACAATTTTTTTTTTGTGATTGTCTTTGTAATTGTGAAATGTGTAAAATAAATTAAAAAAGGACAAGAACGTCTTTTCTTTGACTTCAACTACAGCATAGTTTACTCAAGTCTCCCTGTTGTTCCCTTACATACGAGAAGAAATGATGGCAGCTTTGAGACGAATTCCATGGTACAAGAACGCTAGTGCTTAAAAAAGATGGAAAGTCAGCTACAAACAAAGTAATATACTATAGTTCTATTTTCTTTTATTGTTAGTACCTTGAAGTTTTTATTATCGATTATTTTTTTAAATCTGAATTAATAAATTCTTTTACTTGCGTAAATTAATTTCGATCTTTAGTAAAAGTGTGAGTTAATTGAAGTAAAATTCAAGTTCTAACAGATATTAGACTTATTCCCTCAAAATAAAAATAAGTGATTACTTTTGAAATTATTTCATTTCTTGCTACATTGTGTGAATTTCGAATTCGTAAGCTATGTTATTTTAGAATATTGAGAATTGTTCTTAAAATAAAGAAATAAATAAGAAGAAATACAGTTATATTTAATTTTTGGTAAGAATTGTGATGGTATAATTCTTTTGAATCAAAGTGATTTAATGTGTGAAAATGGTATAAATTCTATTTTAACGAAAGAATGAATGACTTGGAATAGAATAGAATTTGTCATTTTACCATTCAGGATTATTGGATGAATGCCAATTTAAAGAGGAAAGGGTTGATTCTTTTATTCGATTATTTAGTTCAGAGGTTCCCAAAGCGTGCTCCGCGGAGCCCTTGGGGCTCCGCCTGAACTTTCTAGGGGCTCCGCGGTGTTCCAAGAAAATAATCAAATTATGAAAGAAATCAGCATATTGCTAGTGAAAGATTTTCAAAAGTATGTAGGAATTTTTGTGTGTGCGTTTTAAAAATAAATATGGGTTTAATTGGGATGGAAAATACAATAATACACCCCAATGCTATTAAGTGTTTTCATTACACATTATTTATTTTCTGTATAATATTTTTGGTTTGAATTTCTTTATTATATGTTTCTGCATTTAATGTGTTTAAAAAATTCAATTTAAATTAGATTACAAGAAATAATATTCTAAATTAGTGGTGTACCGAGTAGTACTTTGGCCGAGTAGCCGAGTACCGAGTAGTTGTATAATAAGAAAATAAAACATTGATCAGATTTAAATAATGACGACATTTATTGATGTGTGCATAATGTGAGCTTAGGTGTACATAGATATAAATATACCTGTGTACACATATCTATACCTGTGTGTACATATAATATAATATACATATATAGTATAAATAAATTAACTCATTAAATTTGAAATTTATTTGTGCACCTTTTAAAAACAATTTTTGACAGTTCAAAACCAATAAAAAATTTAAACATTCTTTAACCCTCCAATTTATTCCAACCATTGAAATCTGTCGATCAAAAATAAAATGTTTATTGGTTACTGTAACAATTCATTGAATAATGCAAACATTTCATATTTATTTTGTAACTGTCTGTACCTTATTTTCTTTTGATTAAAAAAATGTATTGGCTTTGCAGTTTCTTTTCATTTTTCACGTGTACAGATTATAATATGTTATTTTAAATTTATTATTTTTTAAATATCTCAGTAAAAAACTAACCTTTTTCAATGAAAATTATAAATGTGCAAATTAAGATTACCTTAAAAAGCAAGCTCTGAAATTGATGAGTTTAGATGATCTAGAACTTGAAAATCCACCAAAGAAACAAAAAATAAATATGAGAATGCTAATGTCGATGAACCAAAAGAGAAAATGCTAGCAAAAAATTCATCTATTTTCTGGCAATGTTTTGAGGAAATTGTGAATGAACAAAAAGATTGTGGCACTACTACCAGTTTAAAATCACCGAGTGAAGAATTGGTACAAAAAGAGATACAGGCTTTCTTAACAGAAGACATGTAAAACTGACATTCCATTTGCATGGTGAGGGGAAGAAAAAAAGAAAAAGAAAACTTTTCTGATTATGTGCAACCTCGCAAAAAACTCTTATATGCACCTTCAACAACTGTTTATTCTGAGCGTAATAGAGGCCGGCCAAATTTATAGTAGTAAACGAAATGCCCAGTCTACTGATAATGTAGAATGTTTGGTGTTTTTGCACCATAAATTGAAATAAAATAAATTTAATTATCAAGGGCGGCGCCAGAGGGGGGGCCGTGGGGGCATATGCCCCCCCGTCGGGCATACCTGGCCCCCCCATCGGGGTCAAAATTCGATTTCATCGGGGAAAATATTTTGACTTTTGAATTTCAGCCCATTCAAGTTGGGTCGAAATACCAAGCTTTTTTTTTTTTTGAAAGTCGGATTGACTAATTTAATTCTTTTTTGTACATCGGTTTCTGGCTGAAGTTTGATTCTTGCAATTTGAGTTTAGATAAACCGCGAATTGTCGAAAAAAATCTGAATTTTTAAAATAAAAATCTACATGGATGACAGCATAGGATGATGCATGAATGACTCTATACATGTTTATTTTTCAACAAAAAGATAAAATTTATACTAAAAATTAATTTTATACTATTTTTAACTACATTAAATTTGTGGATCAGTTTTCGCTTATTTTGGATTTATGATCCGCTTGGAAATGAAGAATTTTTAGTTCAGTTAAAATTCGAAAACGAAAATTATTTTGTCGGGGTTGTCTTGGATAACAAGTAGAATGCTTCATCGTGTCGGACAAACTGTACCTGACATGACTCGCAGTCTTGTCCGGATCGGGTTGAGCCTAAATTTTTGTCGTTGAGTGTCGGATTAAAGTCGGGTTAACTTTGTTTCAGGTTCGGGTTGGATGTTGATACTTATGGTTCTTGATTCGAGATGAATCGATCTCTCAAAATAATTTACAAAACTTATTTTAAGATGAAAAACTGTATTTGAATGTCAATGAATTTATGTATACTGATTTCTTTTACTTAAAATCTAAAATTGTTACTGAATATATAATTGTAAACATATTCTTACATAACTGCATTACAGCATGGATATATTTTTTCATCAGTTATAATTAGGATTTGGTTGGGTTGAAATATTTCGGGTTCAGGTCGAAATGTAGAGATGTCGAGCTCAAATCGGGTTTCGGGTAGAAACCCGATCTTGCATCTCCTCGGAAAATTAAACTCAACTCAACTGGTGGTTTTAGTCGGACCTGGCTAAAGTTAATTTTTTTCGGAGAGTTTAGGATTGACTTCTATTTTTCGAGTCGGGTAATTTTAATTGTTTTATTAGCGTTTGGGCTCGATTCTATCAGATTCCTCAAAAGTATCCCCAAAATATATTTTAAAATAAAAAATTATATTATTTGAATGTCAATGAGTCAATATACAGATATATCGATGTTTCTACATAAAAAATATAATTGATACTAGACTACTTTTCCATTATTGCTTTACAAGATGGAATTTTGTTTTTTCATACTGAGTTGGGATTGCGTTCGGAATGAATACTATTGATTTTAGATAGAAGTTTTGTCAAGTTCGGGTTATCTATTTTTTAAAAACTGGTTCAGGTTGAATGGATATTTAATTAATTAGCTCAGGTCAGGTATAACCCATTCCGCGGAGGATTCCGTGGTCGGTAAACAATCCGTGAATTGAACTATCCCCCCCCCCCCCCCTATTGATCAGATTCCGTAAAAACAAAAAAAAATTGCACTTTAATTTTGCCATTTCTACTCCACCTCCCGCAAAAAATACAGAAAAACACCAAATACCTGAAATGCTCACACCTAAAGCAGCATGTTCGTCAAATTACATGGGTATTCTGGCATCTGTGTTGCTTAGTACTATTCGTGTTAGAAACGGAATTTAAATCCCTTTTATCTATAAATATGTAAAAATAAGAAATCTAAGATCAAAATTTAAAAAAAAAAAAATCTTATGTCAGAAGGTAGAAATTAATTAAAATAATAGAAAAGATGAAAATCAAAGGAATGCTTCGGCAATGTTGAGCGGGAAATTTTGGTCCTCGCAGACCTCTAACCCGCAGCTAGGATCTCATGCATAACCCGCAGTTCGAATCAGCGATATATTTAAAATTGCAGATCGCTTTTCGCTGATATTAAAATAATTCACTTTTAGATTCCCAACTATTTTACAATTTTACACTTCATTTACATTTCTCTTGGAAATTTTGTGTTAAAGTTTTTGTTTCAGATTTAAATTTTGATCTTATCAAAAGTTGGAACACCACACTTTGTGCATTTGATCAATATACACTCTAAAACAAAATGGAAATTGAAGATATTTTACCCCATTGTTTTTATTATTATTTCTATCGCTAAAAAAGTCTGCTTTAATTTGAACATTTTTTCGAAAATAAAGAAAATTAATCAATTTAATGCTAAAACTACCTGAAATCCTCCAATAGCTACAGATGTATTTTTTTAATTAAAGGACTGTTTAATTAACTGTGCAACAACGCTGTGTACTAGGATTTTCTATTATAAACTGATTTTTTACTTATCTCTATTTTCTCTCAAAATATGAAAAATTCATGAATCAAATCTCAATTTTTTTAAAAATTCTACAATCAAAAGACAGAAAATTCTTCAAGTAATAGAAAAATCCGTTCCAACCACACGTGCCTTCCAGCAACTTACTGCCTGTATGTTTTATTTTTTGCGAAATGTTTTTTGAGAGTTTATAAAATAATTACATTTTCTCAAATGACTAAATTAGAAAATGATGAAAAAAGTAAAATGCGGTACTTATAAACTCTTACAATTTACATATTTCAAAAATTCTAGTTCGATTAATTATTTTCACATTCATTTCAAGGAAATTAGTATTTAGTACAGCAACGTGTTCAGATTTAACGAAAAAGGATATGAAAGAAATTTCAATTTTATACAGGTTTTGTTCTAGCCAAGTATGTTGTTTCTTTATACTCGTATTCTTATTTAGATTTCAATCTAACGATGTTTAAACTGCAAAGAACAGCTGTGGTTCACCAAAAGGAAATGCATGCCTATCTGTTTTGAGTAGTTTTCAAATTCTGTTCTGCAAGTTAATATAAAACAAACTTTTCGACTGCTGGAATGATAAAGAGATCGATGAATATGTTGTTTAGCTTCAGCAAACGTATTCTTGCTGATTGGTTGTAAAAAGAACCTTTATACATCTCAATGTTGCTGTGGGAATTACTAGAAAAACATCTGCTCTGATAGGCTTGAAGGATATTTCAGAGTTACATAAGGTGCAGTACCCTATTATCGACATTTGTCCATTGACCACAGATATAAGGAGTAACTTTTTTTTTCCTAATCTAGTATTTTCATTTAAAAATATCGAAATCGTCTATTTAATGCTTTTTTTTTACAAAAATTATATAATTAATCATACAGTAACCGTAAGAACAATGCTACAATGACCTTTTAAAGAACGAATCTGACTATAAAACAATGAAATTTATGACTTTGCAAATTTTGCATTTGAATTATTATTTCTACTAATTATAAATACTTTATGAGTTCAATCTTTTTACGAATGTGTGAACTATAATATTTTTCTGCAGTACATAAAAAGTTTCAAGTCTTTCATACGAGTAAGTTCAAATGATTTCTTATTTCTTTGCGTTTGTATGTAATTTGATATTTTTACCCGAGTGCTTTAATTTTAAAACTTCTTTATACGCAGAATTCGTAATTTTGTTGATAATAATAATTTAACTTTTAAAAAAAATTATGTAAGTTTTTCATTTGTATTTTTGCATTCAGTAATACATACAGTAGTAGAGCACCGATTCTTACGCCTCATATATTACGTACGACATGGATTAAGCATTAATATTCCTGGTCCCAACATAAACAAGGTTTAGATGAAATTTCAGTTTTACAATTTTCGGAACTGCGAATTTTTAAACTTCTAAATATCGCACATTTTAAATTTTTACACAGTGACATAGAGAAAAAAATGCTCTTTTAAATGAAATTTGTTTGCAAACTTTATCACAATTTGTTTTCAAATTATTAATATTTTAAAAGTTTTTATTTCTTTTTTTGTCATCGTGTCAACAGAAGTATTCTATTTTTGGACATTAAATATGGACCAATCACAAAATGAATAAAATAAAATAAGTTTCGGAATTCAACCAATAAAAAGATTCAGATTTTCCAGTTCTCCACCGAGATCAACAACTATTTTCCAAATAATTAAAAAAAAAAAAAATAATAATAATTTTTTTTTTATCAGAACTCTCCGTGTAAAACAGTTTATAACCATATCGAAGTAAAAATTCATGTTTTGTAGAAATAGAGTCAAGTCGGGTCGAGATTTTAACTTTTTTGGGGGGGAGGGGGAAGGGGCTAATGTATATAATACTTGCTAGACCATACAAGCAGCACAACTTTTTAAATTTTACGCCGACCGGAACATTAATTTATTTTGTACGAACTGGGTCCTTGAAATTTTCGCCCACGCAATTTTTAGGACCTGGCCCAGCACGTGGGGACCTCTAATATATGTTATGAACTTGGCCCCCCTGTCGGGGATACAGTGCCCCCACGTCGGGCAAATTCTGGCGCCGCCCTTGTTAATTATTAATTTTTTATTGCATTTTCAGTTTCTCTTATCCAAAATAAATCTTTTCTGTTTTCCTATATATAAAAAAGTATTTTTATTTGTATAAATGTGAAATTTTTTGGGAATTTTGTTTTCAACTTTTTTTATATTTTGCAGACATATTGTTAAATACAGAGTAAATAGTTTTATGAATTACTACATAAATTATATTATACATTAATATTCGAATAACTTTTGCAGATCAGTTATAAATTCATAAGCTTAAAAAATGAAATTCTTACAACTACTCGGTATTGGCCGAGTACTCGGCCAAAATATTCTAAATCGAATGCACAACGTCAATCAAAACAGAAAAGGCCTGCCAGTGCTATTAACTCTGCTTGCTGAAAAACTGTGCTTGAGAACAGTTTTGTTCTTTGAAGCTCCGCCTATTCATATGTTTGTATTTAATTCTTTATTTCTCACACTTCATAATCAGATGAAGCAATAAATTAGCTTTTGGACAATGAAATTATTTCTGTACCGTACATCCCAAATCAAGTATTGTCATCAAAGCAAGACAGAACCGAGACTTTGGCGGGAAGGCAATCTCGATAAAAAACTAAAATACGATGAAAATTACTTATAAAATAAGATTTATTGAAACATATGATGATCGGCTTCTCTGTGTGATTTGTGATAAAGTTTTGAACAACAGTTCGATGTTTTATGTTATTTGTATATTTAAACTTTCTGTACTGTTTTTCATTGTACAAGAAAAAATGCCCTTAGAAAAAATGTTATTTAAAATGCCCCTTTTTTCTAACAGCTTGTATCATTTAACAAACCCCTCACTAGATTCACTTAATATTTATATACATTGTTTATATAGTTTTTTTTTTTCCTTTTCGTAACTTTAATTGCTTTAATGTGTTTGTTTTATTTTTATAATTTCTTAGTTCTTTAAATTTTCTCTGCTGTTTTACATAATTGTATTTAATTTCAGAAGCAATGTATATTGCTGAAAACCCATTTTTAGCTCACAGGCTATCATAGCCTGAGAGCTTATGTGCCCGTCCGTTCTGTATGTTCGTATGTACGTAACGCGATAACTCATGATAAAAATATCCGATCCACTTGAAATTTTGTATGTAGGTATATCCTGACAAGGCGCTTCCCTGATTAGTTTTTGGAGTTCATTCGATATGTATAAGAGGGGGAACGGGGGGCTCATGCCCCCCGTTAGTTGATATAGATGGGATTTTCATGCAGAATTAAGTTTTCAAAATTTAGATTAGGATCATTCTGATGAGGCAATTCCGTGACTGTTATTAGGTGTTCATTGATTAAGTATAAATAGGGGGAACAGGGGTTCTAATGCCCCCCCCCCTGTTAGTTGATATAAATGGGATTTTCATGCAGAATTAAGTTTTCAAAATTTAGATTAGGATCATTCTGATGAGGCGATTCCGTGACTGTTATTAGGTGTTCATTGAATAAGTATAAGTAGGGGGAACAGGGGTTTTAATGCCCCCCCCCCCGTTAGTTGATATAAATGGGATTTTCATGCAGAATTAAGTTTTCGTTCAAAATTTAGATTAGGATCATTCTGATGAGGCGATTCAGTGACTGTTATTAGTTGTTCATTGAATAAGTATAAATAGGGGGAACAGGGGTTCTAATGCCCCCCCCCCCGTTAGTTGATATAAATGGGATTTTAATGCAGAATTAAGTTTTCGTTCAAAATTTAGATTTGGATCATTCTGATGAGGCGATTCCGTGACTGTTATTAGGTGTTCATTGAATAAGTATAAATAGGGGGAACAGGGGTTCTAATGCCCCCCCCCGTTAGTTGATATAAATGGGATTTTCATGCAGAATTAAGTTTTCGTTCAAAATTTAGATTAGGATCATTCTGATGAGGCGATTCCGTGACTGTTATTAGGTGTTCATTGAATAAGTATAAATAGGGGGGAACAGGGGCTCTAATGCCCCCCCCCGTTAGTTGATATAAATGGGATTTTCATGCAGAATTAATTTTCGTTCAAAATTTAGATTAGGATCATTCTGATGAGGCGATTCCGTGACTGTTATTAGGTGTTCATTGAATAAGTATAAATAAGGGGAACAGGGGTTCTAATGTCCCCCCCCCCTTAATTTATATAAATGGGTTTTTCAAGCAGAATTTTCAGATTTCGTTCAAATCTCTGAATAGTTTTGGAAGTTTAATGGTTAAGTATAAAAGAGGGGGATAACTCTTTTTAAATTATATAAATGCTAAATGGGTTTTTATTAAGAATTATCTAATTTGCTCTGAATTTTGGATATAGATTTTTTATATGATAAAGCATGTCTTTGATAGTATAGGAGGTTCAATGATTAAGTATAAAAAAAGAGAAAAGGGGAGAGCTGTTTCCCCTTCTTAATTTTTTTTTTCGAACGGAATTAACCCTTGAAAATATAAAGCTTTAATGTGCAATTAGTATTTGTAGCCTGTGAGCTCAATGCCTTCAGTTTAACTGGGCAGTATTCTTTATTTCAACATTACAACCCCTCTAAAGTTTTCTTTTAATTGGTCCCTGCCACATTTTCCAATCAGAAATAAGTCAATAGCAATATAAAAAACATATATTGGTTCTTTACATTTGTTATCACACTACGAATTTGAAATTTTGCTCAGCTCCACCTCTTACTTAGACGTTTGGTCAACGAGTGCTTGCCCTGATATAAATTTAATCCTACCCAAACATTCCATTTTGTTAGTAAAGTTTTTTTTACTAGTTGTAGTTCGTTTAACATGTGTAGTTTTTACCTGCTTATCTGTTTTGAGGCAAAAACAATGACGAAAAAAAAAGTTTGTTTCAAAACTATAATTAATAGCCAAATACTTTAAATAAAGTACCCAAAAAGTGAACAATTTTTCACCTAACATTTCAGCTTATAGATTTTTCTCCACCCACTTAAATGTTAAAAAAACTTGTTTCTAAATGTATTTTTTAAAAATGATTTAAAAAAAGAAGCTGAGAGGGGATTTATTTTCGTTGCATGTTTAGAAGTAGTACTAGAGACTTAAAGAAGCACGAAAAAATATTCCATAATCGCATAATTCTAATACGGGTAGATGGTACTAGCGGAAACATGTTACATATTTTCTCATGGGTGACTGGAACTACGTATTTCCTTTCTTTAGGGAGTAGCCTATTGGAATTATACAGAAGTATCACAGTGCAACAACTGTATAACTTACCTTTTTTTCTGTGTGTGTGTGGTTTTCGCCATAAATAATCGTTTTACGTAAGCCCCCATGCAATACATAATCCAGACATGGTTACCATTTTCATCTTTAATTCAGATTTCATATTGGGAATCCCAAAAGAATATTTTATATTTTAAAAATGGATGTCATGAACCCATTAACACTTGGATTGCCATGGCTGTCATTTGTGAAAGCCAGTGATGTTTCCGTTGGGCCATTGGCTATCAGATATGATAGCCATGGTGTTTCAACACTTCAGGCCTTGGCTATCGAAAACGGTACGAGCTATACATGAAAATGGTTTTGAAGTTTGATTATTGGACTCCTTATACAGAGTGAGTCATAAATATCGAAACAATAGGCTATCTCCTTAAATATTGACCTTTGACCCATACTTCCAATTGCAAAAATTCATAAAAAAGATGAATTTTTTGATAAGATAAGTTGCAACTCCATGGGGGGGCCTATTTGAAAAAATACGAAAATTAACTTTTTATACGGCCCCCGTAGAATAAAAATTCCAATTAGGAAAACTTTCTTTATCCAGTGCTGAATAATACACAAAAAATTCCAACTTCATATCTTTAAAATTCGCAGAGTTATAGCCGTTTGAATAATTCATCAGGTTTTAAGGGATTAGACACAAATTGAAATGCACGCAATTCCAAAGACAGTGTTACTTTAACAGTTGTAGGAAACGTGCAAAAAATCTATCTTTTAAGCTAGAATTTTTATTTTATTTTATTTTATTTATTTATTTTTTTTTTATTTATTTATTTATTTTTTTTTTTTTTGTGATGGTTAGCCATATAATTTGCTAAAAAATCATATCCTAAAATTTATCATAAAATTTATAAAAATTTCATATGGTTAGTACTAGGGATGCACCAAATATTCGGTATCTATTCGGTATTCGGCCTATTCGGCCATGTTACCGAATATTCGGTTAGGCCGAATATTAAACTATTTGGTTGAGCCGAATATTCGGCTTGGCCGAATATGAAATTATTTGGCCTGCCGAATATTCGGTATGGCCGAATATCAAAGTATTCGGCCATACCATTCGGCCATTCAATACTTAATAAAAACTTTTCAAAACTTTTCACTATTTCTACTTTTAACTGTCAATTTTTTAATTTATATTTAAAACAATTAGAAACAAAATCATTTTAAAATAAAATAGAATGTTTTTACATTATTTATTTGCTGTTTGTAAAGTATAACTTAAGAAAATTTAACATGAGAAAGATTAAAATGGGGATTTATTAGGATTCTCCTTAGGAATAAATTATGTGCAGATACAAGTTTCTAAATTTTGTTTAGTAAATAATCTGTTTCTTGCTTTGCCCCAAATAAAAGTCCTTTAAAAGAAAAAAAAAACAACTTTTGAGATTAGTAATAGCTATCAAGGCAGACAATTTTTGTTCATGAAACCATAATCATAATCAACTTATTGAGTCATAAGTACATTGTATTTCATCTCACTCTAGATCAAAACTTGTGTGTTCGTTTATTATATTAACAATAAATAAGATAACATATTTTCAACTCACATGCTTTGATTTCTGTAAAATATGATATGATGGGAACAAGGGCGGCGCCAGAGGGGGGGGCGTGGGGGCATATGCCCCCCCGTCGGGCATACCTGGCCCCCCCATCGGGGTCAAAATTCGATTTCATCGGGGAAAATATTTTGACTTTTGAATTTCAGCCCATTCAAGTTGGGTCGAAATACCAAGCTTTTTTTTTTTTTGAAAGTCGGATTGACTAATTTAATTCTTTTTTGTACATCGGTTTCTGGCTGAAGTTTGATTCTTGCAATTTGAGTTTAGATAAACCGCGAATTGTCGAAAAAAATCTGAATTTTTAAAATAAAAATCTACATGGATGACAGCATAGGATGATGCATGAATGACTCTATACATGTTTATTTTTCAACAAAAAGATAAAATTTATACTAAAAATTAATTTTATACTATTTTTAACTACATTAAATTTGTGGATCAGTTTTCGCTTATTTTGGATTTATGATCCGCTTGGAAATGAAGAATTTTTAGTTCAGTTAAAATTCGAAAACGAAAATTATTTTGTCGGGGTTGTCTTGGATAACAAGTAGAATGCTTCATCGTGTCGGACAAACTGTACCTGACATGACTCGCAGTCTTGTCCGGATCGGGTTGAGCCTAAATTTTTGTCGTTGAGTGTCGGATTAAAGTCGGGTTAACTTTGTTTCAGGTTCGGGTTGGATGTTGATACTTATGGTTCTTGATTCGAGATGAATCGATCTCTCAAAATAATTTACAAAACTTATTTTAAGATGAAAAACTGTATTTGAATGTCAATGAATTTATGTATACTGATTTCTTTTACTTAAAATCTAAAATTGTTACTGAATATATAATTGTAAACATATTCTTACATAACTGCATTACAGCATGGATATATTTTTTCATCAGTTATAATTAGGATTTGGTTGGGTTGAAATATTTCGGGTTCAGGTCGAAATGTAGAGATGTCGAGCTCAAAACGGGTTTCGGGTAGAAACCCGATCTTGCATCTCCTCGGAAAATTAAACTCAACTCAACTGGTGGTTTTAGTCGGACCTGGCTAAAGTTAATTTTTTTCGGAGAGTTTAGGATTGACTTCTATTTTTCGAGTCGGGTAATTTTAATTGTTTTAGCGTTTGGGCTCGATTCTATCAAATTCCTCAAAAGTATCCCCAAAATATATTTTAAAATAAAAAATTATATTATTTGAATGTCAATGAGTCAATATACAGATATATCGATGTTTCTACATAAAAAATATAATTGATACTAGACTACTTTTCCATTATTGCTTTACAAGATGGAATTTTGTTTTTTCATACTGAGTTGGGATTGCGTTCGGAATGAATACTATTGATTTTAGATAGAAGTTTTGTCAAGTTCGGGTTATCTATTTTTTAAAAACTGGTTCAGGTTGAATGGATATTTAATTAATTAGCTCAGGTCAGGTATAACCCATTCCGCGGAGGATTCCGTGGTCGGTAAACAATCCGTGAATTGAACTATCCCCCCCCCCCCTATTGATCAGATTCCGTAAAAACAAAAAAAAATTGCACTTTAATTTTGCCATTTCTACTCCACCTCCCGCAAAAAATACAGAAAAACACCAAATACCTGAAATGCTCACACCTAAAGCAGCATGTTCGTCAAATTACATGGGTATTCTGGCATCTGTGTTGCTTAGTACTATTCGTGTTAGAAACGGAATTTAAATCCCTTTTATCTATAAATATGTAAAAATAAGAAATCTAAGATCAAAATTTAAAAAAAAAAAAATCTTATGTCAGAAGGTAGAAATTAATTAAAATAATAGAAAAGATGAAAATCAAAGGAATGCTTCGGCAATGTTGAGCGGGAAATTTTGGTCCTCGCAGACCTCTAACCCGCAGCTAGGATCTCATGCATAACCCGCAGTTCGAATCAGCGATATATTTAAAATTGCAGATCGCTTTTCGCTGATATTAAAATAATTCACTTTTAGATTCCCAACTATTTTACAATTTTACACTTCATTTACATTTCTCTTGGAAATTTTGTGTTAAAGTTTTTGTTTCAGATTTAAATTTTGATCTTATCAAAAGTTGGAACACCACACTTTGTGCATTTGATCAATATACACTCTAAAACAAAATGGAAATTGAAGATATTTTACCCCATTGTTTTTATTATTATTTCTATCGCTAAAAAAGTCTGCTTTAATTTGAACATTTTTTCGAAAATAAAGAAAATTAATCAATTTAATGCTAAAACTACCTGAAATCCTCCAATAGCTACAGATGTATTTTTTTAATTAAAGGACTGTTTAATTAACTGTGCAACAACGCTGTGTACTAGGATTTTCTATTATAAACTGATTTTTACTTATCTCTATTTTCTCTCAAAATATGAAAAATTCATGAATCAAATCTCAATTTTTTTAAAAATTCTACAATCAAAAGACAGAAAATTCTTCAAGTAATAGAAAAATCCGTTCCAACCACACGTGCCTTCCAGCAACTTACTGCCTGTATGTTTTATTTTTTGCGAAATGTTTTTTGAGAGTTTATAAAATAATTACATTTTCTCAAATGACTAAATTAGAAAATGATGAAAAAAGTAAAATGCGGTACTTATAAACTCTTACAATTTACATATTTCAAAAATTCTAGTTCGATTAATTATTTTCACATTCATTTCAAGGAAATTAGTATTTAGTACAGCAACGTGTTCAGATTTAACGAAAAAGGATATGAAAGAAATTTCAATTTTATACAGGTTTTGTTCTAGCCAAGTATGTTGTTTCTTTATACTCGTATTCTTATTTAGATTTCAATCTAACGATGTTTAAACTGCAAAGAACAGCTGTGGTTCACCAAAAGGAAATGCATGCCTATCTGTTTTGAGTAGTTTTCAAATTCTGTTCTGCAAGTTAATATAAAACAAACTTTTCGACTGCTGGAATGATAAAGAGATCGATGAATATGTTGTTTAGCTTCAGCAAACGTATTCTTGCTGATTGGTTGTAAAAAGAACCTTTATACATCTCAATGTTGCTGTGGGAATTACTAGAAAAACATCTGCTCTGATAGGCTTGAAGGATATTTCAGAGTTACATAAGGTGCAGTACCCTATTATCGACATTTGTCCATTGACCACAGATATAAGGAGTAACTTTTTTTTTCCTAATCTAGTATTTTCATTTAAAAATATCGAAATCGTCTATTTAATGCTTTTTTTTTTACAAAAATTATATAATTAATCATACAGTAACCGTAAGAACAATGCTACAATGACCTTTTAAAGAACGAATCTGACTATAAAACAATGAAATTTATGACTTTGCAAATTTTGCATTTGAATTATTATTTCTACTAATTATAAATACTTTATGAGTTCAATCTTTTTACGAATGTGTGAACTATAATATTTTTCTGCAGTACATAAAAAGTTTCAAGTCTTTCATACGAGTAAGTTCAAATGATTTCTTATTTCTTTGCGTTTGTATGTAATTTGATATTTTTACCCGAGTGCTTTAATTTTAAAACTTCTTTATACGCAGAATTCGTAATTTTGTTGATAATAATAATTTAACTTTTAAAAAAAATTATGTAAGTTTTTCATTTGTATTTTTGCATTCAGTAATACATACAGTAGTAGAGCACCGATTCTTACGCCTCATATATTACGTACGACATGGATTAAGCATTAATATTCCTGGTCCCAACATAAACAAGGTTTAGATGAAATTTCAGTTTTACAATTTTCGGAACTGCGAATTTTTAAACTTCTAAATATCGCACATTTTAAATTTTTACACAGTGACATAGAGAAAAAAATGCTCTTTTAAATGAAATTTGTTTGCAAACTTTATCACAATTTGTTTTCAAATTATTAATATTTTAAAAGTTTTTATTTCTTTTTTTGTCATCGTGTCAACAGAAGTATTCTATTTTTGGACATTAAATATGGACCAATCACAAAATGAATAAAATAAAATAAGTTTCGGAATTCAACCAATAAAAAGATTCAGATTTTCCAGTTCTCCACCGAGATCAACAACTATTTTCCAAATAATTAAAAAAAAAAAAATAATAATAATTTTTTTTTATCAGAACTCTCCGTGTAAAACAGTTTATAACCATATCGAAGTAAAAATTCATGTTTTGTAGAAATAGAGTCAAGTCGGGTCGAGATTTTAACTTTTTTGGGGGGGAGGGGGAAGGGGCTAATGTATATAATACTTGCTAGACCATACAAGCAGCACAACTTTTTAAATTTTACGCCGACCGGAACATTAATTTATTTTGTACGAACTGGGTCCTTGAAATTTTCGCCCACGCAATTTTTAGGACCTGGCCCAGCACGTGGGGACCTCTAATATATGTTATGAACTTGGCCCCCCTGTCGGGGATACAGTGCCCCCACGTCGGGCAAATTCTGGCGCCGCCCTTGGATGGGAAGGGTGGAAAATACCACCATTCATAAGAAAAGAACTATGAGCCAAACATGCCTTTATTCAAAATTAAGTTGAATGTATTTGTACTTTATATTGAAAAAAATTTGCTTTGAGTTATTTAAAAAGGACAATTATCAGACTGTAAAACTTTTCTTCGGCCATTTTTTCATTATTTGATTTTAAAATGTTTGTTTTGATTCATAGAAAATTTTATTAATCAAAGTTTCATAATTGTGCTTCTTAAATAACTCAAGGCAGATTTTTTTTCAATACTAAATGTTCTTATAAAAAGCTCTTGTTTATCAAAATGTAAGTTTCTTTTATTAAATATTATGTAAAACTATTTTAAAAAGTAACATTTTAATACCTTTAAATTTTAAAATATAAAAAGAATTTAGAAAGCCGAATATTCGGTATTCGGCCGAATATTTAACTATTCGGCTGGCCGAATATTCGGTATTCGGCCCAACAATTACTATTCGGCTAGCCGAATATTCGGTATTCGGTTCACCTGTCGGCCGAATATTCGGTATTCGGCCAAAATCACTATTCGGTGCATCCCTAGTTAGTACTGTTTAAATGCGATAGTTAAAAATCATTATAACTCCAAACATTATTTATCAGTTTTCAATTTCTTTCCATTTATTTAAAGATGAAAATCTGATTTTAGTTTTCTTTCGGGGCTTTTGTTTTGAATATTAATTTTAATATTATTAAAAATATTTATTGAAAAAAAATTAACTTTCAAAAAATCATATTTTCAAAAGTAAATAATTTTTCATTTTTTTTTAAACAAAACTAATATAAAATAATTAAAAATGACATGTTTCAAGTTTGTACTTTTTTCTTTAACAATTATTAACTTTTAATAATTTAAAGACAAAAAATAGTGGGAAAAAATTCATTGTACAGAAAAACTTTTTAATTTAGCTCTCACGACTTCAACCTTTTTATCGTCATGGAGAGGCTGTTAAAAAAATCTGTATTTGGTGCCCAGGTCAGATCAGGACCGAAACATTACTTTTTTCTGAAGACTCGCCTATCCGGGTCTAATGTATTTTTCATACCGGGGGGGACCTGGGTAGAAGGAATTCTTCCTTGATCTGCACTGGACGGAATTTTCAATATCGGTCTCGAACAATCCGTATTAGAATCACAGTCTCTAACTGACTTAATACGTGCATGAAATAAGTAAAATTTTGTTCAATCAAAATGTTTACAAAAATCACATAAATATTAAAATCGCTATAATTTTACAAAAACTATTTATTTATTTACTTTTATTTTATTATTATTATTTTTTTTTATTTTTTTTAGAATAGTATATTTAAATGCTAAAAAATTAAACCCAGAGAAAAAAAAATCTCTCTATGACGGAATTTTGTCTTAAACGCAAAATGTGTTGATCCATGCAAAATAAATACGATAATACCTGAGATAAAAATAAACTCCATTTAACCCTCCCAGGAAGAGCATTTGCCTATTACGTATTTTTTCTTACCTATGTGATTCCGTCTTAAAAAGTTTTACTGTAAACCATTTTTCAAAGTCTTTAACGCACCAAATATGGATTAGCATATTAAAATATAAGTGAAACATTTGCATGTAAACAGAGATTCATTGATAAAATAAATATATCACAGCCTTTGGCACTTCTTTAATAATAAAAGTATAAATGCTTATCCTCTTCAGACCTGATGTATCTTATAGGATACATATCTTTACAATTTTTTTTCACGTATATAAATTATGTAAAAAAAGAGAAATTGGTGTAAATGGAGACCTAACAGATAGAAGAATTAAACAAAATAGTAATTTGTTTGTTATAGTTCTTTTTTAGTAAGCTACGTGTTATATAAAATTGGCTTGAGGCAAAATTGTACGAAATGAACAAAGATGAAAACTCAAATAATTTTATTGTGCGTTAAGATATCATTTGTAGAGTCCATTAGTAATGAAAAATTACCAAATATATATTTTATGTTTTTCAGTATTTTTACAATGCAAAAAAATATAATAAATTTAAAAAATCCAAAGAAATTGTCAAAAAATGTCTCTTTTGAGTCCCGATGTATCATTAATTTTTATCAACAAAAAATAAATTCTAATTTTTTTTGCTGATCAATCTTTTTTAGGTATCGGTTTGATAATATAAATTCGTAACTGAAATTAAGAAAAGTACATAAATAAACCCTGGGGTCTGAAGATGTTATTATAGATTTTCATTTTTTATATTATAAAAAATGAAAATCTATAATAAGTATTTTTGGTCAGAACTCCTCCACATGAAACAATTTTTAACTACACTGAAGTAAAAAACTATGCAGAAATTCACGACTGAGCCGGCTATGATTTAAGCTTTTTTTTTCCACGCTGGTCCAGATTATGATTTTAACATTTTTCCATGCCGGGCAGAACTTTTTCCCCTATGGGTCGGTTTGGGACCGGATTTAGATATTTCGATCCATGCAGAGCTCCAGTGCTAACGATCAACATGTTTTGGAAACAAGTTTTGACTTGAATCAATACGCTGCTTTATAAAGTCCAACTAAGTGTCACGGTCTTAAATCGACATATACTAACGGATAATTTGTGGACGATCCCTCATTTGCTTTGAAAATGGATGAGAAGTCACGAATTTAGGGGAAATTTGGATTTTAATATCTCTGTCAGGTTTTCAGATACAAAGATGAAATTTTTTTTGTTCAATTTAGGAATAGATATGGAATAATTTCCTAATTGGGAATTTTGCTCTACGGGGGCCGTATAAAAATTTAATTTTCGCATTTTTTCAAATAGACCCCCCATGGAGTTGCAACTTATCGTATCAGAAATGTCACCTTTTTTAATGAATTTTTGCAAGTGGAAGTATATGGGTCTAGGGGCAATATTTAAGGAGATAGCCTATTGTTTCGATATTTTTGACTCACCCTATATATGATGGGTCAGACATACATGGTTTGTGCAAATTGATATATGTGTCGATTGTATTAGCTAAGTGTTGTAGAAAATGAAATACTTTCCACATTTTTCTCTTTTTTATTATAATTAAAATTAAAAAAAATTCTAATCTAACATAATAGAAAATAAAATAATAGAAAAAATAATAGACAGAAAATCTAAACCAATAATCTCACAAGCTCATCCTTACATATATTTAAAAAATTTTCAATTTAAGAGATTATACGGTAGAAATATAAATCTTAATGATTTTAATGATAAATGACAAATTTAGTTGGCTATCAAAGAAGCCTTGATCACCCATGGAAGAATTTTTACTAACTTTCGTGGGGTGCTTTGGCTATTATTTTTAATAGCAAGGATGAGAATCTCCCTATGTGTTGTGTTGCAAAATGAGTCAGATTAAAAAATATTGATTTTATGTTCCAAATATTCAAATTACACACACACACACACGCAACTGGCACCCTGCTGAACATTAACAGTTTTCGCTTGGCAGTCAAAGTGTTAAGAGTATTGCTTGAACATCGCCCTGGTAAAAAGATTTTGTTTTAATATTTAAGATTTTTAAAATTTCTAGTATGAATTTAGAATTTCTGTATCAGGAAAGGGCCAAACTGAGAATCATTTCTGGCTCGGATTTTTATCAATCAGATTTTTCTGTGCTCCATAGGCATAAAAATATTTATTTATAAACCATAGAGTATCGTTAGGTTCAGGGGCTCCGCCTTAGAAATTCTTCCCAAAAAGGGCTCCGCGAGCCAAAAAGTTTGGGAACCGCTGATTTAGTTTATTCTAAAAGTAGAATCAATCATATTTTGTTCTTTGTTTGTAATTCGAAAATGAATGCAGTTTGATATTTTTGTTTTGTTGTTGTTGTTTTTTATGAAAAAGTGTGAAAAAAAGGGTTTAACGGAAATAGGAATAATTCTGATTTCTTTGTTAGGTTTATGTAAAACAATAAAAACTTTTTAAAATATCTAGATAAAAGATTTATTATCATTTGAAAAAGAAAATTGAGTTAAATATTTTAAAGCTTATTCTTTTCATGTAAAGAATAAAATTGTTATATGGATTATTTTATATACATATTTTTTGCAAATAATTTGTTACGTTTGCATAAAACATTTGAGAATTAAGAAAAATTCTCGTGTTTACGTAGTGCTATTTGGTTTAATTTTCATTGCGTAATATAATTATTGATTAGAAATGATTTTGTCCATTAAATATGAAATACAGTTGTGAATTTCGAGAAAAAATATTTATCTTAATTGTATTTTTATGGTATTACATATGCTTATTTAATTTGCTTTAAAATTTTGCATAGTGTTTAATTTATCAAGAATTTTAGTAAATTGCTATATTGTGTTATTGTATGTTGTTCAATTTTTCGTATGTGATTGGGATTTCAATTTGATTGAAAAAATAGGTCTAAGCACAGGATTTAATAGAAGTGTGTTTTAGAATTGATTCATTAATTAAATTTGTTACTTGCTTGAAATTTTGTTGTTAGTTTTAAGTAAGGGAAAATTGGGGGTTTCTATAAATTACAAAATTCAGCATTCTGATTTTGTTTCGATTTCTCTAAAACGAAGATGTTTTATTTAACAAAGACCTCAAAGAGGGAGGATTTACAGTTAGTAGCGAGTGAGCTTGGCATTAAGGATGTAGGAAATTTAAAAATTGCAGATCTGAAGAAAGCTATTCTAGAAATAAATTATTATGATGAAGATTTCGTAAAAGGAATTTTAAATTCCGTAATTGAGGATAGGAAAAAGAGAGAAGCGAGGGAAGAAGAAATGCGACAGGAAGAAAAGGAAGAAAAAAGACGTCAAGAAGAGTGGAAGAAAAAATTCGTGAAGAAGAAAGGCAAGAGCGTATGGCTAAAGAAGCTCGTGAACATGAACTAGAATTAAAGAAATTAGAGCAAAAACCTCTTGAACAGAACAATTTGTCAGAAAAAAAGGTGGATCTCGGACCAAATATACAGTTAGCACAAATTGTTCCAAAATTCGACGAAAAATCTGATGAGATGGGTCTGTTTTTGATTAATTTTGAGCGAAGAGCAGAGATGGCTAAAGTATAAAAAACTGATTGGGTTGCATATTTGTTAGCTGTTTTACCCACACAGGTCACAAATATGTTAGCCAGGGAATCACCCGAAGACGCGATTAACTATGATTTCGTTAAAAATCATATTAGAAAGATACAAGTTGAATAGTGAGAAATTAAAACAATGTTTTTATTGTCATAATAAAACACCCGACAAATCTTGGAGGAACTATGCGCAAGAACTCACTAGTTATTTTACCGCTTGGATTAAAGAATTGGGTGTTGACAATTTTGATCAACTTAAAGATCTAATTATTACAGAACAGTTAAAGTTTTGAGTGCCTGCGGAAACAAAAGAACATTTTCTAGATAATTAGTTAAATTTTGCGATCCCTTTAGATTTTTCTAAAAAATTAGATGACTATGAAAGTATCAAAGAAAGTTTAAAAAAAAAAGAACTTCCGAAAATATTTTGTCTAATTTTCGACTCCAATTTAAAAATTCAAATAACTTTGACTATAAGAAAGAAGGTAAAGATAATAAGCCAAAAATGCATATTAAATCAGAATCATTTTCCAGAAATCATAAGAGAGAGAATTTGAGAAGAGAAAAACGTAACGTTGTTACGAGTGTGGATCGAGCAATCATCTTCGTTCTCAATTTAGACCCCCTATTTAGCCCCCTTAGGGGGGGAGGAATTTTCAAAAATTTTCATGCTTCTAGGTTCAATAGTTTGGGTTGTGCCTTGATTTAATCAGTTCCAGTTTATATTAAGGTCTAGCTGAATCTAAAGTTTTGTGAAATTTACTGCATAAATACTTGAGATAGAGCACCGACAAAATTTTTGTCACATACGGACTCCCAGAGTAACAGTGACAGGCAGATTTACAGACAAACCTTTTGTAAAAACATTGTTTTTTTAGTTTCTATGACTCCTAAAGCGTGTAAATCCATCGAAAATGACATTCGAAAATTTTCATAAACTTTATACTTTCTTCTTCTAAAGATAGAAAATAGTAAAAAGAATTCGTTGCATAAAAAATGAACATTCACTGCTTTAAAAGAACTACCATTCACTCCTATAAGGAGTAAAATAACAAACTCCTTTAGCAAGAGTGAATACTCACTTCTCCGAAAGGGTGCTTATTAGCCGATGTTTAAAATGAATATTCGCTTCCCAGGAATGAGTATTGTCGAGCGCGGTTATTAGGTAACAGTGATGGTTCTGAAATGAACAAATGAGGATTTAAAAATTTTAAACTGAATTCTGAAATATGTTAAACAATTACTTTATCGAAGAAAATTTATTATTAAACTTTAAAATAACATCTTAAAAAAAATTAGAAGTTTTTTTTATTATTTATTTATTTATTTATTTTTTTTTTTTTTTTATCAGTGGAAAAAAAGAAGGTTAGATGGCAATTATAAAGATAAATTTACCAATTCGCAAGATTAGTACATGCCTTATATAGTTTCACTCCATAGACTGGAAATCAGTATTTTCGTAATTTTCTACAATGCTCGTCAATTCAAAAAATATCCCTTCGAGAAAAATGTAAACCCACAATTTGTATTTCGTTGTTATATCAGTGTTTTGTTGTTATCCATGTTTATTTTTTAGGTCTATAATTAACGTTCGAAACAAATTATTGACCCTTCGATTTTGCAAACAATTTGGAAAGCCTAAAAACAAATTGTATTTCGGCAAGTTAAACAAATTCTGATCCCAGCTGCACTTAACGACCAAAACACTGTTAGCATTGTACACAATCCAGAACCCCAAGTCTCTAATAAACAGTCTCTTCCCTCCTCGAAAATAAATGATTCAGCTAGTAAAAACCCATGTAACGTATATTTAAAGAAGATTCAACCTTGGTGGTATTACATTTATCTATCATCATATGTAAAAATCAGTGTGTGTGTTCCTTAACACTCTACAATTTTAAACTGATTTTTCGAAATTTCGTGTACGTTTTAAAACCTGATAAAAAAAAAAAATTACAGGCTATTTTTAAAAAAATCCAACACTATTGTACTATAAGTTAATTAAAATGACGTAGTATCTTCAGCTAAATATATTCGAATCGAAAACATCTACTAATACAGACATTCCAATTACATATATATGTATATAAGTTTACATGGGGCAACTGAGCCATAATTTTACAGTGTGACTCTAGAGATTCTGGCAATTCAGCTTCCAAAAGCCAACGTCCGAATATTTGTAAATGCATTCAGTTAGGTCCACTACTTGCTGACAAACATTTTCAAAATTACATTTTAATACCTAAAAATAATATATATGTGTATTTCACCTCTTTTTTCATGAGTCCAGTTGCCCCATAAAACTAGGGCAACTAAATCAAGAGGATCTATATTCCATACGCCTTTTTTTTTTTTTTTTTTTTTAAATATAGGGTATTAGGTCCTGTTTTAAAAAGTGTAAATAACTTTCAAAAATTTAAACAAAGTAGATCATTTAAATTATATATCAACTAAAGAGCGTTGTGAGGGAAATCTTTGCTATCAAGGTGTCTAGAAAAAACAGCAAACATAAAACTATTGACTTTTTTATGCAAAAAACTAAGAATTAAGCAAGTGCCTATGTACTTTAGTATAGGTAATGAGTATAAAAGTTACATGTGTATTTTAAGAAGAAAAAATAAATAAACAAGATAAATCTTAGAACAAACGGGACGTAAGTATCTCATTATTGTTTTTATTTACCTCAATTTGCTACCACCCATATCAATAGTATTCTGTATTGTTCTATAATAAAGCAAAGTTTTGAAATTATGTGCGTGTCTTTATTCCAGGGTACTAGCCCAAAATTGAGGGGAAGCAGGGCCGTAGCGACCGCCCCCCATACCCCCCATTTGGGGGGGGGCGACGAAGTCAGGGGGCCCCCTAATCGATTCTATCGACCTTTTTACCGAAGTTTATTTGTTTTCAAAATGTAAGAAAACACTTCTTTTAATATTTTTATTTTTTCAAATTCTCCTTTTCTTATTCAGGGGCCCGCCAGGCAATTTCCCCAGGTGCACCTTTTTAAAGCTCCCCCCCCCCCCAATAATGAGGATTTTCATTAAAGTGTGTCAAATGCTTAAAATGTGCCAAAAGTGACCGAAATCCATACGTTTTCAAACATTTAGGAAGGGAATGTTGTTCTCCTTTTCCTCTCTGCTTCCAGTGTTCTCTCCATATACGCAGAAAACAAACTATACCATTAGAAACAAATTATTAAAATTTTATTACAACCAGGGCCCGACTTAGATTGTGGGGGGCCCCTTTCTAACTTTTGGATTTTTTCTTGAATTATGCTAAAGTGTCTAAAACTAACCTTTATACTAGTTGTCTATTCGCATTTGTATGCAGAATAGCACAAAAAAGATAACTTTAAGAAATTATCGAATACATTTTTTTCTTCTGTTATAGAAATATAAGACTAAATGTGAGCCATTAAAATGTAAATACAACTGTGTTGTAACTGTTAGATCCAGGGGAGGGGGGAAGGGCCATGGGGTTCCAAAACAGAGGAGAGATGAGAAAAGAATTCCAATAAAGCTAAAACTAAAGAAAGAAGGAATTTTTGTCATTTTTGGCCATTTTTTATTAGCCTTAACAAAAAAATTATATTTGCCCTTGAGGGCCCCCAATTGAGGGGGCCCCACGTCCGATGCAGTTGTCCTGCATGCCTGTAACTTAGCCAGGCCCTGATTACAACAACATAATATCCTATAGCTTTTAAAAGAAATTTTTTATTAATGTTTCCTCGTAACGTGATAAATTAAAACTGTTATGTCCAATTTTGAGCCTTCTTTTTTAGACATCTTGTAATGTACGTAGGTAAGTAAAGTAAAAATTTGCAAAGAAATACTTATCTCAATCAATCTATCATTTTTTCTATAATTATCAAATTAATATTTTTAAATAAAGTTGTTACCAATTTTTTGGGATATCTTGTATATAGATGTGAGTACAAAATTTATGCATGTGTGCAATATGTTTTTATTTTTAGTGTTTGCCACTTCTACATTATTAAAAAAAAAAAAGAAAAAAAATTACAGATAGATAGAGGGGGGGGGGGGGTGTCCAGAATGATGTTTGTTCTGGGGCCCCTCGTAGCCTTAACGGGGCCCTGTTTTTATCAAAAACCTTGTTCAGATTTCAAAAACGCAGAAACCAAGAAACTGAAAATCCTTATTTTTTTACTCGTTTTTCCCCCCTCGCTTTTTGACCATGGGTTTTTGCATGGAACTAAGAAAGATTAAGGAAAAAGTACCGGTCATCGGATCGACTCTGAAGAAAGCCGGGTTTTTGTATAAAGCTGCTAGCGACAAAAGAGTGTTTTCTTTTGAAATACCGGAATATTATGTTCTTAGAAGATAGGTCATTTTTCACACTGATTTCACGACGTGGGTGACACAAATAACATCTAGAGAATCCCCTTAAAAGTTAACAGCTTAGTTACTTAGTAGTAACCGGATTCCTTGACCTTGAAGAGAGTACTGGCCTATTCAAGTACTTTAGCAGCCCGCTAATGTATACAAGTACTTGTTTGTAAACAACACAGCACTTCAGATGTGAATTTTCGTATGTTTTTTTCTGATTTATTTTAGTAATACGCATAGTATAGTATTTATAAAATTAAGTGTATATCTGGAGGAAAAAAGATCTACTCCTATACTAATCTGGTAAGTCATATTTATTACTTTATGTAATTTATATAGCAGTTATTAAAAATTTTAAGTATTAGAAAATTTTGCACAGCTTGGAAAAATATATGTATACTAATAGAGCACATTTTAATAACACACATTTCTCATTTACATGTTTTTCATTTAAGCGTTTTATTAGGGCTCCTTCACAAAATTCTTTTTAATAAATCACACCATTCACAAAATTCTATTCCATAAAAATATACTCTAATTAATTTTATACTGTTAGGTTTTAAAATATGTGTTTTGCAAAAGAAACAAGTTCACCTGAAATGAGAAATTTAGCATATAGACTTAAAATATAGTTATTATTAATAAATGTTTAATGCGAATTTCAATAACTGGAATTCAAATTTCATTACAAAATACAATAAATTTCATAAAAATAACTTTATTTTTCACAAAATGGGATCCAAGAAAATATCCCTATAAAACGTTATTTAATCGAAATTTGATGGTAAAATTTCGAATAATTTAAACATACGAAAAATGGATTTAGTAAATGAAAAAAACACTGATAGGATAATAGGGCCCCCCCCCCCTCTGTGATGTCGGGTTTCCTCTTCTTCTAATTCTTAATGGGCTCTGAAACTGACAAGAAATGGCACAGTTCTCGAGCCTGTTAAAGTGTTGCGGGGCCTATGTCTTTACGCACAATTCGAAATCTTTTGCCTCTTTTCAAAATAATAACAATTTTGATTTCACTTTATCATTTAAGTTCTTATTTTAAAAATATTTTTGTTTATTTATTTTAAGAAAAAGTCGGCATGAACTAGAGTTTATAATTGTCTTGAAACCTGTAGTTACTAGCATTTCATATTTTAAAAGGGGGAAAAATGTATATAAATTGTTACTTATTAATATTATTAAGAATTAATATTAAAAAGAAACTTGTAAAATTTTTATAAGTCAGTTTCTGTAAATTCTTTGTCATTCAATACTTGGTTATGCAACGAATTTGGTTAATCGGTGCTCTTTGAAGATAGCTGAGATCGATCTGTACACGGGCTGTTTTTTGCTTTTTCAATTTTGTTTACACATAATTTTAATGAGGTCACTTTCATTTTTAAAACCGGTTTCGAAAATTAAAGCATCCTCTTAAAAAAAAAAAACTTTGCAAACAAAATAAAAAAAGGTGAAAAAAAATCTGCATATAGATTGATCTCAGCTATCCAGTGAAAAAAAGTCATTTAAAAATATTGAAATGCAACTGAGATATAAATTTCTTTCATAGTATTCCATTCCATTCTTCCATGCATTAGAGAATGGGTCTTTTCGCGTAACTGAAGTAGCCTCTTAAGTAGCGAACTGTTAAAATTATGTGTTTATATAATTTATTTATTTTCTATACTTCATAATAAAATCTTAGCATTATGTGCTTATTTTAAAATTGTTTTAGACAAATTTTATTTTAACATTGTTAATTTATCTTTAAGACCGGTGGCAGAACTATCTTCAAATGTCTGCAACGCTAATATTTTCAAAAATAGTCTGCAAAATGCAACGTATTACATAAATATATTTTTTCTGCTATTGTAGTGCTAATTAATTATGGTAACATGCATGTGTATGTGTAAATTATTTCCATCACTTACAAAATAATAATAATAATAATACAGAAAAATCCACTTCCAGCAATATCTTTCTTTTTTTCCCTTGTGCCTTTGACGAAATTTTCGTTTTCTTCGCGATCTTTTGACGAAATCCGTCTTTATTTTCGAGATTTTTTGACAAAATTTGTCGTTTTTTTCGCGATTTTTTGACGTTAGCTGTCTTTTTTTTTCAAGATTTTTTGATGAAATTTGCCGTTTTTGGGGTATCTTTTTAACAAAATTTTCCCTTTTTTTTGCAAGTTTTTGATGAAATCTGTTTTTGAGGGATTTTCTGACGAAATTTGCCGTTTTTTCGCGATGCCTTGATAATATTTGCGTTTATTCTCGCGATCTTTGGATGAAATCGCTCTTATTTTGCGAAGAAATTTTGACGAAATTATGCGTCCCACAGGAAAGAGCTATTTTTTGTGCCCCATGACCGATTTTTTGCATAATTTAAGCGCAATAGCGCGTCCGTGGCATTGCTGAGTCTGCAGGTGTCCTTAAAAGTCTGCGACGCCCGTCACAGTGTCGCGCGCATTTTGCCACGGGTTCTTTAAGCCAGAGTTTCCCCCAGAGGGTTTCAGGGGGGCGCTCCGCCCCTCCTGCCCTTTAGTTTAAAAAATAGCGCCCCTCTTGCCCCGTCATCCAAAAACTAGCGCCCCCTTGTCGTTCATTCAAAAAAAAAAAAAAAAAAAAAAAAAATGGTGTCTTTCTTGCTCCACATTTAAAAGACGCAGCCCTCCAGCGATGATCCGAACGCGCTATAGCGGGTAAATTATGCAAAAAATTGGCGTCGGAACGCAAAAAACAGCCTCATATGCGTCCCGTGGGACGAGAAATTTCGTCAAAAAATCGCTAAAAAAACAGCAAGTTTCGTTAAAAATCGCGAAATAATTTCCGGCAAATTTTGCAAAAAATGGCTAAGTTCGTCTCAAATTTTTACAAAACGGCAGATTTCCTCAAAAGATCGTGCAAAAACGACAAATTTCTTCCAAAAATCGCGATAAAACGAAAATTTTGTAAAATGATTTGCAAAAAACGGCAAATTTCATCCAAAAATCGCAATAAAACAGAAAATTCTGTGAAAAATTACGGTTCTGCGATACTTTCACGAGATTTATTTTTGATTTTCGTTTTTTCGCGATTTTTTAGCAAAATATGTAGTTTTCCATGATCTTTTAACAAAAACTGCTGTTTTTGCGATCTTTCAATAAAATTTGACGTTTTTTCGCGATTTTTTCACGAAATTTGACATTTTTTCATGATTTTTTTAACAAAATTTTTTTTTGTGTTTGTATTTTTGCAATTTTTTGATGAAATTTCTGTTTTTTCACGACTTTTTGAACCGCTAGATTCTAGATTCAACTCTATAAAAATGCCCTTAAAAATGAAAACTGCCCTAAAAAATGCAAAAAGTGCCCTGAAAAATGTTAAAAGTGTTTTTTTCAGAACAGTAGCGCCCTGCCCTTTTTTAAAACGGGGGGAAACTCTGTTTAAGCAATGCATATTTGTTTCATATATCTGCAGAGTTATGAATGTTATAATAATTTTAATAATGATTTAAAATACTTATGATAATTATTAAATTTGTTTATTACATTAATATAATTTGAAACTCATTGGAAACTTCAATATAAATATTTTTTAAAAAATTCAGTTGAAAGTGGGGGGAGGGGGGCCCAAAGTTATATATATTTTTTTTGGGGGGGGGCCTCAAAACACCTTGCTACGGCCCTGGGGGGGGAGGGTCAGCGATCTCAGCAGGCCTTCCTGTGGTCATGAGAATTTCTGTATTTTATCTAGAAGGCACGGGCTGCAGTGGCGAAGAATGTGCCCAATGGAGTATGGGCAACGCATGGTAAGATACTAATTTGTAATAATTAGGAGTTTTATTTTAACTATATGTACGCGTAAGGTTCCGTGATCTAATATTGATCCTTTCTGCTCGATGAGGTTTGACATCGTCAATCTCGAGGTTTTCTCGCCACAATCTTTGAGATTATTTGTTGATACGTTTTTTCATTAAATTTTAACTAACAGCATTATTTTTTTTTCTTTTTAATCAAACAACGTGTTTTAAGGATGACAAAAGCTGCTTACATCCCAAAAAATACTTCATTCATCACAGTGCCTTTTGAAAGTGAAGAGGGGCAAAAAATGTTAACATGATATACAATTATATGATCGTCTTCACCTGTATTCTGTAACCAGGGAAGCCCAGCTTATCCACTTGTCTCTCTGAATAATGCATCCACTTAGAAAATAATATAAATAAGTCTGAAAGTAAAAATTCCTAATTTCAAGGCTCGAAATGTACCAGAGAAAACCGGAACGATGTTCCGGTTCCATGAAACTATCAGAGATATTATTCTAATTCATGAAATTATAATTTGTAATTACTTAAGATCTCGAATGCAGTTTGTAAGTAGATTTAAAAGGATAAATAAGTTTGCCTATGATTTAAAAAAAAAAAAAAATGTTACCAATAATTTTGAAATAGCGTTCCGGTTCATGGATTTTTTTTTTTCTAACTATATTGTGTAATAATAACTAAGAAATCAGATGAACACTGAGTATTACGTAACTTTCAAATTTATGTTTTTATTTTTAATTTTATCAGTATAGCTCTGAAAAATACGTGTTCTGTATGTAACTGCTTTAAGAACTGCATAGAAAATTTATGTTACGATTTAATTATAAATTTTAATTTTAATAAAAACTAGTCGTTGGAGGCCACCGTAATACTTACCCATCATTTATAAGCATATGAAAATAAAACATGTGAAAACTATTTATACAATGTATTTCAATTCCAAAACTAAATTTAAATATTGTTAATACACATAGTAATACTCTATTAATGAATTGCTGATGCACCAATTTCAACAAATTATATAAAACGCCAAAATACTCAAGAAGTACCAAACTGCGTAAAAGAAACATCCTTATAACTCCAAAAATAATAATCATATTAACTAACAGTTTGCTGCGTCGGATTAAGCGTCTCATTTTCAATTAAAATATACCTCTGAATTGAAATTTGAATAAAATACAGGATCATGAAAAATCGAAGAATGTGGAAAACAGGATTACAAATATCTCGACAACTAATTATCCAATCGACTTCGTTTTTTATGCAAAATTTGTGTTTTTTTATTGCCTTTTACATGCATTCCTTAAAATAAAAAAAAATCGAAAATTTTTATACCTTTCATCAGAACGAATTTTTCGAGAATCCGGAAAAAATAGTTCCGAATAATCGAGGTTGCTGATATTCAATAGGCTTCGTCCCATTCTTACATACTAAGTATATACAAAATTTCAAATCTCTATCTCAATTTGTTCGTGAGATAGAGCGTTTACAGACAGACAGACAGACAGACGGACGGCAAATTTTTTTTTCTAAAAATATGTTTTTCGAAATCTCCAGTGTCAAAAACGTGTAAATCCGTCAAAAAAAATTTTCGATTTTCCAAACGATTGCAAGACTTACCCTATACTACGTATGATGGGTAAGTAAAAAGTAATATAATTTATTTTACATATACAGTTAATATTTTTTTTTCAAATATCCCATATTAATTTTAATCAGATGAAATTGTGAACCATTTGCTTTTATACAAGCAATCTTCAGTATTGTCTCTGCAATTTACATTTTTTCAAGCTCATGGTTATCAGCAAAACGAAATCTGGTGAAAGGGCAATATTTTCAAAAAGCAGCGTCTTAAGCTCCTATGGAGGCAATGTTTCTTTTAAATGAGCAATATAAGCTAGAAATAGGCTAAACTAAGAATTTTTTTAATGCTCCCTCCCTCCGCGTAAGATAATTTTCAAATATACCAATGTAATATGCATTACAGAAGAGTAAAAATTGTGAAATTATTAAAGTGCAAAAATTAATTTCTACTGTTTTTTTTTTTTTTTTTTTTTTTTTTTTCAAATAAAAAATTAAAACACTTTTTTTCCCCAAAAAAATGAAAAATTGAAACACCCTTTTTTTTTTTTTTCTTCATAGAGGCTCTCCTTCCCGAATCTACCATTTAAGATCATTTTAAATGCATAGACATAAAAAAAAGAAAGAAAAAAAAAACTAAATGTTCTTTTCTAAGGATGCTAGTGTTTAATACTGTCCCTGGCCGAAGAAATGCTTGCGAGGTAATGCTAATCCTATGGAGAGGTTATTTTCTAATATCTAATTTGCATTTTTACATTTAATTTTTCTTTTCATTGTATAGCTGAGGTGCATGCCGACATTGCTCCTTTTTTACTTTCTCGATTTTGGTCGCAGATATTTTTAAAAAGGTACTTTCACTTTTGAAACCGGTTTTGAAAGTGAGACTAATTTTAAAAATATCTGCATTCAAAATCGAAAAAATAAAAAAAAGGGAGATGTAAAGATGCAACTCAGGTATACAATGCGAAAAAATTATTTAAAAATGTCAAAATGCAAACCAGATACTTGGAAATAACCTCCCCATAGGATTAACATTAGCTCGCGAGCGCTTCGTCGGACAGAGACATAAGCCTTAATTATTTTAAATTAGTTTTAAAAAAATTTTAATTTTTTTTTTCTTCAAAAACATTAATAAAAAAATCAGTTAATAAATTTTCGAATCCAGGGAGAGGCAATAGACTTCTCCTCCTTTCCCCTCCCCTCCCTCTCCCTCTTCTTTCTTTACCAGCGCTCATGTCGTCCACGATTCCAAATCCAATAACTCACATACAGAGAGCGCGGCATCTCCCTTTGATTACAGCATCATCTCATCAGAGATCATTTCACGACTGATCTGCAGCATCTTCGGCGATGCATCGCCAAATCTTGGACTCTCCTTGTCCGAAGAAATCATCCAGGTATCTTGCTCCCGCTCAATACCATTGTGAATAGCAGGTGCACTCATTGCCCTATGGATTTGCAGGTGACCGTTTGCCCACGTGTTTCTCGTGCTTGCACCCCCTTCGGCCAGCACCGGTGATTAGACAGAATGTGCTGTCAGAGCACGTTCCAAGAAAAAACACCCCCACGCGCCAGCAAAAATTAGCTTTTGTTTGCTGAGCCAGAGAATATGAGCCGACCTTGCCTTCTAATGGAATGCAAGGACGTGATAGAATCTCATTGCAATGCAATAGTGGGTTGCTGAACATGATGTACTGGCTTTCCGACCCAAGATTCTTCATCCATGGTAATTATTCAGAGCAAGAGCCCTTTCCATAACATCGTAGTGACAGAACGTAAAGGATGCATTTCATCATAACAATTGACAGTTTCAAAAAGAATAAAAAAGGAAAGGAGCAATTTATTGGCTATCATGTTTAACATCAGTGGCTTTCCGCCTCTGGGGAAAAAAAGAAGAGGGGCTACTCTTGTGTATTGCACCGCCATTCATTTCCGGGTTTCCTTGTCGCCAACTCAAAACAGTCTCTTGATACAACTTATTGGCTATGAACATTACTCTCAAAAACATATTTTAAGATCATTTATTGTTATTTTTAAAAAATTACATTGACATGCTTATCAAACTAATAAATGAAGGAATAAAATTGGTAATCTAAGATAAACTTAAAACACGTTTAATTTAAAATAGGGTTTAATTAATATATCAAAATTATGTCAGGACAAAATCCATGATCCTAGAATTAGAAAATGTGAAAAATTGGCTTTTCATCTATTTTATTTATTCATTCATTTATTGCAGATTTACCAGAAAGAAATTTCATGCCAGAATTAAAAAATTCGTAAAACAAGCAAGCTGTTTATTTTCCCCTTTATTTTATATATTTATCTGTAGGAATTACTTATATTCATTTTCCTTTGAGGAAATTTAGAGAAATAAATAAAATTAGTATCATTAAGAAGAATAAAATATTTTAATAAAAAATAAATCCTCAGCGTTACTTTTTATTAAGAATAATGGTCTACCCTATTTTCTTCACCATGGGCCCTGATTCAGGAATTTTGCGAAGGGGGAGGACACCCCCCCCCCCCAAACGTTCGCGAATGCTGTTACACTTGGCAAATTTGTTTTCAACTTTAATAAAAACTTTAATACAATTTATGTTTCTGATAGACTTGGCAAAATCTACACATCTATTTAGGGATATTGTTGATTCTTTTACAAATAAAAACTATATTACATTTTTTATAACGCTAACTTGGAAAAACCACAAAACTAGTGGATAAACTTCAAGAACTATCTAATTTTGCTTCTAGATGAGTAGGCAAGTAATGAAATTTGACGTGGCAGTTAAAGGTCGGTTCTCTTTCCCCTCCCCCCGACCCCCAGTAAAAAGTCTCAGCGATGATGCTGCTCTAAGATGCTATTAGGCCTCTCCACCTTTCTGAAACTGAAACTGCGGTGCTATACAATATATGTACTGATCCGATGGTCAGCCTAACGCGGGACTGTTAATATTTTGTTCCCATACAAGCTTGTACTCCCATCGACCTCGACTAGATGAAATATTGAGTGAACAGGCGCGCTAACCATTACGCTGCTGAACTTAACGCTTACTACAATATTTTGTAGAAAGATCATTCTTTACTCTTTCTATTTTGATTACAGATTTTTTTTTTTTTTTTTTTTTTTTTTTTTTTTTTTTAAGAATACTTCTACTTTCGAAATCGGTTCCGAAAAGGAAAGCAAGCTCATTAAAATATCTGTAAAGAAAATCGAAAAAGTAGAAAACGGTCTTTGTACAGATCGATCTCAGTATTCAATGCAAAAGAAATATTGAAAAATATTGAAATGCAATCAAGATATCTTTATAAATTTCTTTCATAGGATTTGCATCAGAGAACGAGTCTTTTCGCTTTTCTGAAGTAGCCGTTTAGATACAGTAGACTCTCGATTAACCGGTATGGCCAGGAAATGTTTCGCACCGAATAATCGAATTTGTATAAATTTTTATGAAGAATTTTAGAAAAAGCATAGAAAATGTCAAATTATTACTCAACAGAACATTAATATTGTGTACAAATTTTTATGAAGAATTTTGTAAAAAGCATAGAAATTGTCGAATTATTACTCAATAGAAAATGATTTAACTAATACAAAAGAAAAGGAATAAAATAAATTTTAGTGTTATTTAGATTTACAATTAGTACAATATAAATATAGAAATATAGTTTACCTCACTTTTTTGTGAAGAATGAAATAAAAGAAGTTTGTTTTCGTTTTTCAGTTCCTCATTGACGAATTTTACTACGTAAATTTCTCACCATCATTTTTTTATCATGTGTGCTTTCACCTTCTTGCTTCAAGTATAATTAAGTAATGTCTCAATGTGTACTAATATGTCACTGTGACTTAATTTTCGATGCATTACAAGATTTTCTTCTTAGCCTTCCGGACATTCTTTGAAATTCATTCTTTTTTCTGAATCATAAGCGACACGCGACAAAATATCATTATCACTCAAAACTTCGCAACATTCCAATTTTCTATCTTCGTTAATCCATTGTTGGAATGCTTCTTCGTTCACATTTTTAGAACAGTTTAATATTTTCAGACCTAAGATTTTACCCTGCAAATCTGTACTACCGTCTTCATCTGCAAGAATTTCATTTTTTTTTTCATTCTATCTGTCCGAAATTAAGAAGGGGGGGGGGGGGCAGAAACGGCCTGTGCCCGGGTCACCACACCAGAATAAAGGGTCGCCAAATAAGATTATGTGTGTAAATTTTTGTCACATCTATGTTTAATACAGTTTTGTTAAAATCGTCCTGTGTAGATTATACCAAAGTATAGAAGAATTTAGGGATGATATAGCATACGGACCCTGTATAAATCGGAATTTTTCGATTCATATTACAAGATTTTAATAAATCAGTATTTGACAAAGAACATTACGTATTACAGTATTACATATTTTATGATTATAGATTTTAAATTTTAAATTAATTCGGGTATTATAAAATTCAAAAAATTCTGTGTGTAAATATACTTTCCTGAGCAGGGATTGAGGGGGGGGGGCGCCAAATTCCATGTTTGCCCCGTGTGCAAAAAATACTAGTTTCTGTCCTGTAATCCTATAAAATTACCCTCCATGATCTTTTAACCGAGGTGCTTTTTATTAATTTACATACAACATACACAGTAGAAGCTCGAAATAACGCAGTCCGATATACAGCGAATTCAGATTTAAAGCGGGAAAAAATATGCCCCCCCCCCCCAAAAAAAAAAAAAAAAAAAAATAAATAAATAAATTTTAGGATAAATTTTGCTTTTAAAATTTCAGTAAAACACAGTGAGGGACTTGCAGTCTGCGGTTAGTGCTATGCATCTTGATATCTCTGACGAAAATTTAAATCACTAGATATAGAAATTGACAACAGCGAACCAATTTCAGAGGTCAAAACATATCAGGATATCATTGATGCTGTAAGGCATGAAAATTGCAGTAAGCAAGGTGATGATGATGAAATTTGAAAATGATATGGTAATGAAAGACGACGTTCCACATGTTAGTGAAGTCATTTGATATTTAACGAAGGTAATTTCGTGGATGGAGAGGCAAGAAGATTCAGATTGTGTTCATCTACTCCATCTTGCTAGTGTGAAACAATATGCCAAAAAGAAACGAAACGCCTCAGTTCGCCAAACAACAGTTATGGACATTTTTAAGATAGCGCAAGATTAAGTCTGTGTTCAGTGAATGTTAAAATTCATTACATTTCACAAAGCGGGTAAGTGTTTTCATCATTCTGTACCATTTCTTTGACACCATTCCGATATACTACGCTTAAGCTATAACATATCTCCCAACAGCCGTGTTATATCGGCTTCTGCTTTATATAATAAATTGTATCCAAAATTATGAAATTTTTATAGTCCCATTTAATCTGCAACCAGATAATCCAACGCCGGCTAATCGGAAGTCTACTGTATATGCATTTATAAGGAATGCAAAGAGGGGAGGGGGGGTACATATAATATAAATTGCAATTTTAACACAATCAATCTGATTGCTAAAGTTATCATGCGAATTAAATATTTTTAACTAAGCGAAAAATTTCCCAGGCCCGGAATCGAACCCAGATACTTGGCTTACAAGGCCAATGCTTTTACCAATTAAGCTAACTGGGCACGACAACCGGTGAGCATTTTTTCGCTCAGATAACCTCATTGGACATAACATCTGGTCTGTCATTTAGACAATTCAACAGAATAAACCACAGATAAAGGAACCCCATAGAACGATGGGTACGTTGATGAATTCCAATTTTAACACAATCAATCTGATTGGTAAAGTTATCATGCGAATTAAATATTTCCAACTGAGCGAAAAATTGCCCAGGCCGGAAATCGAACAAGATATTTGGCTTACAATCTATCTAAGCGAAAAATACTCGCCGCCCACATAGCATGCATGGTCACAGTGACGTCACAGTGAGTCACTGTGGTCACGTCACATCTGTGACCAAAATGCCACCGCTCAGTGACGTCACATTGTGACTGAAATGTGACGTCACATCTGTGACCAAAATGCCACCCTTCAGTGACGTCACATTGTGACTGAAATGTGACGTCACATCTGTGACCAAATTACCACCACTCAGTGACGTCACATTGTGACTCAGAGGTGACTTTCTTAGAAAACTTTAGAAAATTACAAAAATTCTTCAAACTATGTTATTTACTGTCAAAAAACGTGTTTTCTGGCATTTCAGAAGAATATTGTGCAATCGCTGTTATGTCACACGTTACATGCACTGCATGAAACGTGTACGTCATATCACATATGTGAGATAAACCTCCCGTTATATGAAAATAAGCACCCAGCAATGAACCTATCAGTGAAACTTCCATTTAAGGAAATTTCTCGTTACACTTAAATGCTTCGTTATAAAAAAATATCGTTGAATAGAAACCCACGAAAATTCATGAAATTTGTATAGTAAGCTACAAATAAAAATGGAAATATTATAAAACTGTGTTTTAATTTGGATAGTAATTTTTGTTATGCAATATAGCCACATAAAAAAAATCATTAGTATAATATCTAAAAAACCACGTAATAAAGGACGGGAAACAAAAACTGAATCGCAGCGTTCTATTTCTCGTTTTCTCTTGTATTTCAAATCGAAAAATTAAAAAAAAATTGGAATATTACTTTGTGTGCGATCTCTTATGAAAGAAACACTCATAAAAACTTTCGCATCTTTTTTAAGTATTCGGAGAATGGACCTATAATATTTTCGTGGAACTAGAATCCCTTTCTTAGCATATCGAAAAATTTTCGCATTTTCCCCCTTTTATTTAAAAGATAAAATAAATACATAATTTCAATTCATACAATCCGCTGAAATATATTCACCAATCAATCTTAACAGCAATCTATCCTTTTGAATATTATGCACGCACGGAAGTGCAACAAATTTTGCTAAGTAGAATTTTTTTTTTAATATGAATATTAATTTAAATGTTAATTGCGTTCTAAATGAAGGTTCAACAGAAAATTAAAAAAGGAGATAATTTCATTAAATATGGGCTTCGTTAAATGAAAGTTTCACTGTACTTCGAAACTAATTAAAAGTAAAATAGAAATGCGTGAAAAAAAACTTTAACTCAAAATTTTAATTAGGGATACCCTCATAAAACTAATGCGCATGCGCATTCAACTTATAAATCTTCGAAGCTCAAACAACCAATAATAACAAAAAATCACCTGCTTAAAAAATATCGTTTGGCAACGACAAGAATAGTTGACACCAGTGTATTTATTCTTTAGAATATTATGCAGCTGTTCTAGTAACTTTGTTATGATGTTATGTGTGTATATTTAGTACGTAAGTTGAAAATTTTTAAAAAGTTATGCAAAAATGCGATCAGGTGATATTTTATATAAAATGTCGGCCCGAAGAAATACAATATCAGTGGCGTTTTGTTAATATGAGCGCGCCAATGTCATTGTACTTCATTCGGACATTCCGACTTCGAAATTATCTTCCCTGTTTGGATTATGAAACTGGAATTAGAGGATAATGCCGATAAGAAAGAGGTAAGAAAATGTTATTTTTCTTGCTTTTTTTACAATGATTTCTGTTGATTTCGTAAAAAACATGTTATAAAAGGAATAAGTATCAAATTAATTTAACTTTTTTGAATTCACTTACCTTAGCAAATTCAATAAATTTAACATTTATTTTGTTGAAATACGGAACAGCATGTCAACGATTTGAAAATAGTTAATAATATCATTTTTAAAATGCACTTTAATCACATTTTTTTAATTACATGGTTAAAATCACATTTTAATAAATTAAAAAATATACACATAATCAAAAGTTAACGTAATTAATATATAAAGGAGTTTGGGGTTGTTTAATTGTTGAAAATAGTGATAAATATACTAATTTATGCACTAATATTGCAAAAATACTTTTGTAAAACTTTTTTATTACCTTTCTGAATTTCTCATAATCCGAAAAATTTGATAACTGTAATTCCATGACATTTATTATTTTAAACCATGTATCTAAAATAATTAAGATATTGATTTTGTGGTAATAACAATTATTGATTTTAAAAAATGAGTAATTATCGCATTATTTTATTAATTTTTGATATCTTAATTGTTAAATTGTGTTGAAAATAACAATTTTGTTTCATTAGTATGTGTTCATTAAATCGTGGTTCTAAATAGTCATAAAAACAATTACATGTACACTTTTGTGGGATGTACATTGATGAAATTTTTAGTGTTTGATGTATTTCTATTATTTTGAATAAAATTTTGTCTAATATTGGGAAGTGAGACTCAGAATACTTAAATATTATTAATAGATTCATCTAATACAAAAAAAAAAAAAAAAAAAAAAAAAAAAAAAAATGAAATCTAATAATTATAACAAAAATTCCTTAAGGATGTCCTTTACCTGCACATCTATACTATATGACATATACAATATATATATATGAGTTTAACTACGAATTTAAACCATGGTGTAATCATACATGCGCACAGGCCACTATAGTAAGAAAATAACTAAGCGTAATTCTAGAACTGATTGCCTCATCTTCATTTGTACTCGATTTTCAAATAAAATCTGTATATTACGAATATTACGCATAAACTTCACGTAGTTTTATCAAAAGATAATTCTATATTATATTTAACAGAATGATTTTAATTAGTAAATTAATCAAACGAATATTAATTTTCCAAAATGAGTAAAAAAGTGTTTAGGTTAGGATTCGAACTAGAGACCCTCGATGTATGCTGCCAATGCTCTTCCAACAGAGCAACTTAGCTCGCACAATTGACCAAGAGAAATATCATTATACACTCATACGAATAGTATGCATTTATTATACGGGTAGTTTGAAAAAAAATTAAAGTATTATTACATAGGGTTATGTATAATAATGATAAGTATGCGTTCGTATTCACTGTGTGAATTTTGTGCGTCAGATTCTTCCAGGATAGTTCAGTCGACAAAGTATTGACATTTGCGCGAAAGACTGCGTAGTTCGAATCCTGACCTGGACACTTTTTCAATCAGTTGGAAAATTACAACAAAAGATAATTAAAAGATATAGGGTGGATGCTCCAGTTTTGGTAACTGCACAAGTTTTGACCACACTGGAATGATTTACCCTCTATTTAGGCTGTAAATTGATTTTAACAAATTATATGCATTCTTACTCCTTAATCTAACACTCTTTTATCATTTCCAATCCCATTTGTTTATTTTTTGATAAAAAATGACTTGCAAAAAAAATAAATGTGTAAAACTATAGAGTGCACTCACATATATTAAGGTTTTTGCAAAGTTTTCATAATCTTTCAACATTAGGCATTTATCGAACTTTATTTGTTCTGAAACAAATTGCTATGAAACTTTATAACGTAGGCTTTCTCTCTGTTGTAATTTCATATCTAAATTAATTATTTTTACAGCTTAAAGTAGGGGTGGCCAAAACTGGTACTTTAAAACTGCTAAAACGGCCATAACTGCTATGTGTACCAGTTATGGCCATGGTGTGGCCAAAAAGAGCACAACATTATGCTCCACTTTTGGCTACAAAACTAATTATAGTGAAAATTTCAGCAATATATTTAGAAATGTTTTATGACTTATAAATTTAAAAGTTCAATAAAATTACAGCATGATTTAGTGGTTTCTTGTATTTTTTTTTTTTCAAAACAAAATGAGGATGTTGCATAACTTTTGCAAAATTTCAAGCACTTGAATTTAGAAATAACAAATAATGTGAAAATCTTTACACTATAAATAGGATTCATTTTAACAAGTTAAAAAAAGACAATTCTGTACTCTTAAAAATGGTCTAGATTAAACACTGTTATAAGATAGGAAGTAAAATTATGGCTTTTCAAAATTCATTGTCAGCTTTTCAAGATGGTTAAGTTTTGTAGTATCTCGTTCTACCTTGCAACACAAGTTTATAGAATGGAGACCAGTTTTTACTATTTTTGAATCTCAAGTAATAGGGTTGTGCTATTTATGATGGCCAATTATCTATATGAGAGATATGGGCCGAAGAGAAGGGGGATGCCCTTCTAAGGAAGGTCTTTCTAAAATCCTAGCCCATATTTACACAAGGAAATCTAAGATTTGAAGAAAACTAACTCCAAATGATTAGGCTGACAGGCAGCTAAGTACGAGGAATTAAAGTTAAAAATCAGTTGGGAAAAAAATGGATTTTAGAGATTGTCAAAATACTATTTCATGAAAAAATGGAATAATTTCAAGATTCTAGTCATATAACTGTAAATATTGATACAGTATAACATATGATATATATAAATGAAAATATGCAAAATGTTAAAATAAGCTTTTTATCTCCTATAAGTCTTTTTTATGAATTAAATATATTTTTTGTTTTTAAATTTAAGTGTTCAGTTAAAATCAGCTTAAGTATATTTTATTTGATGTTTTTATGATTTCATTTAAAAAAATGCAAGTCTTTTTTATACAGCAAACAAATATGTGTGTGGTAAAACAGATTTTGCACAAAAATGCTTTATTTTTACTTATTATCAGTTAAAATGTTTGCAAAATTACAAGATATTAGGGTGGCCAAAACTGATGCAGGGGTGGCCAAAACTGGTGCAAATTGAAAGAAATTACTTAACGAGTTGTTACTCACAATCTTTAATATTTGATAGAAAGTTATTATAATTAACAGAAAGACAACTAAATTTACTAAAGAATACTGTTATTGCGATTTAATATGCTTTATTCAGTCTAAAACTATAAAATTTCCATTTAAACTTTTCTCTTAATGTGACCAAAACTGGAGCATCCACCCTATATACTTAAAGACATCAGGATTATTGGTAAGAAATATTGGCAAGCTGTACAGTTTTAGATGTGTGCTGGGATTTGTGGATATTAAAGCGAGTAAAAGTTTTTTTTAAAAAAAGTTCAAAAAGATTAAACAGTTTGAACAACATACTACAAAATGTGTGTCAGTTATAAATAAAATTGAAGCTATGAAATTTTCAGCATGTGGGGAAAAATATATAAATATTTTTGAAAGGTAATATTTTTCAAATTTTGAAAACAACACCAGAGTTGTAAGGCATGTGAGGTAAATCAAATTTTTAACTTTAATTTAGAAGAAAGTCTCCTTACTGCAGGTAACTATTTTTATATATTATACAGTATTTGTTCATAAATTGTCAATATATGATTTTAGGACTCAAACCCTATTTTAACAGGAACATGGCATGGTGTTATAGTTTCATCAGATCCTGTTTCTTTTAAATTGTTAGAGAATCGTTAAGAAAAGTTAAATTGTCACAGAATCATCACAGTGTTAACGAAAGTTTTGTCACAAATGATCTGCAGCGTGAGTCTAAAATAATGGGACAAACTTTAAGGGAGGTGGTAGAGCTCATTATAATAAATAATTATGGCATAGAAATTTTTGACTGGAAGTGACGCGTTAAAACGCCACACTAGTCACTGCAAAAGACACGGATTATAATGTTAAGTGTATGGAAGCGCTATTTTCAAATATCTCGCTAAAATTTTAATATTTTCCAGGGCTTGAATTTCAGGGCGGGATGGCGGGATTCGCGCCCAAAATTTTGAAATCCCGCCCAAAAGAATATCGTGGGCGGGAGACTCCCGTCCAAAAAAAATTACGAATTTTCTGAAATATTTTGCATTTTGAAACTACGATTAACTCCCACGATCTTTTTGCATATTTTGTGATGTTTTCGTGTGACTGAATGACATATTTTGCTAGTTTTTTACTGCCAAAAATCGTTGAATTTCACGATTTTTTTCCGCAATCGATCGTTAAATTTCGCATATTTCCCCCGCGATCGACCGACAAGTTTCGTGCGATTTTTCGCCGCGAGAGCGGAGTAAATCTGTTTCGAATTTTCCAAAATATTAACGCATTCGATTCCAAAAGTTATGAAACACCGTTTATCAGCCCAGAAATTCGGGTAGTTATTCCGAAAATATAGGCGTTTCCTTGAAAAACAACACGCACAAAAACACATCTGTTTATTATTATAAGTATAATTTTTAATCAGAAATAATATACGCTGGATTAACTTTTGAAAAATTAGATTACCCGGACCCTACTTGCAGGAATCTACACTCAACCTAAAATCAACCTGAACCAAACACAGAGTTTACTACAGTTATGAGATTCTTCCGCGGATTTTCGATTTTTTTATATCAGCAAAAGATCGGGATAATTACTCTTTTCATCAAAAGATCGCGAAAAGATACTATTTTCGTGAAAAGATCGCGAAAAAACACGATTTTCGAAAAAAAGATCGCGAAAAAACACTATTTTTGTAAAGGATCGCAAGAAAGCACTAGTTTCGTCTAAAGATCGCGAAAAAAGAACTAGTTTCGTCTGAGGATCGCGAAGAAACACGGCTTTCATCAAAAGATAGCTAGATAAACGCGATTTTTGTCGAAAGATCGCGAAAAAAACGCAATTTTCATCAAAAAATTGTGAGAAAAACGCGATTTTCTTCCATAGATCGCGAAAGAACCCGCAATTTTCGTCCACAGATCGCGAAAAAAATGCGTTTTTCGTTCACAGATCGTGAATAAACGCGTTTTTCGTTAAAATATCGTGAAAAATATAATTTTGTGAAAGAATCGCAGAAAAATGTGAATTTCATCTAAGAATTTAAAAATTTACCTAAAATTTTAATGTTTTTAACAACCTTTTTTTGTAGATAAAAGGCAAATTTAACATTAGCTTCCCATGTTTGTTAAATGATCTGTTAAGTGAAAACATGATAAAATTTGAATTTGACAACTAGCTAAGATTGCTGTGCAAAAAAATTGCATTAGAAATACAAACTTAAAATAGAAACTTTCATTTCAGAATTACTTATAGTAGCATTTGCATAAATTGATTCATTCTGACCCCCCCCCCCCCAAACAAAAATAAAATAAAATAAAACAGGATTTAAGAAAAAATACTATTGTATTATTGCAAATAAAATAATTTTAATTACCTTTAACGCATGCTATTTAAAAATAATTTCGCATTTTCCGGTTTTCTCGCTTTTCCTCTTTTTTTAACTTTTTGCAATCTTATACCTGTATCTAGACCTTTAACAAAAGTAATTAGCACTGGGAGGGAATTGATTTACTCTTTTTTTTTAACTAAAAAACACATTTTGCATAATTATTCCGAGTTGTTGATAAAAATTGCTTTAGTGGTATTTTGTCGTGTCTGTATTCATGTAACTTTTTAAATAGTACATAAAATAACAGTAGGTTTTAAAGATTTTTTTTTCTCCCTCCCAAACAGCTAAACTCCCCTCCATTTATAAATGGTGGTAGGGAGACTCCCCTCCTCTGGAAAATTGAATTTCAAGCCCTGTTTTCGTATATTTTTTTCCATAGGATAGCTGAGGACGACCTGCAACTGAGCTGCTTTTTACTTTTTTGATTTTGGTTACAGATTAAAAGAAAAATACTTTAACTTTCAGAACCAGTTTAAACCGGTTCTAAAACTGAAACTATTGTAATATAAAAAAAAATATAACCAAAATAGAAAAAGTAAAAATTAGCCCGGTTGTGGATCGTCCTCAGCTATCCTATGGAAAAAATATGTAAAATATTGAAATTTGAGCAAGATATTTGAAAACAACGCCCCCCCCCCCCCCCAAAGACTTAACATTATCATCCGCGTCTTTTTTTGGTGACTAGTGTAGCGTCTTGACGGGTAACTTCCGGTCATATATTTCTGTGCCATCATTATTTGTTATAGCGAGTCCTACCGCCCCCTCAAAGTTTGTTCCATGATTTTGGACTCACCCTGTATTTCACAATTTAGTCACAATGTGACTTGAAAGCATTGTCACTTTCGTCACAATTTCGTCACAATGTTAATGACAAAATCGTCACAAATGACACATATAGTATGGATTTGTAATTTAAAGTATGTTGACAGGTTCTTTTTAAAAATGCATTCGCTGGAGTTGTATGCTATGATCGCTTAAGATAATAAATGCTTTTTAAGAAAATTCTTTATTTGCAGTAAACTTATAAATTTTAAAGGTTTTCATACAGAAAAGCTAGGGATGGTGCCTGAACGCATTATCAAGAAAACAGTCTTCACATGACTGTCCCGTGAAGCGAGAGGGAGGCAATTAATTCCTCACTGAAAAATTCACACATTGGCATCACACAATTGGCGACATTAAACATATGAAAAATGACTGATATCATCTCCGCAAAATTGTCTGTTACGCTTAAACAATAAAAGGATTTTGAATTTAATAGCAGGGCAACCAGAAAACAGCAGTCCTAAAAAATACGCCTTAAAGTATGTGCTGGCAGTTTCCTGAGTGTTGTATGGATTTTTAGAAAAAAATACATTAAAAAAAACTACTGTTTTATCTAAAAAAATACATAAAAAGAGGTTCCAAATTATATCTTAAAGATAATGTACATTAAAATGTGGCTTACTTTCTAAGAACTAATGTGTTACATATTCTATGAACAAAGATGTGTATTTTCAATGAACTAATTTGTAAACAATCTCTGAACAATAATATAAAACTTCAACGAACTAAAGTGTACATCTCTATGAACTATAACGTACGACATGACTGAACACATGTATAAAATCTCTATGAACTAATGTGAAAAACATCGATGAACTAACGTGTAAAATTCTATAAACAAACATGTAAATATTCTCTGAACCAAAGTGGAAAAAAAAATCGATGAACTACTGTGTAGAATTTCTATAATTAATCATGTAAATATGCTATGAACTAAGTTGTTTATTCGGCGAACAAAATGACCAGGAAGAAAGCGATTTTTTTGTTTAAAAAAAATGAATGTAACTAGTTCCTCATGTACAACAAGAATGGAAAGTAAAGCGATGAACTAGTGTAATATCAATGAACAAAGAATGTGCGATGAACTCTTGTGTTTTTTCTATGAACAAAATTCTTATGTGTACCAGGAACTAATACATTATATGACGTGTTTAAAATAATTGAAGATGTAAATAATGTGTATTTATAACAATTTAAACTTCAAAAGAGGAAAAATGCCTGTTCCTAACAGTAAACCAACCAGCATGAATGAGTGTAAAATTATGTAAAACAAAATAGTTTTTTTGTCTGCAGAGTAAAATAAAAGGAATGTGATCATGACACAGTATGTAGAAAAAATATTACAGAAGTACATAAAAATTATGACTGAATTCAACCAAGGCGAGTGATATCTTTGAACCATAACCAAAAATAATTTTCTGAGAATGAAGTGTAAGTATGTGTATGCATGTAAAGCCAGGTTGAATATGAAACCACAACAAATATGTACAAGAGTTGCAAGAAAAAGGAAATCTCTGTGAAATATATTCTAACGAATTAATTTGAAAACCGCGAGGTCGCGCGAGATCACACTTCAGTAATAAAATGCCTAAATAAATAAAAAATTAAAAATGTTCTGCACATGAAAAAAAAAACGATGAGAATTTAGCAAAGTGTCTAATAATAGTAAATTTTAAAAAATGAATTAATGAATTTTGTAATTAAAATCAAACTTTCTCTCCCTTTGCGTAGGTAAGTGGCCATCTTACCCCCAAAAGGAAAAGAAAGCCTTCAGGAAAAAAAACATTCTTGGCATTGTGCTACCTCTAGAAAATAACACAATGCAAGAAGAAATCTATCGAAAACAGTCACTGAATATTAGAAACAAAAATAAAAATATTAACTGAATTTTAAAAATACTGAGATTTCACATCTAATAATGTGTGCAGGATGCAACAAAACGGCATACAATTGATTTAAAATGTATACTGGTACGTTATATGTTTTAACTGCATTAATGAAATAAATAAAATCTATCTTTCTGTTATTATTAATAATAATATTGATGACTCGAGCAGGCATTAAAAATGTTAAGAGGAAAGCTTGTGACAGGTTGAGATAATATAACCAAAGAAAATATGATATTTTACACATGAGATCTCCAAATATAAAAGCATATTATATTTGCGAAAATATTTTAAAATATAAATTATGCAATGTCTAATTGCTGTCAATAATGTAAAGTTTAGTAAAAAAACAAGTGAAAATTTACCATAAGCGAAAACAAATTTAAGCTTGTCGCCTCATTCATTATATTTCTAAATTTGTCAACATGACAACACATAAAATATTTTTATAATGGTATGACGTGATATACCACTTAATGAACTTTATATGTTATGAACATTAAAATAAGATATCTATACACAAATATGTAAAAGGCATATAAAATTAATTACCTATATCTATGTAATAAAACAAACATACACATTGATTATATAAAAATTGTAAGACCATTCTGTATATTATCAAATAAATGTCTAAGAAATACTATAATATTTCAAGAAAATTATCTAGATATATTTTTATGAAATAACCTTTAAAATGAAAGTTCTTATAATGTTATAATTACTGATGAAGAATAATCATGCGTATACGCTTAAATATTATATGTTATAAAACCGTCATCTTCTTTATATACTCAGAATAAAAAAACAAAATTCCTTAATATTTAGCTGCAAGAAATAGCTCTACTTAAATGGATATAATTAATAGAAAATGCTGCTTTAAAGATATTGATTATATATATTCAATTATGCAATACAGAAAAAATGGTAAATACTTTTAAGTACAAATATAAAAATAATCTATTATCTGTAAATAATACTCAATAGAAACACAGTAAAACATAACTTACCCTTTGATTATGGAATTTTCAAAGCATAATAAAATATAATTGAAATGATACAATTTTATGTATCTTAAGAGGAAGGCAGTGTCAAATATCTAGAGAGGTGCATACATCTTTATTTATTACAAGTATTCATATGTATCTTTCTTCATACTTTTTTTTTTTTAACTTTCCTAACCTGCAAAAATAATAGTCTGACATAAAAACATTCTCTCTTATTTATCTGGAAACATGAATGTTTTAGATGCACCATTAACTTACCTTTAACCTCTTTTTTTTTTTTTTTTTTTTTTTTTTTTTTTTTTTAATCCTCTTATAAAATCAGATAAAGAAATATATAAAACTGTAAATGTATACATATGAATGTCAGATTGTAATAGTTCAAAAAGAATCGCATTGCAAAGTAAATAAAAATGTAATATTTAAAGAAAATAAGTAAAATAATAGATTTTTTCTTTAGCACAATCATCCAAAAAAAAATACGATTTATGAAGTCAATATTCTGAATTCTTTTTTTTTAAGATTGTCTTAATACTTTGAATGAAATTTCAGTAAGAGTGCACAGTTGATAGATACTTAGTTATATGAAAAATATCCTTTTTATCATGTTCTCATATTTGGCCTCTTATTTCTTAAATAGCATTTGTAAAACTATGAAATATTTCGACGTAATCTAAGAAAACTTCTAACTAATATTATTCACAAAAATAAATATGAGCATGAGAAAACAATGCATAATAAACAATAATTGAAATAAAATCACTCATCATATTATTCTAAAATAATAACAAAAAAGTCATGTATTTAAAATAGAAATTGAGCATTAAAATCATAAAATATAAAATGCATATATTTTCTCGTACTCACATTTTATACCGCAGATGTTTATTTATTTTCTTCACTATCTTTTTTTTTTTTTAATCACTCCATTGTTTTAATTTGGCAGCATTCTCACGAGTGCGCTAATTTTTTTACTTCTTTTCATAATAGATTTCGACAATTCCTTTTTTTTTTATTTTGAAGAAATGCAATATATGCACGTTGGCAATCGAAGACACACAAAATCCAGCGCAAAAACACCTAATCTATGAATGTAGATTAAATTGCAGATCAAACACGAAAATCTGTAGCACTGAGCACACTGCGCACGATCCATCTCTGAAGTAAACAAAAACTACTGAAGTACACAAAGTAGAAATAAAATGCACTATATTGCCGAAAGCAAGGCTGCGAGTTGAACGGAGATGAAGTATGAGTCACCACAATCTACCGCAGATTCTTAGGCCTACATCGGGAGGAGCAGGCGTTAACGAGCAGGAGTTCTTTAAGCTGAGCCTCATGAAATTTTTTGATCAGAAAAATCAGCTGCATCCAACATGAATAATGGTTCGGCGCCGGGACACAATTCCAATGCGATCCATCAGGGAAAAATCCGGCAGCGACAGTCCGCATTCTATAGGCACTCCAAACTATATTCTATGAACTGAGAACACTCATAATAGCTAATAGTCTATATTCCGAAAACGTAATAGATAGTCATCTGTCGGGGGAATAGACTTTCAAAAATCATGTAAACATCCAATGAATAAGATAATGTCATACTACTCAGGTAGATAAATAGTCCAGATAATAGTCCAGATATAGTCCAGATAAGTGCTAATAAATAGTCCAGAAACTAAACTTTCAAGCAAATCGAAACAGGCAACTAAAAGCAGGCAACTAAAGCAGGCACCATCCCTTGACGTTTAAAAAAATTGCGAATCCTGGTCACGGCACCATAAATTTATATAGTATGGATCTGTAATTTAAAGTATGTTGACAGGTTCTTTTTAAAAATGCATTCGCTGGAGTTGTAGGCTATGATCGCTTAAGATAATAAATGCTTTTTAAGAAAATTCTTTATTTGCAGTAAACTAATAAATTTTAAAGGTTTTCATACAGAAAAGCTAGGGATGGTGCCTGAACGCATTATCAAGAAAACAGTCTTCACATGACTGCCCCGTGAAGCGAGAGGGAGGCAATTAATTCCTCACTGAAAAATTCACACATTGGCATCACACAATTGGCGACATTAAGCATATGAAAAATGACTGATATCATCTAAGCAAAATTGTCTGTTACGCTTAAACAATAAAAGGATTTTGAATTTAATAGCAGGGCAACCAGAAAACAGCAGTCCTAAAAAATACGCCAAAAAGGAATCCGACTGCCAATTCGTACGTTAGGAGCATATTTTGGGAAAATGTTCTCAAAAGACATAACAACCATTATCTACATGAAAAGACTCTTATGCAACGAATAAGTTAGACTTAAAATTACGCAGAGAGAAAAATGAAATTTCACTGACCGCAAACACATTCGAACATTATTCTTTTAGGTAGATTTCGTATGAAATATTAGGTAGATTTCGTATGAAATACTACCTATTGCATTGTCTCCCATGTTGGAATTTCTGAAAAATTTTTGCAGATCTACACGAATCATGACTCCTAGACCCCAAAACTACCATCAGTAAAAAAGTTTATATATATATCTATCTATCTATCTATCTATCTATCTATCTATCTATCGGTGTATATCACTTTCTTCTAGACACGATAACTTCCATAATTATGCTCAGATCTTCATCAAACTTTTACATAAAATCAAGGGGCATAAAATCTCGGTTAAGTTCGTTAATGGGCAAAATCGGACCAAGGGGGTGGAAGTTAGGAGGGTTTTTGTGAAAACAGAAAAAAGGCGATAACTTTTTAATTAAAATAGATATCGAATCGGTTTAAAGTTTATATTACTTCTAAAAAATTAGGAAAAAGTTTATGCGGGACAGATTTTTGATAAAGTTAAAAATGGGCTCAAGGGGCGAAAAAAACATGGTTTTTGGGAGAAAAAAATTCATAACTTCGTCAATTTTCAAGATATCAAATCCAACTAAATTTTATATAAATGTACACAATATTATCTAAAACTTTTGTATTTACAAGTTTTTGATAGGACCAATTTTTACCGATGAAAAAAATTAAAAACGAAAAGAAAAAGGGGGGAGGAAAAAGAAAAAAACCCATAACTTACTCAATTCTTAAGCAATTAAATCTAATTAAATTTATTTTACATCTTCATAATAATATCTACAACTTTTATATTGACAAGTTTTTCATAGAACCAATTCTTATAGCAAAAATAAATTAAACAAAAATAGGAGTTGGAGAAAAAACCTCAAATCCAAACTGCTTATATTCTGACTCATTTTAAAATTCATTTTTGATTTTAAACGCATCCAAATGACAGATCCTCTTATTTAGCAACTATATAATGCGACTTATTGGCCAATTTTTTGATAAAGGCAGAATATATTTTTAAAAAGGCTGCCAAAAAAGGTATTTTGAACAGATTTCCCGAAGTTTTCATCATTAAAAAATTCATTAAGTATAACAAATTGCGTTTTTCATGAGTCATTTTTAAATTCACTTTTGTTCTCAAACCCATCCAATTTACAGGTCCTATTACTTAGGAACTATATAACTTGACGTATTGGCCAGTTTTTTGATAACGGCAGAATATATTTTTTAAAAGGCTGCCAAAAAGGGTATTTTGAACAGAATTTCACGAAGTTGTGATTAAAATTTGAGGAAATTTAAGAAATTGCGTTTTTACCGAGTCATTTTTAATTTTTTTTTTTTTTTGTTCTCAAACGCATTCAATTTACAGGTTCTCTTACTTAGGAACTATATAATGTGACGGAGTGGCCAGTTTTTTGATAAAGGCAGAATATATTTCAAAAAAGGCTGCCAAAATGGGCACTTCGCACAAAATTTCCCAAAGCGAGATGATTAATGAACTGTGGGTATTCAAATAACAAATTGGTTATTTTATGACTCATTTTTAAATCCAATTTTGCTCTGACACGCATTCAATTGACAGTTTTTTGTTACTTAGGAACTATATAATGTGCGTATTCGTCGATTTTTTGATAAAGGGTGAATATATATATTTTAAAAGCTGTCAAAGTAAGCACTTCGCAAAAAAATTTCCCAAAGCGATCATGATAAAAGAATTGAGGTTGTATTCAAATAACAAATTGTTTATTTTATGACTCATTTTTAAATTCAATTTTGCTCCCAAACGCATTCAATTGACAGTTATTTGTTATTTAGGAACTGTGTAATGTGCCGTATTGGTCAGATTTTTGATAAAGGCTAAATATATATTTAAAAAAATCTGTCAAAGTGGGCACTTCGCACAAAATTTCTCAAAGCGATGTTGATTAAAGAATTGTGGATGTATTAAAAATAATAAATTGGTTATTTTATGACTCATTTTTAAATTCAATTTTGCTGTCAAACGAATTTAATTAACAGTTTTTTGTTATTTAGGAACTATATAATGAGCATGAGCATATTGGTAAATTTTTTAAATAAAGTAAGAATATAATTCAAAATATATTGCCAAAATGGGCATTTAAGTAAAGATAGGCCATTTTTTTTTTTTTTTTTTTTTTTTTTTTTTTTTGAGATGAAACCTTTTCGAAATCTACCTCCGCCTATAGGCCATGCCGAAAGGGATTTTTTTTTTATTATTTGTTTCCAGCAAGTAGTCCAGTCATTTAAGCTTAAATTAGGTAAGAATCTCGGAATTCGAGATACCCAGCTGTAAGTCTGTAAATACTTGTATATTGACACTCTAAAAGTTGTCTCAAAACCTACATATGGTAGGGTGTACGCAACTATTAAATTCCAAGGTCAAAGGTCACAAAAATCGGTTTTTTGCGCTTTTTTTGTAAATATCTCATTTCCTATAGGTTTTTTGCTATTTGTATTTATTATCAATATTGTAGAATACAAAATTCTCTACAAATTTTGTTTAAAAACATTTTTCATACGTCGAACCGTTTTCGAGAGCGCGCGGTCACAGCATCACTTCAGGTCAAACGGTGCCTCCGGTCGAAAACGCGCCATATATCATTTTTTTCCTAACCTATCCACTTTTTATTCAGTATTAATTTATTTAACAACACTTACCTGTCGATGTAATTGCAGAATTGTTAATGAAAATATAGGAATTATATTTGAATTTTAACCTAATTAATATAATATTAATAACTTCTTACATGATGAAAAAAAAACCCAAATAAATTATGAATTAATCGTTTTATTAAAAAATACTATTCAATACATTTATTTTTATTACAAGTAAAAAAATGGAATAAAGGGTACAAAAACTATAATTTATGTTTTTAATCATCTTCTTCCTCTTCATCGTCGTCTTTTGGCAGCTGATAAATTTCAAACTGGTCTTCATTATCGTCTTCAACGACATTTGTCTCAAGTTGTTCCATGATTTCGGGGTCAAAGGTTTCATCTTCGTTAATGTCGCTCTGATATGGTTCTGCATTGAGACAAGCTTGTCCATTACATTGACCACAAGCTAAAGAGCATTGCAAGCCCACTTTCCTGATTCCTCAATGAAAATAATGTGACGTTCATTATTGATGGCGGATTTCTTCTTCATCATGTTGTATGGAGCAGAGAAGATACTTTATCTATTATTTTTGATAAATACATTAATTATTTAAAAAGGCATTACAGTTACAAAATAATTGTTGTATTTGACGGATATTCAGACAACAGTAAGAACGTAAAAGCTATGGAACAGCAGAGAAGAACTGCTGCACTTTCAAAAACGTATGAAGTTTGTTTAGATGAAACAATGGTTGTACCAGTTACTCAAGAAAAATTCTTATCAAATCGAAATAACAAAGATATGCTCATTAATACCTTAACTGAAAAATTACAAGCTGCAAATATTACTACTAAACAAGCCAGAGATGGTGCGGATGTTCTTATTGTTGAAACTGCAATTGAAGAATCAATTCTGAAAAAACTGCAGTTATAATAGGACAAGATATTGATTTACTTGTCATTTTAATTGGGCATACACTGTGTTACGAACAAGGAATTTTCTTTAAAAAAGTTGGGAAAGGAAATGTAAAAACGGAGATATACTCGACTAAAAGTTTTGATGATCATCCTCATTCCAAAAGACATATTTTATTTCTGCATGCATTAAGTGGCTGTGACACAACTTCTGCGCTTTTTAAAAAGGGAAAAAAATCATTTTTAAAAGTTTTTGAGAAACTGACGAATTTGGATGAACTAGCTGCAGCATTTGGGGAAGAAAATAGTTCGGCCCAGAGATTATTAAAGAGTGGAACTCAAATCTTATTGGCAGTCTATAATGCTCCGAAATCTGTGAAAAGTCTCGAACATATTCGTTATATGCATTACGCCAAGTCTACAAAACTTAATAAACCTGTGCAGCTTTCAATTATTCCACCAACAAGTGCAGCTTCTCATCAACATTTCAAACGTGTATATTATCAAGTTCAAACTTGTGGTTAGGGCATGATTTGGAACCCCAGGCATGGGGTTGGGCAATGCAAAACGATTTTCTGGAGCCTATCATGACAATTTTACCACCTGCTCCAGAAGATTTGCTAAATATAATTTTCTGTTACTGCAAGAGTGGTTGTGGTTCGCGATGCGGATGCAGGAAAGTGGGCTTGCAATGCTCCTTAGCTTGTGGCCAATATAATGGGTAAGCTTGTCTCAATGCAGAACCATATCAGAGCGACATTAACGAAGATGAAACCTTTGGCCCCGAAATCATGGAACAACTTGAGACAAATGTCGTTGAAGACGATAATGAAGACCAGTTTGAAATTTACCAGCAGCCGAAAGACGACGATGAAGAGGAAGAAGATGATTAAAAACATAAATTATAGTTTTTGTACCCTTTATTCCATTTTTTTACTTGTAATAAAAATAAATGTATTGAGTAGTATTTTTTAATAAAACGATTAATTCATAATTTATTTGTTTTTTTTCATCATGTAAGAAGTTATTAATATTATATTAATTAGGTTAAAATTCAAATATAATTCCTATATTTTCATTAACAATTCTGCAATTACATCGACAGGTAAGTGTTGTTAAATAAATTAATACTGAATAAAAAGTGTATAGGTTAGGAAAAAAATGATATATGGCGCGTTTTCGACCGGAGGCACCGTTTGACCTGAAGTGATGCTGTGACCGCGCGCTCTCCGCCCTCTATCTCGAAAACGGTTCGACGTATGAAAAATGTTTTTAAACAAAATTTGTAGAGAATTTTGTATTCTACAATATTGATAATAAATACAAATAGCAAAAAACCTATAGGAAATGAGATATTTACAAAAAAAGCACAAAAAACCGATTTTTGTGACCTTTGACCTTGGAATTTAATAGTTGCGTACACCCTACCATATGTAGGTTTTGAGACAACTTTTAGGGTGTCAATATACAAGTATTTACAGACTTACAGCTTGGTATCTCGAATTCCGAGGTTAACTTACTATAATGACTGGACTAAAGGGTGAAATACGCATATTAATGAATTCTCTTTATTTGACAGCCGTTTTTCAGTAATAAGGCAGATGCAAAATGATTTTCTTTCTTTTCTTTTGAACGGAAAGTTATTGTGGAATCGAAAATAAACGTTAAGATAAAATGGACATTTAATTAAAGATTAGTTTTAACGGTAATTTAGAAAAATGTAAAATTTAAGAAAACTATATGTGATTCTACATCACAACACACTTTTCACAAATTGGTCACATTGTGACGTCACAAAGTGGTCACAATGTGACGTCACAAACAAGCTCTAAAACGGCCATAACGACTTCACATTTTAGTCACTGTGACTTCACATCGACGTCACGTAACGTCACATCGACGGTCACAAAGTCACAGTGTGACTTCACAACGACGTCACCGTGACGTCACCATGTCTTACGGGCGGTTGTCGTGCGCAGTTAGCTTAATTGGTAAAGCATTGGACTTGTAAGCCAAGTACCTGGTTTCAATTCCCGGCCTGGGCAGTTTTTCACTCAGTTGGAAATGTTTAATTCGTAATATAAAACATCATCTAAAGGAGTCTCATATCTCTATGCACGTTCCTGTGTTTGAGAATTTATGATCCATAAAAATATATGGCATGGCTTTATTAGCATCATATTTGGTCTTACTTTCATTATTGTTGTTTGTTAGTTCTTTACGCATATTTTCCCATGGTATTTAGATTTGTAAATAAAATTTAACACAATTAATTAATATTGCATGACCTTTTTTGTTCTGATTATTTTTTCTGAAAAACTTGACACAGTTCAGATACAAATGCAATATCACGAATGGGAAAGGATAAGGGAAAATTAAGGTATGGTACGTGATTTTTGGACATTTATTTTATTTCTATATGCCTTCAAATATATTAAATAAATCAGTATCATTCCTGTTCCTCTTTTATACAAAGAGTTAAAAAAATTAACTATGTCTTTATTGTGCAAAAAAGAAGAATAACAAGATAAGTAAAAAAGAAAAAAAACAAAGACGCATTTTTTTTTTTTTTTTTTTTTTTTTTTTTTTTTTTTTTTTTTTTTGTAAAGTTTCTAAATGTTGTAAACAAAATTTACATGAATTAAACTTCATAAACAACTATGATATATTACTTTCCATCTAAAGCAACTACTTTGATTCAATTGGGTGCGGCAATATTTGATTAAACTCAGTTTAAAAAGGGGGGGGGGGAAACTTTAACATAGTGCTTCATCGAATTGAAAGCTATTTATATTCAGGAGAAAAACCCCAGAAAATAACGCGATTAATCATTTACGCAGGGAGTGTTATACTTTTCAATAAAACACAACCATCATAAAACGTGAGCTGAACCACGAAATAGCTTGCCGCCAATTCGCGAGTTTTTAATAGGCGTTTGCCGTGAAGGAGGTGTTATGCAGGTGTGTCAATAAATACTTATATAGGATTTAAACATTTTACAAGGATATAAATAGCTCTTTTCAGATAATTTTTGATTGGTAGGTGCTTCCATATAATTTTAGATTTTAAGTCACTGTTCTTATATGTGTTGAGAAAAAATACAACAATTAAATATTGCATGTTTCTGTATGTCAGAAATGGCTTTTTACCAATATTTTTTTAATATTTTTTCCCACAGCTGTTATGTGTGCTAATGCATTTATAAAAATTATAGTGTTAAAAAAAATCAAATAAAAGTTTAAAATCCGTTATTCAGTGCATATATACTTAAGCTTACTTCTCAGTGGTCATACTTAACGCTTTCGAGACTAGCATCTCGAAAGCGTATATTTATTTTAATCTTTCGCCTTTTTTTAATAGTAACTTTTTGTCATATTATAGTTGCAAAGAATTTCTTATACTAGGGTAGATGTGCCAGTAATGGGCCACCTCGCACTTTTTGGTTTATAAAAAAATAATAAATAATAGTTAAGCTTTTATTATTTTTTTTCTGAACTCTACCTTGTATGCTTTATAAGCTGGATTAATTTTTTACACTTTTCGTCAAAACAATTAGGAAGCAGAAAATAAAGTTTCACAGTTTTTCTGTTTTTCACTGAAAATCTTAATGAACATGCTAAGAGCAGACTTTACTTACTTAGTTTATATCTTCTTTATTTTTCCGTAAAAGTTGAATGTTTTTGTTTGGTTAGCAATATAAAACATTGAATTTAATATTTCAATGGCCATTTACAAAATTTTATTTATTTTTAAGATTTTAGGAGGGGTGGCCCATTACTGGATTGCTTATTTCGTGATTTTCCAGTAATGGACCACCCAAGTGACCAATACAAAAAGGGTTATTTCAGTAGAGTTAAAATATTTTGATTTAACTGAAAAGCTAAATAATCAAATTTAATACTTAAATTTTACCTATTAGAATTTAATAAAGGCAATTTCTTTATAAATAGTTGTTTTAAAAAAGTCATCCAAAATTGGTACAAAACACAAGCAGAACATTTGACAAAATCTAGATGTGCCGTTACAAAAGAAGTTGGTTTAAGTTGGTTCAGAAATGTAAAATCATATTTGGAAGAAGATATTATTAATATTTTCTTCCAAATTCTAAAGCATACAGAGAGAATTTTCAATAAGGTTAAAACAAGGTTTCTTTTGTGCTCTTAAAACAAGGAAAATTTTGGGATCAAAATCAGTTAAAGATGTGTATTATGTAGTACCAAATAACGAAAAAGAACAAATCACTGTTACGGGATGTTTTTCAGCAACTAATGAGATTGCTCCATTGGTGATAATATATCCATATAAGCATCTCTGAAGGGAAATTGTGGAATCAATCTGTGCCAAAATGATGGGCTATACGATTATCTGAAAATGGTTGGATAGTGCAAGAACATTTATCATTTTAAATGCATTCTAAAATTCCATATTGAATAGTTTGGACTATCGGAAAGGGGTAATAAAATTGAAGATTTATTATTTATATTTCACAGTTGCACAGCACATCATTTAGATAATGATATGAATGAAGAATGGAGACTTATTTTAATGCCTTATTTTATCTAAACTTGATTTCAGTAAAACATTGTCTTTATATTATAAATCTTTTAAATTTAAATATTTTGTTTTATATCTTTACAATATAAATCCTTTAATATTAGTTAATAATATCATTAATATTTTGTTTTATATCCACATTATAAATCCTTGATTATAATAAATTCATAACTTAAATTTAAATATTTTGTTTTATGTTTTTTCATTATAAATCCTTTAATGTAATGAATTTCTATCTTAAGTTTTAATATTTTGTTTTATTAGTATGCTTTCATTAAGTTCTGAAGCAAAATATAATTGAAACAAGTTGGAAATTGCGCGTGAAGCATAGCAAATGAGGTGCGTTCGTACGATAACGAAGTTTTAAAAATATACAGATCTTCCTGATATAGTAGACAATACTTCGGATACAGTACAGTGGTTGAACTCTTTGTATTCCTATAAACATACAGGAATTTTCATTACACCTCAGCAACGTATATCATATTCATAAAATGTGGCAGTGTTTAATATAATTAAAACATGTCCCAAACAATGTTTCCCCGTATAGCATTATGTAGTGGAATACTTTTGTGTGGCCCTGTAATTTAATAATAAATATTCTTTCCATTTCAGATTGTACAGAATTTTTATTTTCGTATATATATACGTCATAGGTTCATGTCAATTTTATTATGTTCGAATGGGTGTAACACCATTAAAATGCATTTGCAACTTTTTCCCCATTGACTGTAATGTAACTGAATACTTTTGATAGTCCCTGTAATTGATCTGTGCATCTGATTATCATAAGATCTGAAATGACTCGACAAAATTATGTAATAATTATATGTTTTAAATTGCAAACGATGAAAATGCATTTTAAACTTTTTCCCCATTGATCGTAATGTAACGGAATCCTTTTGATTTTCCCTGTAACTGATCTATTCATCCGATTTTCATAAAATTTGAAATGACTCGGAAAACTTATGTAATAATTATGTATTTTAAATTTCAAACTATTTGGTTGGATAGTTTTTGCGTTGTTATATGCAGACAGACAGACAGACGAACAGACAAACGGACAGACAGACGGACAGGCAGGGGGACAGCCGGACGGACTGAACGACAACTATAGGTGCTACGTATTTACATAATCACGAACGCACCTAAAAACAATTATCTGTTATTTTTTGTAGGGTGGCCCATTACTGGAACATAGGCGGTCCATTACTGGAACATAGGTGGTCCATTACTGGGCTTTTGAGTGTTTAGACATATTTCTATTATTTAAAATTAAATTTTTATTTCTATTGGGAAATGTAACTGTGGGATTAGTTAAATATTGTTGAAAGATTAATATAATATGAAAAAAATTGGAATACAATAATTATAACTATTAATAAAAAATTATTTTTTAGAGAAATTCCTTAAGGTGGCCCATTACTGGCACATCTACCCTATTATGTGGCCCGTACCTATATGTTCTTCGCGAGAGTGTATTCTGGACTCGCTCTTTACCCCCCCCCCCCCAATTTTATAAAATTAGATAGATACAATTAATAGATGGATTAGAATTACAGTTAGATCGAAAATTCTTTTTCTTTTTCGTCCCAAAATCCGAGTTTCGCCAAAATTCGACCGTATCGAAACTATCTGTATTCCAAAAATCTCTTTGATGAAAATCTTCCGAAAATTTTCATCATTTCTCATTGATTTGAGCTTTATCGAATCAAATTGAGATACTCTTTATTAATTGCTATGAATTTTCGATAATTATTAGTTATCACTGATTCAAAACGTGAGTGCAAATTATAAAGCAAGATATGCTATTATGAATAAACTTTGAAGACTCTTTTCACACGCTCATTACAAACTGCAGACTAGACAGTTTTTTTTTTTTTTTTTTTAAAGTTTGAAACCGCAGAAGTGTTTCGAATATACTTTGAGAAAATTCTTGTATAACAGATGATCAATTACGAAAATCTTTACAAAAGATAAATCGAGGTTGCGCATTTTTTAATTAAATTAAGTTTTGATAATTAGAAAAACATTTTGCATCATAAATGAATTAATTACATATTATGTTAAGTGAAAATAAGTCAATGTAGGCCACAAGGATAAAATAATTATTAATTATGCATTTATATATATATTATGTATACATTAATTACTTTATTTTTCATTCAAAAATAGGCAGAATATCAAAATTCGGATTTGGCCTTAAAAATCCTGTTTCGGCTGATTCTTAATTAGTATAACTTGATAATAAACTTTCAGGACAAGAAACCGGTGTAATAATACTCATGTACTTATTATACATATAAAATTTTCATTTCTAAAATCATCTCCTAGAGCGCTCACACTTTTTTTTTTCATTTTATCAGTATCTATAATAATAAAGAGAGAAGGATGTTTGTCTGTCAGCGCTGTTCTGAAGAGACTGCTGCACGTAGAGGTACAAAATTTGGAGGGAAGGTACTTTTTTACATGTAGTTTTGCACCTCGAAGCCCGATTTTCGATTTTTTGTTTAGATTTTTTTTAATAATTTTTTAGGCGATTTTTAGCGTTATTTTTGCGGTTTTATCCCATTAGTGAAAGGAATACGGTTTCATTCTTATAACCCAAAATAGCAATTTTTTTTCGCTTTTCAACAAAGTTTATTCGGAATTTGTACAGCGATTTTTGAATTTTTAACGAATTTTAATGCGATTTTTAATGTTTTTTCTCATTTTGCGGCTATTTTTTGAGATTGATAAAAAGAAAATCGTTTTAAACTTTTAGCCTAATGCCCTAAATTTTGTGTTTGTTACGATTTTTAGATTTTAACGATTTTTAATGCGATTTTTAACGTTTTTTAAAGATTTTTGCGTTTAGCATCTATTTTTTTTCATAGTTGTTCTATCAAAAATTTTAACTGTTGAGAATGCAATAAGTAGTATTTTTTTGTGAAATCTACCTAAAATGTCAAAAATTTAGGTACCACTATTTTCGAATAGCAATTTCATAAACTATCTTAAATTCTTGCTTAAGACCGCTATCCCCTCGAGTTATATATCACCTGATAGGTCATTTAACAGAGTATGATTTTGATAAAGTTTTTGAAGAATAGAGTGCTCTACCTGGTGGTGGAAAATGGAACTAATAGAACGCTATTTTTTAAATTTATAATAATAAAGAGACAAGTTTATGTGTGTGTCAGCGCTGTTCTGAAGAGTCTGCTGTACGTAGAGTTACAAAATGTGGAGGGAAGGTACTTTTATACATGTAGTTTTGCACCTCGAAGCCTGATTTTTAATTTTTTGATATTTTTTTTAGGCGATTTTTAGCGTTCTTTTTGCAGTTTTATCCCATTAGTGAAAGAAATACGGTTTCATTCTTTTAACCCAATATAGCAATTTTTTTTCTCTTTTCAGTAAAGTTTATTCGGAATTTGAACAGCGATTTTTGAATTTTTAACGAATTTTTAATGCGATTTTTAATGTTTTTTCTCATTTTGCGGGGTTTTTTTCTTTTTTGAGATTGATAAAAAGAAAACGTTTCAAACTTTTAGCCCTAAATTTTGTGTTTGTTACGAATTTTAGATTTTAACGATTTTTGATGCGATTTTCAATGTGATTTTTAACGCTTTTTCAAGATTTTTTGCGTTTAGCATCTATTTTTTTCATAGTTGTTCTATCAAAATCTTGAGCAGTTGAGAATGCAATAAGTAGTATTTTTTGGGAAATTTACCTAAAATGTCAAAAATTTAGTTACCACTATTTTCGAATAGCAATTTCATAAAATATCTTAAATTCTTGCTTATGACCGCTCCCCCTCGAGTAATATATCACCTGATAGGTTGTTTAACAGAGTATCTTTTTGATAAAGTTTTTGAAGAATAGAGTGCGCCCCCTGGTAGTGGAAAATGGAACTAACAGATTTTGTTAAAATTTGGAAATCTAACAATGTAATTTGTTTTAAATTTTAAAATGGTTTATAATACATGATAAAAGATTTTTAAAAAATGGTGTGACACATTTCAGGATGCGTGAGAGAAGGGGCGCGAACAAAATTAGGAAATGTAACAAGGAGATCTGTTTTTCACTTTAAGGTAGTTTATAATGCATGTTAAAATTTTTAAAGTACCGACGATGCTCTGGAGAGACCGCTGCACGAAGTTGTGTGCGATTTAGTACTATTTTTTTCGGTCCCCACCACAGTGGTGTTTTAACAATTAAAAAATTATTTTGGTTTCAAACTTTTAGCCTAATATAGTAAATTTCACCATTTACCTTTTTTTAATTTTGTCGATTTTTAATGTGATTTTTGATATATTTTGTGTTCTGCGTCGATTTTTTTTTGTAATTCATGTAAAAATGAATGGTTGCTACGTTTTACACGACTATAGGGATGAGAATTTTCCACGGTTTTCCGCGTTTTTTCCCACCAGTATAATTTTAGAGAAAATGTTATTTTAGTCAAACGAAAAATACTGCGATTTAACAGAACAATGTTTTCTTTAATATTATACTGGTATGTAAAAACGCGGAACACTCTCATCCCAACGACTAGAATATTTTTTTATTCACGGGATGTATTTATACATTTAGCGATTTTTAATGAATTTTTCAATGGTTTTGTATTGGTTTTTTGAATCTCACGGCTATTTTTTGAAATTTCGAAAAGGAAATTAATTTCAAACATTCACACTTCATTTACGAATTTTGAAATTTGGTGATTTTTTAATGCAATTTTTAGTAATGTTTTCATTATTTCTCACGCTTTGCGCCGATTTTTTCATTCGTATTTAAGAAATAATTCATATTACACTATTTTACTCTATTAATGTAAATGTTGTCCCCCGCTATTTTTAAATTTGAAACGATTTGTAATGATTTTTTTAATACAATTTTTAGATGTTTTCGAGTCCTCGGTGATTTTTTCACAATTGGAAAAGAAATTTTTAAATAATTTGTAGCTTAATGTAGTAAATTTTGACATCAATGATTCAGATTTTTTGTGTATTTTCATAAAATGTTTAGCAAGTTTTGTGTCGATATTTTTTAACTAATGAAAGAGTTCAGATTTCAATGTTTTGTCACATTATGGTAAATTATGTCCGCAGGAATTTAATATAAATGCTTATCTTACTATGGCAAATTTTGTCCGGATTTTTGAATTTTACTGATTTTTAATCTGTTTTATAGTGATTTTTCAAATTCTGTGACAGTTGTTGACATCAGTAAAATAATTTCGGTTTCTAAATTTTAGCATAAATAGTACAATTTGTTCTCCACGCTTTTATGAATTTTGCCAATTTCTAATGCGATATTCAATATAATTTTTAGTTAGTTTGGGGGATTTTAGGTGTTCCGTGTTGACTTTTTATTATTCATGAACGATTTCCGATTACAATATTTTCGACTGAATATTAAATTTTTATAGCCATGACTTTTAAATATTCAGCGATTTTTAATATAGTTTTCGATACAATTTTTAGCCATTTTTTAAGTTCCTTCGCGATTTTCTGCCATTCAGAAACCAATTTTGATATCAAACATTTTGTTTAATGTAGTTATGTTTCGATGTTTTATCTCTTTATATGATTTTGGCGTTCCATGCCTACATTTTGTAATTTATGAATGATTTCGATCATAACCCCCCCACCCCCACCCCCACCCGGCCTTAATATTATTTTTTTAAGCACTGACTTCCAAATATTTAGCTAATTTTAATGCAATTTTCAATGTAATTTTTAGCCATTCTTCAAGTTCCGTGGCAATTTTTTTACATCCGGAAATCGATTTCGATTTCAAACTTTTTGGTTAATATGGTTAATTTCTTGATTACAATATTTTATATTATAACAGTGAATTTTTACCCTAGGGATTTTTTAATGTTTTACGACTTTCATTACAATTTTCAATTCAATTTTTGGGCTTTCTCAGGTTTTTTTTTTTTTTTTTTTTTAACATTTTTTAGAGGAATTCGATTTTAAATTTCTAGACTAATAAGAGTTTGGTTTCAAACTTTTATCCTTTACGGTAATTGTTTTGCTCTCTTATTTTGATCTACAGCAATTTTTAATGCAGTATGCTTTTTTTTAGTTCACGGCGATTTTTTTCAGATACGGAAAAGGAATTTGGTTTTTAATTCCTTTGCTAATATGATAAATTTTCTCCTGTGCGATTAAAGATTTTTATTGCGATTTTTTAGCAGGTTTTTTTTTTTTTTCGTATTTCAATACTTTTTACATTATCAAATTAATTAGATTCAAAACATTTATCCATGTAGAGAAAATTTTGAGTTCCGTGATTTTTGAAAATTTTGCCATCTTTAAAGCGATGTTTACGTTTCTTCGCGACCCGCTTCGATTTTTTAGAGATTCAATTTTTGGCCAAATTTAATAAATTCTGATCTCTTTTCTTCAAAGTTTATTCGAATTTTGAAACACAATTTTTGAATTTTGTTTTATATTTTTATGAGATGTTTAATGTTTTTTGCGATTTGTAAGATTTTTCCACATTAGTAAAAATAATCCAACTTCAATTTTCTAGCCCATCTCTTTTCAACGAAGTTTAGACGAAATTCGTGCAGCATTTAAAAAATTTTTCGAGATTTTTATTATGATTTTTAAAGTTTTTTCTCAATTCTTGCTATTTTTTGATGAACCCGGACAACGCCGGGCAGAACAGCTAGTTTTAAATAAAATAATTTGACAACAAACCTCAGGCATATAAATAAGTATAATACTATTTCTTCTTTAAAAACGTAAACTGAAAACTATACTATGGGTAAATAACTTAAAAAGACGACAAAAAATATTTAAAAAGTTGTTAAATTACTTTAATCCTTAGTACTTTCAACTATAAACAAAACTATCAACAGGGAATATAAGAATAAAAATAAATATTTGTATTAATATTTATATTTGGTTAATATTTGTATTTTTATATTCTCTGCTGATGGCTATGTTTATAGTTGAAAGTATTAAGGATTAAAATAATTTAGCACCTTTTTATCTTTATTTTTACTGTCGTCTTTTAAAGTTATTTACAGCATAGTTTTAAGTAAACCTCAGACATTAGTAGGTGTATCTATGTATGCAATCTTACTTCTAAAATGTATCACAAACTCTTTTAACTTTACTATTATTTTAACACAATCTAACTGATTGGTAAAGTTATCATACGAATTCAATATTTCCAACTGAGCGAAAAATTGACCAGGCCGGGAATCGAACCCGGATACTTGGCTTACAAGGCCAATGCTTTACCTGTTAAGCTAACCGGGCGATAACCGGCTGGGATTTTTCGCTCAGATAACCTTATTGGCCATAACATCTGGTCTGTCATTTAGATAGCTCGGCAGAATAAGCCGCAGGTAATGGAACCCCATAGAACGATGGTTCCATGGAGGATTGGAACGATGGTTCCAATCCAAATATCCGGGTTCGATTCCCGGCCTGGGCAATTTTTCGCTCAGTTGGAAATATTCAATTTGTATGATAACTTTACCAATCAGTTAGATAGTGTTAAAATAATAATATAATCTATGTATCCATCGTTATGTTTTGTGTTACAAATAATGCAATGTTCCCATTTGGGAACATTGGCCTTTAAACAGTTAACTTTTTGTAAAGACACGAATTTGCATGAGCGTTTTTTTTCTTCCTTAATTATTGGTGAAAGCTGACTGAATTTTTCTAAGAGTAATATCATTGAAAATTGTCAGCAAATTTCTTATATTTATCCTTTTTTTTTTTTTTTTTTCTTTTTTAGTGGTACAACTCACAAATGCGATAACCTGATTTTTATTACTCGAATACTATAAAACTACGCAAAAAACGGTCCTTTTTGATGTTTCGCAGAAAAAGAGAAAAAGCTTCTGGCACTTCTATTGGCAGCTTCTTTATATTCATTCGATTGTCCAAAGAATTTAGGTGATTGCTAGTTGCTTTGAATTCGCGTTTGAAATGAAATAGACGCCCTCTCGCGGACAAAGTCTGAAACGAAATAGAACTGATACCGTGAGCATGAAATCGGTGTTTAAAAGGCCGATAAATAAATAAACAGTTCTATAACGCGTGCAACGTTGAGTTCTTTGTATTAAAATTATCTAAAATCAAAATTTTATACACAAAGTTTAGATCTATAATATAAAAAAGTACATTTGACTTACTCATGGCAAAATAACATGACAGCAACACAATGCTTGCATGCTTCAGCTTCTCTAAAGCAATTACTAGATTTTCCAGCATCTAGAAATTCTAAAATTCTCGATATTTGTAATTTATCTCCCATAATTAAATAAAAAAGATAAAAAACTGCACTTAAAAAGCTCTTTAAACGGGTTTCGCTGCTACAGCATGGAACAAACAGCACTGCGTAAACAAACGATTATCAGGTCTATACAACGCCACCTTTCGGTCATTACAAACGCGAATAACGTTTGAACAGTTTTTCAGTGTAAATTATGAAGGCACATGGAAAAAATATTCTTTGTTAGGGATAAATATTATAAATTCCTTGCGTTGTTTTAATTGTATCAAATGTGATAATTTAAGGCAAACAGCATTTATCAAGATGATCCTGGATCTGGAATACAGTTATTTATTTATTTATTAGCTATTTGGAAAAAATAATTGTCGGTAGAGAATTGGGAAATCTAAAGTATATCTGAATCTTTTGGTTGGTTCAGTTCCGCAACTTATTTAATTTTATCCGTTTTCCTGATTGGACCAAGTTTAATGTCCAAAAATGGGATACTTCTGTTTTTTATTTTATTCGTTTTCTGATTGGTCCAAGTTTAATGTCCAAAAACTGAATACTTCTGTTGCCACAATGACAAAAAAGTAATAAAAACTTTAAAAAATAATAATAAATTAAAAATAAATTGTGAAAGAGATTTCAAACAAATTTCATTAAAAAGTGCATTTTTTTTCTCTACACAACGGTGTAAAAATTTAAAATGTGCGATGTTAAGAAGTTGACAAATCTGCAGCTCCAAAGATTGTAAAACTGAAATTTCATTTAAAATTTGTTTGTGATAGGTCCAGGAATATTAATGTTTAATCCATGTCGTACGTAGTATGAGGCGTTCAGAAGTAAATTTGATTAACTCCATCAAATAAAAACGCACATTTTAAACAGTGAAAGTTGTCTATTTTTAATCTACTGTTTTTTTATCATTGATCTAGGAATATTAATGTTTAATGTGCGTCATACGTAATATATGACACGCTATAATCATCCTAAAAATGATCTTTATTATTATTGTTAATTTAACTATAGAATTTATTTATAAGTCTTTAAAATTTGAGTCTTTGAAAATATCATTTTCCAAATAGTCGTTGTATTTTGTTAAATTACATTTTTTTAATTATTATTTTTTAAATTGTTGCATTATTAAGGCCGGTCAAAGGTCAAATTTCCTCTCCAGTGTTAAACATGCACAGCAAAAACAAAAATAGCATTTTTTTTTTCACAATTGGGGGGGGGGGGGAGCATGACATTTTGGCTTCTCTCCCTCTCTCTTCCTAAAATTAGTTTATAAAGAAAAGTTTCTACTCCTTATACTGCCCATTACGTGCTTACTAAAAATACATAATGAAATGTAACACAGACAAATGTATACAATTTTTAATAAAATTAACAACTCCTTATTTAAATTGCCTTAACAGCGAAAAAATGTTTAATAGTTTTAATTAACTTGTACTTTAAATATAAAGTACGAGCAAATGAACGCTTTATTTGATGTGCAAACGTCACATTGCCACCCTCGCCAACCTTCCCTGCCCCTCCCCCCCCCCCCCAGCAGAGAGTTTAAAATTAATGAATATATTTTTACATCGGGTGATACAATTGCATAGTTTTTTTATCCAAATTGCGTTATTGTTTTATTATTATTATTTTGTATTGAACGACGAACCAAACCTTCTGTTTATCCCCCCCCCCCTCTTCACCTGTTATGCTTACCTGTCCCATTGCCAAAACAGAAGCTACAGTCCACCCAGATTAGTTAGGTTATTATTATTATTATAGACCCAAATCCCCCCCCCCCCTTTCTTTTTTTTTTTTTTTTTTTTTTTTTTTCTTTGTATGAGGTGACAAATCGAATCTTCAGTTGCCCATTCCCTCTAATCGGGCGCCGGAGCATGTGCCCTATTATCCCCTCCCCCCCCCCCCTCTATTTTAGGCGTCTTGTTATATCGGCATGGAACAGAACGCATTATTATTTTTAAATTTTTTCATCAGAAAATTAAAATTCTATTTATTATAAATAATACTAAAATATAGACAGGTATTCGTCACTTAGTGCACTTTCAGTTACTGAAATAAACATTATTTTACATTTTTCCTTATTTGATGTGGCAAAAAATTCCGATTAATGCGAAAAGCATGAAATGCGTGATACCCCCCACCCCGATAAAAAAAAAAAAAAAAAAATGGCATATAATTTTTAAAAGTGAAATTCGCAAAAGAATGCCAAAACGAAAAATAACATTAAAAGAAGAAATTTTTTAAAATCTCGATAGGCAGCATTTCACAGATATAGATCCAGACATAAGTAAAACCATGGTAGTGGACCGAGTATTTGATAATAAAAAATTTTATTACCACAAGAAAAATTCCAAAAAAGAAGGAGAGGAGAGGGAAAAAACTGTGCAACCTGGCAATTTTGTTTTCGCTAAAATATATTAAAATTTATGTAAATTATAAGTAATCAAATTGAATTATTAAAATAATTTTTAAATCCAATTACAGAATTTAAAATATATATATAACTTAATGGTAAGTAAACTAACTTAAATAGACCAAAAATTATTGTAATGCAAAGTGAGACTTAAAAACTTTTCAATGTTTGTAGATTGTTATTAATTAAATTCAGGCCCTTATTACCGCATGGGCAAATCGGGACCTTGCCCATGAGCCCCGGACTTTAAAGGGCCCCCAAATCCATACATTATACTAGTAAATATTTATTTTCTTTTTCCAATTCTAACTCTTCTATATGTTGAAGTTATTAAATTCATCTCAAAATAATATAACAAATTGCTAAAGTTATATAAAATAGTTTTGCTCTGTACTAAAGAAACAAACTGTGTACTTTTATTAATAAAGGTATGTTATTCAGAATTGAAGGAACTAAGAATTTTCTTCTACTTGTATCCAAAGTGCGAAAATATCTTTAAGCATTACACATACACATAGGAGTGACCATCAGTTCTATTTGAATAATGTCACAGTGATTCGAAAGGGGCCCCCTAATTTATCTTTGCCCAGGGCCCCAATTAGTCATAATCGGGCCCTGATTAAATTACCTCGTATGTTTATGAAAATAAGAAACTTTTCTTTCAAAGCTAGCTGTAATATATTTTCTAACAAAAAACAATATTGCAGTACAATATTACATTGCCTATTTATGTATTATTGGGCTTTTGAGAAAGCTGGCTGCGAATCTGCTGAAGTTTTTGGTATTCAATGTATGTTTTTATTAATGCAATTTCAATTACGTGGTAATACCGCAGGATTAATTCATTAATCTCACTAAAATCGAAGGAAATCTGCAATTAAATTTTAAAGCTGTCTCTTCTTTAAACTTAAAATAAATGATGGAATGTTTGACGTTATACAATGACAGCCCGAGTACAATGCTGAAAAAGGGGATCAGTTCTTCCCTAAACATTGACAAAGGTGTGTTTCTTTTCCCCGTTTTCAGCCTCGACCCCCGTCCCAGCTGATTCCATGTCGCCATGCAGTCTGCCAGGACCAGCCAGCCATTGTCTGGGAGAGGGGGAGGCATTTGGAGGACACCCGCTGAGAAAGCAGCCACGAAGAATTTGCCATGGAGTGGGAGAAATTGACCTTTGGCGACAAACTGGCGAAATACTCCAGAAATTTATATGACACCAATCACGTTTTTTAAGAAGGGGAAAGAGATATAGCAGACGAGGATCTCTGCCCACCCTGGATTTTAAAGTTTAGTTAACTAAACAGCCTTGTTCTCTAATGAGTTTGAGAATTTTTTTTTAAGTACCGTATTTACTCGTGTATAACACGCACATTAAAAAAAAAAAATAGGGCAAAAATCCTAGGTGCGCGTTATACATGGGATAATTTATTATTACTGAATGTAATCACACGATATTTATATGAATCAAGAAATTTATTCAAAGAAGACATAATCATTCGGAAAATCTTATTTAATTGAAGTATTATTGCATGTTTATTTTACTCCTTGCCCTTTTTTATACAACAGAACCAGTAACATTATTTAAAAGCTAATTAGCAATTCTCATTGCCGTCACTCACTCTTACCTCCCCGTCGTTCACTCCCTACCCGAAGTCTAAAAATGTATTTTCGTCTTGTTTTCTGGCATGATGTAAGTAACGTTTGTTTCGACTTTCTTTACTGAAATTCATTTGATCATTCATTCATTTGCATAACAAATTTACGGTGCGCGTCATATACGAGATTTTAAAAAATTACCATTTTTTCTTGTAAATACGGGGTGCGCGTTATACAGTCGTGCGCGGTATACACGAGTAAATACGGTAATTTAAAATTAATGAACACTAATAGAAAATAAAGCTAAGAAATTTTGGTCTTTGGACAGGGTTCCCTGACTTCCCCTTGGAAGTCAATTGCTACTTTTTCTTTTTGCTTTGCGTTCATGTGAATGAAATTCAGTTCAAAGAAACAAAGCCTCTCTGACGGAAAAAAGAAAAAGAGATTAAAAAAGTAAAATAAAAGAAAGTAACTGCTTCAAGTATCTATTTTGAAAATTGCTGCAACTTATTATTGTATATTAATATTTCTCAATTGTTAAACCGTATTGCTTCTTATATAGATAATATTAAAAATTGCTTTGCAAAAAGCTTCTGAAATTTATATATATATATATATATATCAGTTTAGCTTAATTCATGTTTTTATTTTTTTGCTTTTAAAAATATAAGGTAAAACCCGTCGAATTTCGACGAAAGAAAATGTTTAAAAAGGAACTGTTTCATTGATTTATAATGAACCTACAAAATTAGTTACAATAAAAAATGCACCATACATTAGTAATTCTAATTTTTAAACAAATTATATTTAAGCTAAAGTAAACAAAATACTACTTCTATAAAACTCTGTTGTAGAAATTGTTAAAATTATACTTTAATCGTACATGTATGTAGTAAAAAATAATAAAGATCTGTCATTACGATACAGTTATCAGTTAAGACTCTTATGCTGGTACACCAAAATGAAAAAAAGCAAAAATTATTCTATTTTGACTCAATCACAGTATATTTTTCCTTGTGAAATCTAAACCCGACATCATTTTTACCATATCGAAATTTACATATGCACCTTTTACATCTGTATTCACCTTTTTTTAAAAATCGGTATTTCAATTTGGTCATTTTGAAATAATTTTAATTCAAAACTTGAAGTCTCGACGCTATTATCTGAAACAAATATATAGAACTATTTATATTCTTTTAAGTGTAAATGAAATTTTGTAACTAGAACCAAAATTCACCAGGCCAGACGATATTTTCGACACAACATGTATTTTTATTTCAAATTTTTTCATTTTTTATTAGAAAATGGCAACATAAAAACACAATAATTGTTTTTTTCGGCTTTTTTCTCTTTTTTATTCTTTGCTCTTAATCGAAATGGAGTACTTCTGTTGACACAATTAGAAAAAAGGTATTAAAAGCTACAAAAAAAAAAAATAATAATAATAATAATAATAATAATATTTCGAAAATAAATTAAGTTATATTTTTCAAATAAATTACATTTAAGCACATTTTTTCCTTATACGTCGGTATAAAAATTGAAAATGTGTGACATTTAGAAGTTTAAAAATTTGCAGTAGCAAAATATTGCAAAACCAAAATTCCATTCAAATTTTAAAGCGTTGTCATTCGCAAAATGATGTATGCGCACAGATGCATTTGGCCTTTATAAGATAGATAGATAGATAAACAGTCAAGATTGCAGGAACAAAACATCGTTTCCGAAATCTTAATCTTGTTTGGATTTCATTCTGTCGATTTCCTTGAATTATGATCCACCCATTAATATATAAAAATGGCGTTGAGGGGTTGTATTTTACTTTCTTCTGTCTTTACAAGAAAAAAAGTATTGGATTCGTGAAGATTTTCAAATTCCGTTTTTCGACGAATTTACACGTTTTGGGAATCGGAGAACATGAAAAACATGTTTTCACAAAATGTTTGCCTGTGTGTCTGTATATGATACAAATTTTATGGGCGCTCTACCTCAAGAACTAATGAACGGAATTCAGTAATGCTTTATATTCAATTAATCTTCAATAGAAACTGGTGGATAATAGTTTTTGATTTAAATCGCCAAATAAATGGCACTGCTATGCTGCCTTTTCACGATTTTCGGAATATCTATATTTGATGAATTAATAGGCGGATTTACATAAAACTTCAGATTCCATTTCTCCTTGATATAATATAGTGCTGATTACCTTTTGGTGTAAATTTCCTAACAGGTGGCACTGATATTCGGCATTATTCATTATTATTACAATAGCTCTATCTCAAGAACCAATACACGAATTTTCACCAAACTTCAGCTTCAGTTAGTCCCTGATATAAATTAGCGTGGTTTAGTTTTTGGAGTAAATCCCTCAACAGGTGGCCCTTCCATCCAGATATTTTAACGATTTTCTCAATGTTTCTATATCAAAAACTAACGCACGAATTTTGATCAAACTTCAGATTCAGTTTTGATATAAGTTGCTGCTGAAGTTGATTAGATTTTAGTGTAAATCACATTATCGGTGGAGCTGCTATGCTTCATTTTTCAAGACATAATAACATGTATGAGATAGAAGAAAGTTTTAGGAATGCTACATCCATCTACTTGTAATTGTTATTCTGAATAACTAATTTCAAAGCTGATTTGTTAACAGTTCAATTTAAAACAAAGTTCAAAGTTAAACTCTTAGATTAATAAAGTTAAACACTTAGATTAATCCTTTAAATTAATCAGCGCATGTCTTTAACAGTTAAATCACATAAATTTTACATACTGAAAACAATTAAAGTGCCAAAAATGAAAATGTTTATCATCTACGGATCAGCCCGAAGCACGGATCAAATACCAATAATGTATAATTTTTCGATTAATTTTAAAACCAGATATTGTCGAACCTCGTTAACATGAACCCAAAAGGAATCAGAATTTTGTTCATGTTACAAGTAATTTATGTTATCAGTAAATCTTTGTATTCGTTTTTATAGGGGATTGTGAAAACAATTTATGTTAAAAGAAATTCATGCTGAGCATATTAATGTTAACGAGGTTTAACTGTATATTTTAGGACAAAATATAAGAATTTCATTAATATTAAAGAGAATTTTGATTGAATATAAATGTTTAAGCACCTAATAAAAATAAGATTTTTTTTTAGCTATGCAAAGTCTAGGGGAAAAATAGTACAAAGATAAGAGAGGAATGACGATAGTCAGATACAGTTATATAATAGTTACTCATTGTTCTACCCTCTTTACACCTTTACACCAATCTTCAGCGTTTTTCAAAGGGCGTTCATCATTCTTTCACCTTTATACTATCATAAAATGTATTTTTCAAAAAATTACCTCCATTTTCATTTTTAACCCGATTCAAGCTCCAAAGTTGCTAAACCACGGTAGGGTAACATCCCCAGTAATTGGCACATTAAGGATTTGTCTTTAAACTTACTTCTAGTTTCATTACCAAGAAATAAAATATTTACTTGCAAATATTTTTAAATCAAAGAGTGCATATCTGTGCATCTATTTTGCCCACTAAAAGCAAAAATATTTGAAAAAGTAGTTTTATAAAAATATATTTATAAAAAGTTGCTGTAATCACCAGTAATTGGCACTTAGACTTTTACATAATTAAAGTAACCCTTTTTAACTAAACGAAACTGTTGTTAATTAAAATTTAAAATATACTATAAATCAGATAATAATTAATTGAAATGCATGCCTTTCTTAAGCCAGAGAAGAAGCATTTGCAACAAAAATGGCTAATTTGATACAAGCCATAATTGTTTCTCTTTCCTAGGCACTATTGTCATCTACTAGCATAAATCAAAGTTATAATCTTTAAAGTAAATGAGCATATAACTGGTATATGGTCTTCCATTTTTAAAAGACTGGATATAAATCTTATTTTAGGACATTTTTGTAGGATGTGCCAATCACTGGTGCCTGCCAATTACTGGGGATGTTACCCTACACCTCTCAAACTGGACGAATGGCAATGTCATATAAATTTAACTAAAATCAGCGTAATACCATTTTTCCCTTTCTAATCCTTCATTTTCACATTTTGGATTGCTGACATTTTGTGTTAACTTAAGAACATATCATTTGTCGATTATTTGAAGCCAGTGCCTCGAAGAGAAACCAAATTGAAAACCGGGAAAAAAAAAAAAAAAAAAAAAAAAAAAAAAAACCTTGATATTATTTTTATGGAATTAAAACCGATGGCATGGAAATTTTACGTTGTAAAAACGTTGCACTTTAGCATGTTTTATAGCATTTCTTTTAATTTTTAATGTTTTATAAGATTAATATGTTAAAAATATGTATAAATTATGAATATTTATCGTTGTTATAACGTGAACCTTTTCCACCTCTTTCTTCCCGTTTATATTCATTTTCATGATTAAACTATGAAAGTTTGCGTCAAATAAGATAAAAGATATTAACATATTGACAGTACAATTTCCATTACTTTTTAAATGTTTGCATATTCGGTAATAAATTGTATTATCGCTTGAAAAGTATTTAAATAAGGTGGTCTGGTGTAATAACGCTAGGCGGGGTAATAACGCCAAGTGCTAATATTATGCATAATTATGAAATAATCTGGTAAATGACACCCATGTGCTCTGCGCAGAAGGGTTTTGAGTCATATAAATGGCAAAAAACAGCTTCAAGTTAATTTGTTTCATTTTTAGGTCTTATTGTTTTTACAAGCAACTAAAATTAACGTTTGATCTAAAATTTGCGAGATACGTTTTGAGATGTGAAGACTATTTTTTTTATCCGGAAATACTTTGTTAATTACATAAATTTGTAGTACATTTCACGGACATTCAAAATGTTGTTGAAGATTTTGGATATCTTTTCGAGATAATTTGTAATTTAAAATGTACAACGCAATAATTAAAGCGGGGTAATAACGCCAATCCTTGGCATTAATACCCCGGTTGATTCCCTACAGTGGCCGAGCTACATCCTAAATACTGATTCAAATAAACCTAGTTAAAACTGTGCAATGTTTCTAATAATTCTATTTAAGCGGTCCTTTTTAAGCAAAAAGAAGCTCACGGTCTGATATTCTTTTGTCTCATCATCCCCCCCACACCACACCTTTATTTTTCTTACACTTTCGCAAAAAATTGAACATTTTCAATAGCTTAGAATGCAATTTGTCAATTTCTAAGTTTGTAGGGTTTTATTTTTAGAATTGGGCAATCTACATGCAATTATCCCGTCTTATTTCACTGTTTTGTTTGCATGGCGTTATTAGCCATATAGGTGGGTAATAACGCCAAATAGCATTGGTCAAGAAATCACGCCATTACATTTTATGAATATATGTCTGTTAAATTATTTTTTTTACATAGATAGTCAATGAGTTGCTGTATCAAATCATATATTTGTTTGAAAAATACAAGCTAAAACTGAGCCGTGAAAATTGGCAGAACCTTAACGTGGCGTTAGTACCCCAGTGTACCTTATCTGATGTCGATATCAATCTAATGGAAATCATCAATCAGTTTATCAATCTATCTATCAATCTATAGTTGCTTAGAAACTGAAGTGTTATTATATAAGATTATAAATTTCTTTTCTTTCCTTTTCTTTTTTTCCTTTTTCATATATTTTTACCTAAAAATACAACCATCTTGTATTTTTGCATATTCACCTTGAATGTCAGTAATCAAAGAAGACTTCAACATGATTAAGTGTGCCGTATTTTTTGCTTTCATTATTTCAATTTTCATTCTAATTGAAGGAAGTAAGTAAACGTTATATATTTATTACAAAAATTACTGAGAGTCTGCAATATGATATGAATGAGCCTGAGACGAATTGACAGCTCTTATTTAAAGGGTGCCACCACTTTTATCGAATCTTTTTAAAACTTCTAATTTTTTTCCTCTATTCTCAAATCCATAGAACGTACTTTCCGGCACATTTCGGCATTCATTTTTGTTCCAAAACTCACTCAATTGGTAGGTATATCCCGGGAAAGGTGAAAACTTGCAATCACGCGATTAAAAGTCTCTTATAATTCAATTGGGTAATTTATTTATCAAAAAATGGAAAACACCGCTCAATTCCAATTCGTTTTAATAATTAGACCAACTATATTTATGCCTTTACGTTTAAAAGTTAATCAGAAAATGGCTTGTTAAATGACCGTTTGCATCATGCAACATATACAAATAAAATTAACACATAAATTCTTGCAAGAGAATACAAATTTTTATTTATTTGTCAAAATATGCGAGATAATTTCGATTAAAAAAAAAACCTCTCTCAGTTTGGTGTCTCTTAACAGCGAACGCCCCCCCCCCCCCCCCGCTCTCCCTGCTATGCCACTGTTTCATGGATACTTCGAAATCTGCATTGGCTCACTGATGACGGTATTCTGCATGCTACCGAAACTACTATGAAATTACAATTAGTAGAAAGTTGTAGTGCTTAATAAGCTGTTTTATATGCCTTCATTCATCTGTCTAATTTCCGTATTTTTTCTTTTTGATAGAACTGGATATAAAATGCATCAACGGCAGGGTGCAAAATATAGCTATTTCGCAATATGGATTTGGCAACATGTATTCTCCTGGCTATACAGAAGGAAAGCCCTATCCCAATGAAATGTTCTGTCAGATAAATCTGAAGACAGGAAAAGGAAAAGTAACTTCAATGAATGATTCTTTTCAATGTATAATGCTATGTTTAATTGTTAGAATTTTTTTCCCATAAGACATAATTACGAATTTCTCAAAATTATAATATTGAATTATAAGTTATTTTCAAATATGGGTATCAAATAAATAGCTTTAAAAGTCGCAGCCAGGCGGGGGGTGGTAGAGCGAGACGTTTAACATATTTGGTTCAAACTTGGAAATGTCTTTTTTAATTATTTTATTTTAATTTTTATTCAGCAAATTAAAAAAATATATATATTGAGTTTTAAAAATACGATATTTGGACCAAAAAAAAAGTATACATATTTTTTAATTTTTATTTTAAATATTTTTAATTTTTATTTAAATTAATATATTTTTAAAAATACTGAATCAAAACTAAAGTTTATATATTTCTGTTTATTTAAATGAAAAATAATTAAAATTCTACAAATAATTTTACGAGCTATAACGAGCCAGGTATTTGGGATTTACCCTCAAAATTAAACACTCGAATATTTTACATCACTTGATGTTGATATCGCTTTTTGTTTGATGCTGCTCTCTAGTGTTAGTTTAAAAAACAAATGATATTTCTAACATTTATTAGTTATTAACTTTATATTTGTTTTTCTTCTCATTAATTTTTAATTTGCTACCATAAAATATATTTTCTTTATTCTTGAAATGAACTCATTGTTATTTATTGTTTCTACTCATATAAACAATAAATAATATAAATAAATAAAAAAAATAAAAAACATTTAAGTATTCTGGTAGAGCACAAAATGTTTGGTGCTGCCTTCTAACGTTGACTTTAAGAAACAAACGATATCCTAACATTTATTTATTTTTCTTCTTATTAAGTTTCTAACATAGTGGGAAAAAATACTGTTATGATTAAAAAGAAAACCCAATTTCCAATTTTTTCATCCCGAACCCGGATCGGGCTGAACTTTTAACTTTTACCTCGGGATGGGCCCAGTAGCAGATTGACCATTACTCAGGCCCCTATGCTTTATTTTTTAAGTATTTCAAAAAAATAGTTGTTGTTCTCGGTAGAGAATTGGGAAATCTAAAGTATATCTGAATCTTTTTATTGGTTGAATTCCGCAACTTATGTAATTTTATTCGTTTCCTGATAGGTCCAAGTTTAATGTCTAAAAATGGAATACTTCTGTTTTCTATTTTATTCGTTTTCTGATTGGTCCAAGTTTAATGTCCAAAAACTGAATACTTCTGTTGCCACAATGACAACAAGAGTAATAAAAACTTTTTAAAAAATTAATAATTTAAAAACAAATTGTGATAGAGATTTCAAACAAATTTCAATAAGAAGTGCATTTTTTTTCTCTACGCTACGGTGTAAAAATTTAAAATGTGCGATGTTAAGAAGATGAAAAATTTGCAGTTCCAAAAATTGTAAAACTGAAATTTCATTTAAAATTTGTTTGTGATGGGTCCAGGAATATTAATGTTTAATCCATGTCGTGCGTAATATGAGGCGTTCAGAAGTCACAGTTAATTTTAAAGTAAAATTCATTATATAAATTAATAATGTTGTTAATTAATACATAAAATATTAATAAAATATTAATTTGATTTTTATATTAAAATTACTTACTGTTTTGAGAATTAGGATTACCAATTGTGCGGTTTTCGGGAACTTATAATCGCATTATACTAAAATTTTATGGCCTTCAGTTTAAAAACTCTGGTTCCCTATAAAAGTATGTCTTATTTCTCAAAATTTCAGTTTGCAGGAGAAGGGACCGACATTTCTTGGGACCGAAATGTCTCGGTACCGAAATGGCAGGACCGAAATGGCGGGACCGAAACGTCCTGCTTCCTCATACGTAGTATAGGATAAGTCTTGCAATCGTTTTGAAAATCGAAATTTTTTGACGGATTTACACGTTTTCGACACTGGAGATTTCGAAAAACATATTTTTAGAAAAAAAATTTTGCCGTCCATCTGTTTGTCAGTCTGTATGTCTGTAAACGCTATATCTCCCGAACGAATTGAGATAGAGACTTGAAATTTTGTATATACTTAATATGTAAGAATGGGACGAAGCCTATTTAATATTAGTAACCTCGATTATCCGGAACTATTTTTTTCGGACTCTCGAAAAATTCGTTCTGATGAAAGGTATATAAAAATTTTCGAAATTTTTTATTTTAAGGAGTAATCGTAAAAGGCAATAAAATAACACGAATTTTGCATAAAGAACGAAGTTGATCGAATTACTAGTTGCCGAGATATCTGTAATCCTGTTTTCCACATTCTTCGACTTTTCATGACCCTGTATTTCATTCAAATTTCAATTCAAAGATATATTTTAATTGGAAATGAGACGCTTAATCTGACGCAATAAACTGTTAGTTATTATTATTATTATTTTTTTTTTTTTTGGAGTTATAAGGATGTTTCTTTTTCGCAATTCAGTTCCACTTGAGTAGTTAGGCGTGTTGTATAATTTATCGAAAGAGATTCATCAGCAACTCATTAATAAGGCATTACTATGCACAATAAAAATATAAATACACGTTTAAATTTTGTTTTGGAATTGCAATCCATTTTATAAATAGTTCTCAAATGTATTATTTTCATATATTATATATGCATATATATGATGGGTAAGTATTACGGTTGCCCCCAACGACTAGTTTCGCTTGGAATTTGGCTAAAATATTCCACTTTGAGATTATTTTCGGAAAGATCGGCGTTTGCAAAAAATCAGAAAAAAAAAGAACAGTTCTATTAGATAGTTTCAGAACAACACCTTCTGGTTTCATGCATTTCCGAACAAAAATATTTCAATATTTATGTCAAAAAATTGTCATTTGGGATTTGAAAATTCCCTTACAGCCGTTCTTGAATGAGATGGGACAACTTTATGACATAACTTTTAATCCATTTTTGTTCATAAACGCATGAAATTGGTAGGGGTTGTTATTCAGAAACTATGTAATGGAAGAAAATTTTCCGTTTTGTTGTACTCACAATAGATCTTTTAGAAAATACAATCAAATTTGACGTTTTGAACAGAATTTTCCTATGAAATCAGAAAAATTCAGTCAGTGAAGAGAGAAAAACGCCTTGCCATCTCATTAAAAACGCTTATGACTCGATGAGTAATTTATTTATCAAAAAAAAAAAAAAAAAAAAAAAAAAATTATAACTTCGATTCCAAATTGCTCCGATATTCAGGCTTGCCAATCAGGGTTGGAATAAAACCAAAAAAAACGTTTTTTTTTTTTTTTTTTTTTTTTTTTTTTTTTTTAACCATTTGAAAAATGGTTGTTGTTTTCGGGAGAATGGACCCGATGATGTTACCACTTTTGAATGATGTTACCACTTTTGAATGATGTGGTCACTTTTGAATTTAAATTAATTTCTTTACTTTTAGAAGAGTTTTTTTTTAATTTAAATTAAATTCTTTACTTTTAGAAGAATTTTTATTTGAATAGTAAATTAAAATGGTTAAAATCATTGTAATAAAGGAGAAAACTAACAAATTTAAAAATGGGTAGACGGAAATTAACAGATACGGAAAAAGCCGAAGCCAAAGAAATGAATGAACGTGAATATCGCATTCAATGATATTAAACACAGTCAACATGTATAAGTTGCTTATTAGTTTGGCGATTCGTATCATTTGGCGAAATTGGTCGACGGGATAACTGAGTAATACTGTATTTGGTTTGGCGCAAAAACGTCTTTCAATGCAGAAAATGATAAAATCAAAAGATTATTGAGCCGCTGAAAACCAATTACGTGTTGAAAGGCGATCACGAAAAAGGAAGCAATTTAATGCCGAACCGATTAATTGTAAAACATCATGTCGCCAGGGCGACCAATCCACTAGCCATGGCGTTTTACTATCGGTCGGTTCTAACCAGGAAAATTTGAGTGCCAATAGTGATTCTAACAAGCCGGAAAATGTTATAGCTATTACTCTTGATTTTCCACCACCTAAAAAGAAAACTAAAAAGCAATCGGCTTGGGAAAAACTGGGAAAAAACTTTTTTGATTCGATGTCTGATGGACCCATTCACAGATGCATGTGCTGCGATCGATTTTGGTTTAAAACCTCCATCACCAAAATTCTGCTCTGTAAAATCAAACAATATATGCCAAAGTCTTACAAGTATAACAGTATATGCCAAAGCTGTATTTTAATAATGATTACTTTTGCACCAACAATGTTAAATAGTTTGAAATGTTTCTTTCGTCGCCAACTTTTATGCTTGGCGACAATAGAGTGATATAACTTAAACGAACCGTACCTTCAAATTGCAGCATGTATAAAGTCATTTATAGCAGTGGCACGGATAATACACAATAAAACAACTGGTATTTAGCTTAAAATGATAGATGAATGTATCGAGTGAAACATTTTTCAAATGGTTGGGGTAATTTCTTAAATTACAATTTTTTTTTTTTTTTTTTTTTTTTGGGGGGGGGGGGGGGTTTAAACCGGGTTTTTTAAAAACATGCTTTTTTTATTACATGTACATACATATTTATTGATAAAAATAGATATTGTTGGATTATAAATAGTATAATATCATCTGAAAATAATTTAAATTAAATAATTACAGTGAATTATGCAGAAAATTGAAAAAAAAATCGTACTTTAATTTAAACAATTAGTAAACAGTCTTATGTTTAAAGAATAAATTACTCTACACTGTGAAACATTGATACTTTGAAAAATCTTATAAACAATCTTTTGATTACTAATAATAAACATTTGATGTGGTTTGATCAATATGGTATTATTTTTCATATATTTTTTTAATGAATTTGAAATATTTCGTGAGGGTTTTGTTTTTTGAGTGACAATTTGAAATATACATATTTGGTATTTATATTCAGCAGATAACAGGGAAGGGGGGGGGGGGGGATTGATTGGTATTATTAAAATGCTATGATTAGGAACACATTCTTGAATACTCTATTATGTAACTTCATATTTTGATTTTAATTCTTAAAAATAATCTCCCCAATCAAAAATTCTTTTACAGTTTGATCAAAATCTGAAAGATCATTGAGTTATGTAGCTCCATATTCAAAACCATTGTGTATGTTATGATAGTTTGCATTAAATAATCTGCATTTTCTTTTTTAATGAAAATATTTTATAATAAATATTGAATATTTTTATTTATTTTACCTTTGATCAATTCACATGCTCTAAGCTTTTTCTTCAAACGTTGATTTTCATCCTATACATAAAAAAATAACCTAGACTCACTAGAACCAATGCTTATTGCTGATATAAAGTGTTAAAAGTATAAAATACTTATATCCAATAATTTGTAAGTTTTAAATTATAAAGAAAAATGAGAAAATGTCATTCGATTAAACAAAAAAAAAAAAAACAAAAAAAGACTTTTTTTTTTTTTTTTTTGAGAAAAAAAACCAGTTGGTTCAAACCGTGGTTTAAACCATTGTTAAAACCAATTGGTTTAAACCGTGCCAACCCTGCTGTCAGTTGTACACCTTTACGTTTAAAAATGTGTAAGTGAGTCAGAAAATTTTGAGCTTGCTGAGCTGTAAACTTGAGAACGGCCGTAAAGCTGGTCTCAGCTTTTCTGCTCCACAAGCGCAAAAAGTTTTGACACAAATGAAAATTTTTAACAGAATATGACATATGAAGACTTGATTGCACACAGTAAAAAAAAGGGGGTCGATCTACTAAAAAAAAAAATTGTGATCTTTGTAATTACTAAAAAAATTTTAGTAATCTTACTCGGTTACAAGGAATCTGAAAGAATTACTAGAAAAAAGCTAGAAATGAATAGAGGTAATAGTTTTACAATTTTAAAAGCTATTACTAAAACTCACTTGGTGTGGCCGTGATAGCCTAGTGGTCATAGCACCGAATTTCAGGCTGAAAGTACCCGGGTTCGATGCTGGACGCCACCAAATATGCACCGAATGTATGCAAGGTAAGTACTCGTTAAATAAAGGGAATATGAAAATCCTGTTGTAACAGTTACAATGGGTAATGATCTCTGGATTTTCCCTTTCCTTTAGAAACATGTCAGAATAGAGCAGGTACAAATGTTTGGTGCAGCCATCTATTGCGGCTTCGCCGAAAATCTTCCGCTTCAAAAATCTGTCTTTTTACACCACTGGATGCAGCTCGAATAAAGCTCCTGCCCTTCCGGCACACGTAACGGTTACTAAAAATAATTTTGGAGCTGTTACTAAAATTTGCTTGGTGGCTCATACTAAAAAGTTTTAAGTTAGTTATACAAAAAATTCTTTTGTTCAGTTTACAAAAGAGATGCTTGTTTCACTTGCAAAAAAAAAAAAAAAAAAAAAAAAAAAAAATGTAATGGTTACTAAAAAATTCTGTTGAATACAAACTTACTAAAAAATTTTTAGCAACCTCTTGATTTTTTTTTTTTTTTTTTTTTTTTTTTTTTTTTTTTTTTAACAATGTGCATATTCTATTTTTTTATCAGTAAAATACCTATTGAGTTATAAGTGTTTTTAATAAGATGAAAAAGCATTTTTATCTCTTCACTGACTGATTTTTTTTGCTTTCATCGGAAAATTCTGTTCGAAACGTCAACTGTGATAGCATTTTCTGAAAGATTGTTTGTGTATGCAAGAAAATGGAAAATAAGTACGATTTGGTAGTTTCTGAGCAACAAAATTTACTAGTTTCATGAATTTCCGAGCTAAAATAAATTTAAATTGTCTTTTTTGATTAAGGGTGGGTTCCAATCCAAACTGTTTATTTTCTGATTTATTATTATTATTTTATTTTTACTTTCAAACGCTTCAAACTGGCATATTATCTGATTTATAATGTGCACAATGTGCCGAACTTTGATAAATGCATGTATTTTCTGATAAATGCAGAAAAAATTGTAAAAAATTGTTGTCAAAGTGGGCGTTTCGAACCGAATTTTTCGAAGCGGAAGATCTGGGAACGATAAAAAAAAAAAAGAAAAAAAAGGCATACTAAGAAAGTAATTGTTTATAAATGAAAATTCTAATGAATGAGGCTAATAATGAAATCCCACGGCATCTTATACATCTTTTCAAAAATCATCTCAACAAATTTCATGTTTCTACTTTTAAAAAAGAGTCTGAAAATATATCGGAAAATTTTGGGTTATTGAGAGCGGGAAAATTATTTTTTCGAAAACACCTTGCATGATGTATTCGAAATAAGAAAAAAAAATGGTCCATAGAGGAAAATTGTTTGCAGAGTCTTTTAATGACATTACGCTATTGCAAATATAAATAATCGAATTTCACAACGATTACGCTATAACAGGACATTCATAACATTTTTAATCCATTTACAAGGGCACACAAAAGAAATCGGAGACAATGCTATCTTTGAATAATAATTGCTGAAAATGCGTTTTCAATTTCGGCATGAGCTTTTAAATTTAAGGCTCCTGTCCCTGGCAGATGAAGCTCTCCTCTCGTGAGCTAATGCTATTCCTATGGGGAGGTTATTATCTAATATCTGGTTTGCATTTCGACATTTTAAAATGATATTTTTTACACTGCATAGCTGAGGTGCATGTCGACATCGCTCTTTTTTACTTTTTCGATTTTGGTTGCTAATATTTTTTATACACTTTAACTAAACACAAACTAACTTTATAAAAAACATCTGCATTCAAAATCGAAAAAATAAAAAATCCCTGTCGGCTTGGCCTATAGGCGGAGGTAGGTTTCGAAGCTAAGTGCTCATTTCGACAATAAAAAATAAAAAAATGATTAGAGATAAACATTGATTAACAATTTATTTGTTCGCTTTTGAAGAAATTTTAATTTCATTTTTCTGTAAGGGCTGCTTTTATCAGAATCATCTTAAATGATACTCGGCACAAATGCCCAATTTGACAGCATTTTAAAAAATATATTCTGACTTTATGAGTAAATGGATCATTATGGCAAATTATATACAATGGAACCTGTCTAAAGTGACCATCTTTGTAACTGGCTAAAATGGTCACTATATAGAGGTGGTCACCTTATGGAATGTCTTTCATTAAGCCTTTTTACTCATTAAAATTTTTTGTGATCTCATAAAATAAAATATAAATAAGGAAAAATGCTCTGTAATAAGTAATGAACTGATTAATTATCAATTATAATGAATTACTAATTTAAAATTTACTGCTTAGAAGATAATTTACTTAAAACTCAGGTTATTTCTTTTTAATACACTTGAAATTCCGTAATGATTTATTTAAATAACACATAACTACAAGGTACACTGTGATTTATACGCATTTTTATTTCCATTGTAATTGCATAATGATAACGTTTGTGTGACTGTCAGTACTAAACTTTTCGCTAAATCGCCTCAAAAAAGTCCAAATATCAATACAATAAAGGACAAAGTGGTCATTTTATGCATTAAGCAAATAAATAGTCACTATAGGAGGAAAATTTATGTACTTTTTTAATAAGGTGGTCTGGGGTAATAACGCCAGGCGAGGTAATAACGCCAAGTGCTAATATATTGCATAATTATGAAATAATCTGGTAAATGACACCCATGTGCTCTGCGCAGAAGGGTTTTGAGTCATATAAATCGCAAAAAACAGCTACAAGTTAATTTGTTTCATTTTTAGGTCTTATTGTTTTTACAAGCAACTAAAATTAACGCTTGATCTAAAATTTGCGAGATACGTTTCGTGATGTGAAGACTATTTTTTTTATCCGGAAATACTTTGTTAATTACATAAATTTGTAGTACATTTTATGGACTTTCAAAATGTTGATGAAGATTTTGGATATCTTCTCGAGATAATTTGTAATTTAAAACTTGCCACTTGTGCAGCGCAATAACTATAACAGGGTAATAACGCCAATCCTGGCATTAATACCCCGGTTGATTCCCTACAGTGGCCGAGCTACATCCTAAATACTGATTCAAATAAACACAGATAAAACTGTGCAATGTTTCTAATAATTCTATTTAAGCGGTCCTTTTTAAGCAAAAAGAAGCTCACGGTCTCATTTTCTTTTGCCTCATCCTCCCCCCCCCCTCCCCACACACACACACCACACCTTTATTTTTCTTACACTTTCACAAAATTTTAACATTTTCAATAGCTTAGAATGCAATTTGTCAATTTCTAAGTTTGTAGAGTTTGTATTTTTAGAATTGGGCAATCTACATGCAATTATTCCATCTTAATTCATAGTTTTGTTTGCATGGCGTTATTACCCATATAGGTGGGTAATAACGCCAAATAGCATTGGTCAAGAAATCACGCCATTACATTTTATGAATACATATCTGTTAAATTATTTTTTTTATATAGATAGTCAATGAGTTGCTGTATCAAATCATATATTTGTTTGAAAAATACAAATTAAAACTGAGCCGTGAAAATTGATAAAACCTTAACGTGGCGTTATTACCCCAGGGTACCTTAGATCAAAATAAAATTTCAGAAAATGACCACTTTTAGTCATTTAGTTTGAAAATCTTCGGCATGCAGAAAAACAGATGGTCACATTTTACAGGTTCAAATAACATTGACAATGACAGGCTAATTGGTCAGTTTATACAGGTGGATACATTAGGCAGGTGGTCACCTTACCGGGCAATTCTCATATTATTTTATATGAGCACGAATAAAATTTTCCACTTTAGCCAGGTGGCCACTTTACCAAAGTGGTCACTTTAGCAGGTTCCACTGTAGTTCCTAAATAAGAGTAACTGTCAGTTGAATACATTTGAGAGCAAAATTGAATTTATAAATGAGTCATAAAGTAAGAATTTGTTATTTGAATACATCCTCAATTCTTCAATCGCGATCGCTTCGGGAAATTTTGTTCGAAATGCCCACTTTGACAGCTTTTTTTGAAGTATATTCTACTTTTATCACAAAATTGGACAATACGGCACATCATACAGTTTCTAGATAAGGGAACCTGCGAATTGGATGTGTTTGAGGACAGGATGAGTGAATATATATAAGCAGTTTGGAAATGAGATTTTTTCTATAACCCTTATTATTGTTTAATTTATTTTTAATATAAGAATTGGTCTTATGAAAAACTTATCAGTATAAAAGTTATAGATATCATTGAGAAGATGTACAGTAAGTTTAATCGGATCTTAAGAATTGACGAAGTTATGGATTTTTTTTTTTCCTTCCACGCTCTCTTTCTTTTCTTTTTCCTTTTTCTTCTTCTTCTTCTTCTTATTATTATTATTATTATTTTGCAACAAGAGTTTCTCCTATCAAAAATTTGTCAATATAAAAGTTTTAGAAAATATTAAAAACATTAAAAACATTAAAAAAAAAACCATTAGTTGGATTTGATATTTTGAGAATTGAAGTATGTTTCCATCTATTAATATAAATTGCTGAAAAAAAATTAAAGCTACTAGGCATTTTCTTTCTAAACTAACTTTTCCCATTATATAATATGTATCAACTGACAGACCAAATACAGGGCTATTCAAAAGTATTGGAATACATATTTCGCTATATTTAGCGATATATCCTTATTTTCCTAATTAAAGAAGTTTCGTTAAAAGATTTCATGAAGTGTTGGAAAATGCTTCACAATCTATGCTTAATCCATGATTTTTCTTACTTGTTTACTTTTATGATTTTTATTGCAGATTTTTTTAATGGGAATCTTTCAATTTCGGAACAGGCCTCGTAAATGGAAATGTCGTCATTAAAAAGATCGATAAACAAACTCATCAATCTCACCCAAACTTATCAAGTCCCACCTATCCCCCTCCTCCAGAAAAAAAAAAAAAAAAAAAAAAAAAAAAAAAAAAAAAAAGTAGAATTCAAATATTATTATAAATTTCTTCCATGGGATCAGCATTTGCGAGCGATTTTTTTCCTGTGACCGGTTTTTATGTTTGATTGAAGGAGTTGCAACCACATTACAAAAGATTAATGACGATAATTGTGCTTATTAGTATACGTAATTATCGGCTGTTATGTGCGTTTTCCGATTTTATTTTACCGCACTAGTGTCCCAGGGATTCTGACCTCTCAACTGGTAGACGGCAGGTGCTGGGTTCGAACCCACTCGTGGCCGTCGGTCTTACCGTTCGGAATTTCCGTGGTTTTCTTCGAACCTTGCGTAAATACGGGTTATATTCCCTTAGAAAGACCCCCACGAAGGGCAATTCCCCCAGGGCCTATATCCCTCGAGTAGATTAGATAATCGGCCGACACAAAATAAACAACCGATTTTATTTTTTTCTAAAGTTAAATCTTTAATAAGGTTAAATGTTTCATAAGGTTTAGAAATTCATAAAAAATGATATAATTAGCAAGATAAGCATTCTTCTCTCAAAAATAGAACTAGTAATTATAGCCGAGGGTGGTGAAGGCAAACCGATAAGTACTGAAACATTGCCACGATGACGATAAATAATAAGTCTTTTCGTTCCTGGGCTATATAAATTTCAAGTAAAGGAGAAATTAAAATTTGCAAAACAATATTAAAATTTAGGTACTACTAGATTATCCCGTCGACCAAAGAATTATCGCCAAACTATAAGATTAAGTGCCAATAATGGATGATCGTGAATATCACATTCAATGACATTTAATGCGATTCACGTGTTTAAAATGTCATTAAGGGATTTTTATTTCGACTTTTTATTAACATTTTTATTAATATTCCACTAATTATTTGTTTTTTGTTATTTAAAAAAAATTATGTCAATATGTATAATTTGCCTATTAGTTTGGCGATTTGTATAATTTGGCGAAATTGGTCTATGGGATAACAGAGTAGTACCAAGATTTATAGCCGAATTTATTTGACCATAGTTACTTTATATTAGACGCTTTTTTTATTACTATAAAATTTGAGGTAACATATTATTTTTACTGTGAAAAAGAAAAAAAAAAAATGTGTGCGTGTATGTGGGTGGGGAGTACTAAAGACCTCTATGTTGGTCTTTGTAAAGAAATCTAAACGGTATTGGTGCAAGGAAATCCAAGGTTCGAAGAAAACCACAATCGAAAAACTGTATAGTTAACATATGAACAGAAAATAGTCTTATTCATGGCTTATAGATGACAGCACTAGCGACCTAAAATTAAAACTAATGATTCGGAAGATTACTTTTTATTATCGCTGTCAGATGGCAGCACTAAAACAATCTTAAAAAAAGATCTTGTTTCCGTCTGAAATAGCTAAGAAGCTAATAATAATAAAAAAGTAAATAAATTCAAATAAAAAAATAAAATAAATTTAAATCTGAAAGATTAAAAACAATAAAGTATTGAAAAAAAGTATTTTTATTCGAGAATTAAAATTATTTTATTTTATCATTATTTTTTTAAAAATAGTTTATCTGTTTTTTCCTTTTATTTTTCGGCGGACGTGACGCATTCTTTGTTACTTATTGTAAAGGCAAAGTAGAAGTTCTTTATTTACTCTTCTCAAAACAAACAAGAAGAATTCATTATTCACAAATAAGAAAAAAAAAAAGAATCAGAAGATTTTTTTTTTTTTTTTTTTTTTTCAAATTTAGAAATTTAATCCATCCTGCCAAGGTGATTCTAAACGAAATCACAAATTTTCTTCATTTTGACAATTTACACAAAGAGGTAAATTAATCTAATTTTCATCGTATGTTAGAGTTCCGCTAATTGTTTTTAAGTTAAACGATTTGTTGTTTTCACTTTCTTAATGCAGTTCTGAAATCCAAAGGAGAAACTCTATGATACATTTTTAAATTAATTTTTGTTCGGAAACATATGATATTGACAGTTACAATTATTTAGAAACTATGTAATAGAAATAAGTTTTCCAATTTTACGGTACGTGCAGAAATACTTTGAGAAAATCCTGACAAAGGTGGTGTTTTGAACCGAATTTCTAGACGAAAAGACAAAAGGTACTACTTCGTTATCCCGTCGACCATTTCGCCAAATTATATATATTGACATGATTTTCATTTTAAATAATGAAAAAAGAAATAATTAGTAGAATATTAATATAAATACAAATCAAAAATCGAAATAAAAATCCCTTAATGACGTTTTAAACACGTGAATCGTATTTAATGTCATTGAATGTGACATTCACGATCAGCCATTATTGGCATTTAATCATACAGTTTGTCGACGGTTCTTTAGTCGACGGGATAACCTAGAGGTACTGGAGAAAAAAAAGCTAGAAGAAAATCAAAACCTGCTGTCATGTGAAAATTAATAAATAATTGATAATATTAATATTAATAAAATCGCTTAGAACTCGATAAGAAATTTATTTACCGAAATATGGAAAAGTTGTTTAGGATCTGCTCAATAATGTTAGTCCTATGGGCCTGTTGTTTTCGAATTTCTCGTTTAAGGATGTTTTAAAATCAAAAAGGGCAACTTTGTAACACATGCTTTAATTTATTTTTGTTCGGAAATGCATGAAAATAGCAGGCGTTGTTATTCAGAAACTGTCTAATTGTACTCAGATTTCTTTTTTTCTTTCTTTTTTTTCTTTTTTTTTTTTTAAACACAATAGATCTTTTTCACAGACCTTCAAAGTTGACGTTTTTGAGCATATTTCCCGACGGAAGCAGAAAAACCGGTCGAAAAGCAGGAGAAAAACGGGTGATCACGTGATCGAAATAGTTTAGAACATGATAAGTAATTTAATTATCATAAAGTGGAAAAATAAGTTCGATTCAAAATCGCTTCCATAGTCAGGCATTCCAGTTTGATATCTTTACGTTGAAAAATGAATTTGTAAATATGTCAAAACATTTGCGCTTGTTGAGCGGAGCAGTTAAGAACACCCTTAAGGGTGTATTCCGATCAAAACTGCTTATTTTCAGTTTTATTTTTAAATTCGTTTTTGCACTCAAATGCACCAAACTTTCAAATTCTCTTATTTAGAAACTACACTATGAGCCGTGTTTGACGATTTTTTTTGGTAAAAGTAGAAAATATTGCAAAAAAGGCTGTCAAACCGAACCTGGAGATCTGGGAACGAAAAAAATGATCGAACTGAGGAAAAAAAAATTGTTTATGAATCAAATTCTAATTAATTGAGCGAAAAATGACATCACACGGCATCTTATACATCTCTTCAAAAATCACCTCAGCAAGTTTCATGTTTCTACTTTTAAATGTGTGTCTGAATCCGAGAGCGTGCACCCTAAATGTTATACATTGTTCCAATCTATTTTTTCAAACGAACAACGAATTCGTATTTAATTCTGGTATTTAGATAGATAAACTTTCAATTCTAACGAAAAATTCCTGATAATACAAATTATAAAACACGCACCTTTCTCTTACTTTTTTAAAATGCGAAATGATAACCAAAACACAGTTCTCTTTAACGTAAAACGCAAATATGATCACAAATACATCTTCAAAGACACTGAGAAAAAAACATCTCTGGGAATTCTCGAAATCTCTTCAAGAATTTTTTAATTTTAGACAATTTAGTAAATATTAATATTTCTTTAATCATAGACATCGTTAGAACAGGAAACATATAGTGATTTCATTTTATATATATATATACGTGTGTGTGTGTGTGTGTGTTTCTGCCCTAGAAGTGGATTCAAAAACTTTAAAATGTTAAAAAAACTTAAAAAAAAAAAAAAAAAAAAGAATCAGAAAATACAAATCGAACTTTGCAAATTTATTTACTTATTTATTTTGGAAGTGGTAAATACTATCTTTTAATTTTCTAAAGCGCAGCAAAAAAATATATCCAAAATAGTTTTTTTTTTTTTTTTTTTTTTTTTTTTTTTTTTTTTTTTACATAACAACAAAAAAAAGCGCTTATCGTTTGAAAAGCATATTAAATTATTAAATTTTAATAAAAATAATGGCATCCAATCCTCTTTAAAATTTCGTGAAAAAAAAAAAAAAAAAAATGCATATTTAGTAGTAGAAATATGAGTCAAAGTTGCGCCGAAACACCCCACGTTTCAGCACTTTCATCACAAATTTATCAGATTTTTTTTTTTTTTTTTTTTTTTTTTTTTTTTATTCTTTTATTCCTTGAAATTTTCGTAGGTGATGTAAATGCGGTCTGCCGAGATGCTCTAAAAAGATTGTCTTGAGATACCGACGTTTAGTTATTTTTAGCGTAGAAAAAAGATCGTCTCCGGGAGCTGTCGATGACCTGCGGTTGCGAATTTTTTGAAAGATTAAAATTCGTATTTTTGAAAAACGATTGCGTAGTTGAAGAAATGGTCTCAGCTTTAAAAGCATTTTCATTGTAGTGTCTCTGAAATTGAATTATGAAGGAGCCAGGCTGAAAGGAAAAATTATTTTAAGATTTTAAGAATATATCGTATGTTTAACCATTTTTAGGTGCGTTCGTAATTATGTAAATACGTAGCACCTATTGTTGTCGCTCAGTCCGTCCGTCTGTCTGTCTGTCTGTCTGTCTGTCTGTCTTTCCGCATATAACAACGCAAAAATTAGCCAACCGAATCGTTTGAAATTTAAAATACATAATTCTTATATAATTTTGTCGATTTATTTCAAATTTTATGAAAATAGGATGGATAGATCAATTACAGGGACAATCAAAAGGATTCCGTTACATTACAGTCAATGGGGAAAAAAAGTTCAAATGCATTTTAATCGTTTGAAAATTAAAACGTATATTTATTACATAATTTTGTCGAGTCATTTCAAATGTTATGAAAATCGGATGCATAGATCAATTACAGGGCAATCAAAAGTATTCCGTTACATTACGGTCAATGGGGGAAAAGTTTCAAATGCATTTTAATCATTTGAAACTTAAAACGTATAATTATTACATAATTTTGTCGAGTCATTTCAAATTTTATGAAAATCGGATGGATAAATCAATTACAGGGACAATGAAAAGGATTCCGTTACATTACGGTCAATGGGGAAAAAAGTTTCAAATGCATTTTAATCGTTTGAAATTTAAAATGTATAATTATTACATAATTTTGTCGAGTCATTTTAAATGTTATGAAAATCGGATGCATAGATTGATTACAGGGACAATCAAAATATTCCGTTACATTACGATCAATGGGGGGAAAAGTTTCAAATGCATTTTAATGGTGTTACACTCATTTGAACATAATAGAATTGACATGAATGTATGAAATATGTACTAAAATATACATTCTGTACAATCTGTGCTGCAAAGAATATTTATTATTAAATTACAGGGCCACACAAATGTATTCCCCTAAATAATGTTATACGGGGAAACATTGTTTGGGGCGTGTTTTAATTATATTAAACTACTACACATTTTATGAATAAGATATACTTTAATGAAGTATAATAAAAATTACTCCCTGCATAATTACAAGAACACAAAGATTTCGACCACTATACTGTATCCAAAGTACGCTCTACTATATCCGCAAGATCTGAATATTTTTAAAACTTCGTTATCGTACGAACGCACCTCATTTGCTACGCTTCACGTGCAATTTCCAACTTGTTTAATTTGTTCAACCGATGGATGTTAAATAAATTATTCCCCGTCTCCAAAAAATAAAATAAATCAATACTTGGTCATCTAAGAATAATAAGGTTCTAAGAGCTTTATAAAAAAGATGACTTTTTGGCATATGTTTTTGACTGCTTTCGATTATTTCTGATAGAAGTAAATCATTCTCTATTTGAAGTGGAAGTAAAACTGTGTTATAACGTCATTTAAATGCAGGAATGCCTTAAGATATAAACATAACCTTATTATGCGAAAAAGTAATTTTTTAAGGAAAAAAAAAAGGGGGGGGGTGTTAGAACCTTATTATTCTCAGGTGACGATTTGGTTCCACTCTCCAACACTCTGCGGACAGCAAGGATTAAGTATGGTGCCAATATTTGCAAAAACGATCGATTTTTCATAAGATTTTGGTTAATAGCTAGAATAATTATTAAAAAAAAAATAAATAAAATCTATGCTGGGGTGCGTCGGGACTTATCCTGACTATCCTTATAGAAATTTTCAGACTTTTAGGTGTGGTAGATTTCGCAGGCTATCGCAAACACGCGCACATAAATAGACAAACAACTAGTATATTTTATTAATATAGATACAGTCTATTGTTATTGCATTTGTATTATTTTATCCGGGATAGTCAAATTTCTCATTTAAGGGGCTTCGGGACCCAATTTAAAACAATATTTATTTATTGAATTAAAATTTTGATTGTGATGTCAAGATAATCTCATTATAAACTTTTTTTTATTAAAAATTAATTTAAAAAGTGGGGATAATTTAAAATCGTTTTTACTCAAAATATTATTTGTAGAATTTATTTTTTATATATATTTAAATAAATAGAAATATCTGAATTTTAATTTTGATCAGTCATTTTAAAAAATATTAATCAAAGAATTAAAAAAATATTTAAATAAAATAAAATAATTGAAAAAAAAGATGTAACTTTTATTTAAAAGTTTCATATTTCCAAATATATATATATATATACATATATATATATATATATTAATCTGCTGAATTAAAATGAAAGTAAAACTGTCAAAAAAAGAAATGTTCCAAATTTGAAGCATTTAGCTTTAAGAGCGTTCTTGAGTTATAACATTTTGAATCCGAGAAATTGTGAAAAAACCCATCATGAAGAAAAACGCATTTTCACAAGATAGATACCATTTCCATGACAATGATTGCTTAAAAGCTTGAATTTGAAAAGAAACCAAAACGAAAAAAATCTCCTCTTCTAACCTCCTCCTCTTTCCTCTTCTAATTAAAATACATACATTATTTAAACGTCATTTTAAATCATCCTCCAAAAAATTCAATCAATCGTCAGAAATTTTTAATAAAATAAAAATTTCATTTAGAAAATTTAAAGATTTTAATGTTTTGGACCCCCCCCCCCCCCCCCAATGCAGGATTTTGATACAGACAGATTCTATATTCACAGGCATTGCTGTATTTTGGATTTTTATTTATATAGCTACCAAACTTCGCCATTTCTCAAGTCAATTAAATATATTTGGAACCAGCAATTTTATTTAATAAAGGAAAAATATATTAAAACCTCTTGGGGGGGGGGGGAAGACACATCTTATTAAATAAATTTTCTACTTTTTTTTATTATTAATTTATTTAACCTTTGAAAAAATTCGGAAGGTTTGCAACTACGCATTTGTAAAAACTCACTGATTTTTTTTATTATTTCGGTTTTTGGATGTGAGATTAGGAATGTAGGGCGCCAACTGAAATTCTGCACACAGGCGTCGAATACTGCTGGCACGTCCCTGATTAAATAATATTTGTTATCTGAGTGTTTTGTCGTGATTTCGCTCGCTTTCTGTAGGCATAGGCTACGTAAATTACGCAAAGCCCAAAGTACCTTCAATTCAATATTTTTCTTGCGATTTTTGTCTTTTAAAAATATAAATGTAGACAAAAAGGGAATTAAATTTATAAAATCATACAAATTTGAAGTTCATGTAAGGTTCATTCGCGGGCGCGGGTTGCGCGAGTCAGCTCGTTTTTATAAAAAGCAAAAATGAAAAGAACTTTTCCCGATAATTAAGAAATGATGTGACCCACCTCCTCCCCTAAATTAGAGCGGTAGAACCAATAGATGGAGCATGCACTACAATCGCAGATTAACCACGTGAGTCTTTTCAATCGCTGTTTCATCAGTTCTGTAATCTAGACACACGGCAGTGTGTCAGCCAAGTTCAAAAAGTAAAAGTCGACACACCGGCCGTGGGTTATATTACCCGAACCATTTCAGGCCACTTTTGACCCCTCAATAACTTAAATTCTATTTGACCTACACAATTGCAATTTTTTGTGTCGTGTAAGACCATCTTCTAATTTCCTAATCCTATAAATTTAAAAAAAAATCTTTTACCGTTCAGGAGAAATTGACGTCTGAAAACCACTGTTTTTCCCACTGACTCACTGACTCACTCACTCATAGAAATGTTTGACTACTTCCAGGTGACTTAGGAAATTGAAATTTGGTGTGGAGGTAGGTTATTGGATCTATCAATAGGAAAAAATCAGAAATCACCATTAATTAAACATTAATGGTTGTTAGAAGATAAATTATTGGATTACAATGGCGGTTTATGAGAATTTCACAAAATACCAGAAATAGTGCCAAGTTGGCGTCACTTTTGGCGAGTATCGGGACTAATCTCTGAAACTACGGATGAACCACGTTTGAGAGGAACCTGGACAGAACTGCGCATGGGCGAAAAGAGCGAGTATATGTCAAAAATAGGGAAGTTAGTACCATCTCGAGATGAGTTTGTTTATTAAACAACACTAAATATGTCAAGTTTTTTTTTTTTTTTTGGGGGGGGGGAGATGGGAATACCTTTTTGTTTCTGTAATTGAATTATCTGTTTTTAAAATTATATTGTAATTCTGTTACACAAAATAAGGTATAAAAAGACAAGTATAATAAAAAAGACGATTTAAAGGTATGATTATTAAATTTAGCTTAATAACTTTTCACTAGCAATATAGCGCAACTTAATCTTTTTAGAAGTAACGGCAACATGGCGTGATTTTAAAACATACCAGATTAGCAATTTTTTAAATATGTTTCTTTACATTATTGTGTACATTATTTATTTATATTATTTGCATGCATTAGATATGAATATGGCGCAGATGTCATATACTTATAAGGTTTAGAACAATTTTTTTCCAACTTCAATTTGGCGAAAATCTCATTTTTGAATGCTGGTTAAATATACATCTTTAAATTATTTTCTATTATTTAAAAAAATAACAATAAATAAAACAATTTTTAAATATATTAACTTTTAAAAACTAATAACTATAGAACAAAAAACATTTTATATAATTTCAATAAAAGAAAAATTAATGTAAATAAACAGTTTATCAAAATATAAACAACAATATCAGGGTTACCATATTAGGCAAAATAACGCCATTTTGGCGCCAAGTAAATCTCAGTGAGTATATGACATACATGTGCCCTGAATATTTAAGTTGTTAGAATTGGCGAATTTCTCGAATAGCCGCCAAATCATATGCCAAGCAATCGTTAAATCTGCGTTTAAGCCATAAATATAAATGTAAAAAAAAAAAAAAAAAAAAAAAAAAAAAAGACATGCTTTTATTAAAATTTACAAAAATGTAGGGGAAAATATATACTTTGGAAAGTCTTATTCCGAAAACTGATTGAAGGAGAACAATCTATTTCATTTAAAATAAAATTTTACTCAGAATAAAAATGAAAACTACGTAGAAGTAATTTTGGCCTCGTAGGCTACTCCCCCTAAAGTCTGAATGGAATCTGCTGGGCATTCTGCCAAGTGTGGATCTTACATCAACGGTATATCAGTACCGAACCGATTTTAAAAGTAATGGAACCAAAATGATGGTATTCGCCCCGGTTCAAACGCAGACTATATCTTATGTCTGTGCCACTAACCAAAAGAGGGTTCAGAAGCAAAAAACACTCTAAAAATGGGATTTTTGTTTTAGTGAAGGGCCTAGAAGCAAAAAATTTGTCATGTTAATTATTTATAAGATATGAATGATCACTAATGACATTTGCTAAAAAATACCAAATTTAAAAGGGGTGGAAATTCGCGAAGAGCATTCTGAAAACGTTCTGAATAGCGATTTTAAAACAATCTCAGCAAACAAAAACCGATTTTAAAAGTAATGATATCAAAATGATGATGATGGTCCTTGCTCCAACATAGGCTATATCTTATGTCGATGCCACTAACCCAAAGGGGGTAAAAGAACAAAAACGTTCTAAAGATGCGATGTCTGTATGTTAAGGGACTAGAATTATAAAGTTTGGCATTTTAGAATTCACGGGAATTTCGCGAAATATCAGAAATAGTGCCAAGTTGGCGTCTTTTTTGGCGAGTATTGGAGCTAATTTCTGAAACTATGAACCGATTCCAAAATTAATAGTACCAAAATGATGGTATTCACCTCGGTTCAAGTATATGCTATATTTTATGTATATACCATTAACCATAAGAGAGTGAAGAAGCAAAAAACATTCTAAAAATGAGATTTTTGTTTTACTAATAAGCATAGAAGCACAAAATTCGGCATGTTACTTATTTATAAGATAAAAATGATCTCTAAGGGCATTTGCTAAAAAATAAAGAATTCAAAAAGGGTGAAAATGCACGAAAAGCATTCTAAAACTGTTCTAAATTGGGATTTTTAAGCAATCTCAGCAAACAACCATCTGATCTTAAAAGTAATGATCTTAAAATGATGGTGACATTCCTTGCTCCAATATAGGCTATATCTTATGTCAATGCCACTAATCCAAAAGAATTAAAAGAGCAAAAAAAAATTCTAAAAATGCGATGTCTGTATGTTAAGGGCTTAGAAACATCAAATTTGGCATGTTCATTACTTATAAGATATAAATGATCACTAAGAACATTTGTTAACAAATACAAAATTTAAAAGGGGTAAAAATGCGCGAAAAGCGTTCTATAAACGTTCTAAATAGCAATATCAGCAATATTGGAAAGTTAGCGAACCGATTAAAAAAAAAAAAAAAGAAAAAAAAAAGTCAAAATGATGGTGGCAGTCCTTGCTCTAACAACAGTATTGGATAAATTGCCAGATTACAATGGGAGTCTATGGGAATTTGGCGAAATACCAGAAATAGCGCCAAGTTAGTATCACTTTTGGCGGGTAATTTTTGTCGTCAATTTGGCGATATATCGCCAAGTTGGAGACAAACTTTTTTGGTCGTCGAGATAATCAAGTAGTACCCAATCACATAAAAGAAACATCCTTATTAGTGGAATTTAATGGAACATAAGCAATCCTAATGTTAAAAGTTTTAAATTTGATTCAAAGAAACAGTGAATAAACGCAGGAAAAAGCTGTAAGATTAATTAATATTAAATAAAACTAATTTAATATTAAGCCAATTTATTTCAAAAAGGAAACAAATACCGACTTATTTGACAAAAAATAATGATATCCTATCAAAAACATGAATGTGAAAAAATGCCAAGTTCGTTAAAGATTTCGCTAATAAAAGAAGTGATTTGACAAAAAATAATGATATCCTATCAAAAACATGAATGTGAAAGAATGCCAAGTTTGTAAAAGGTTTCGCTAATGAAAGAAGTGAGATCTAACTGCAAACCAAGTTCTTTCGAAGCTCCTTAAATCATAGCTCCTGTCATGCATAATATTCTTCAATTGCTTAAAATGAGTTGGTATGTTACTTGTTATTCAATAGAGCGACTTGGCAAGTTTTCAGCCCCTAACTTTAATGTTTGAGTAAGTACTTAATGTTTGAGTACCTAACTTTAATGTTTGAGTAAAATTTAATCTAGAATCTGATTGGGAAAGATCTAGTCATTCAAATGTTCGAATAACTACATTGAAGTTAAGGTATCTATAAATTAAGTGATCAACTTTAAGTTCTGATCAATTAAATAGAGAAATTTGAATAACAGAAAACTTGTAAGTCGCTCTATTGAATAACAAGTAACATACCAACTCATTTTAAGCAATTGAAGAATATTATGCATGACAGGAGCTATGATTTAAGGAGCTTCGAAAGAACTTGGTTTGCAGTTAGATCTCACTTCTTTCATTAGCGAAACCTTTTACAAACTTGGCATTCTTTCACATTCATGTTTTTGATAGGATATCATTATTTTTTGTCAAATCACTTCTTTTATTAGCGAAATCTTTAACGAACTTGGCATTTTTTCACATTCATGTTTTTGATAGGATATTTTTTATAGAAGAGAGTTGCTTGTCACTCCCAGTATTATCTAGCTTACGATATCCATCTATGCTTTTATAATCTAGTCTAAAGTATGGAGGAAGGAGCAAAACATATTAAACGAAAGGCTCTCTCCATCACTTGAGCAATTACAAATTATAAATCAATACGATGCGATGTTCAAGTTGTCTGAAATAAGTTTGCGTTCGCCAAAGAAAAAGGCACGCCTGAGTCAACTTAAAGGACTTTGTGAAACAATAGGCATGCCATCGTTAACCAAACTGTGGTTGGAGGGACAAACAACAAGAAAATAATTATCGCCAAGTTTAAGGACATGGAAAAGGCTCTTCACGAGTGGTTTGTTCAAGCGCGCTCTATGAATATCCCAATAAGCGGCTTGTTAATACAAGAAAAAGCTTCTGAAATCGCAGCAATAATTGGATTACTAGATTTCAAAGCCTCAAATGGAGGGTTAGATCGATTTAAACCTCGGTATAGCATAAAATTCAAGCAAATGTGTGGTGAGTCAGCTGCAGTCAACATTGAAGATGTTCACTGTAGGAAGATTAATGTGCTTCTGCAGCTTGTAAAAAAACTACTCAAGTCGGAATATTTACAACGTTGACGAAATTGGGCTTTTTTACATACTGACGCCCAATAAAAGAATGGCCATGAAAGGACAAAACATGTCATAGAGACAAACTGAGCAAAGAACGTCTTATTATTCTGCTTGGTCGGTGCCAACTCTGATATATCAGATAAATTTAAGCTGCTGGTCATAGGGAAATCACGCAACCCGCGATGCTTTAAAAATGTCTAGAATATCCCCTGCCTGAACGAAAGCCAGCATATAGAGCAGGGATGACGGGCAACATTCTTACAACATGACTTCGTAATTTTGATCGGCGTATAAGAAAAGAATCACGTTATGTGTTATGGCTCGTGGACAACTGCCCTGCGCATCCAAAAGATAAAAAGACCTGAATAATAAGTTCTTTTGAATTGACTTTTAATTATTATCAACACTATTTATTATCGCATATCTGTTCTGTATAGTTAACAAAGATTTTAATTTTGTTAACATCAGTTTTAGTTAATATGGTTAGCCGAAATTTTTGTGTTCATTTTATTCAATTTTATGTATCATATACAATAAATCTTAATTGAAAAGACAAAGAATTTTTACTTGAAAAAATAACGATTACTTGAATTTTCAGCTCTCAAACGTTCCTGCTTAATAAGCACATGATTAAAATAAATAGAATGTCTTTTTATGTCTTAAAAAACGCTAAAAATTGACAAAAAATGTATTTTTTCCGTCTAGATTGTTATTAAATAGACCACTCGACGAAAATTTGCAGCCTTCGGTTAATACGCGAACCCGTTTAATACGCGAATTTTGATCGGATCCCTGATTCGCGTATTAACGAGGTTAGACTGTATAATGAATGAAAAACAAACTGAATATGACGACTTTTTATATTTTAAACTTCTGAAAATAATTGCAGAATTTATACTTCAAATCATAAAAGTACGTTAATTTATTAAACATGTTATTTGAAAGGAAAATATACATTTTAATAGAACACTTTATTAAGATCGGTTGGAAATGGCGCATATTTTGGTACTCCTTTTAATCATACAATAGTTTCATGATTCCTTTTACAAAAATTTTAAAATGTATTTTTTTACGAAAATTATAGCATATTTTTAATGAATTAAAATTTGTGGAAATTCAATTATTTACATTCAATTATAAAAGTATTTTTCAGTGTTAAGAATTCAAATACATGTGGTGACGAAAATAAACACCTCCTACTAGGTACGCAATCTTGACGTGGTTAGTACTAAGACAAATGAAAATAATATCCCTTCGGCGTTGTGAACGAAGATCGGATATTATTAATTACTAAAATAATTCCTTAATATCATACATAAAATTAACATTTGCAATAACATTAGGATCGCCTTATTTAACGTATGAATTTGTGAAAATTGGGATTGATGAGTCAATAAAATACTTGAGACATTAATCTACAAATTTAAATGTTAACATTCCCTAATCTGCATCTAGAAATTACCTTAAAATACATAAAGGGAGAAAACTGGAATAAAGACAAGAATAGGTACATATATACAAAATTTTATTAAAACACATAAATTAGCATCATGCAAACACTATAAAAATATAATATGCAAGGCAATAACTACTGAAATATGGTTATAGCGAAATATACAAAATATTTTATTTCATTTATCCTCGCAGCTCATTACGCTTGAGTTCACGACACAACTTATAGGCAAAGCCCCAAAATTTCGTATTTTATAAACTCGAGTCCTTCTTTCTTATTATTCCTCTTATCTTACTGGTATTATTAATTTATTTATTTATTCATTTTACTATTAAGTTTGAGCATTAAATTCTGATAATTTTGAGTCTCAAAGATAATAATAATTTTAAAAATTTTAAAATAATCAAATTTTAAGTGATCAAATTTTAAAAAAATCAAATTTTAAAACCAAAATTTTAACACAACATTATATCACTAAAATAAATTGGCCAGTCACATGAACAATGAAATTTTCTCACCTTACAAGTATGTTGCTGGTATTGGTCGCCCTTGGCTTATAGCTGTCCGTACAGTTCATTAGTACACCAACACACTTATATCCAAATGCCGAGTTATCAGTCATTTTTTTTTAATTAACACAAATAGTAGCAACTTTTCTAAACTTAGGAATCATCTGATGAAAAATAGTCAGCTTTGCGCACTCAGGTGTTCCGTTTTGAATTGGAAATCAGTCGACGATTCGCAGAGGTATCAGTCAATTTTTTCTAATTAACACAAATAGTAGCAACTTTTCAAAACTTAGGAATCATCTGATGAAAAATAGTCAGCTTTGCGCACTCAGGTGTTCCTTTTTGAATTGGAAATCAGTCGACGATTCGCAGAGTTATCAGTCAATTTTTTTCTAATTAACACAAATAGTAGCAACTTTTCAAAACTTAGGAATCATCTGATGAAAAATAGTCAGCTCAGCAATCCTTATGAATCATCTGATGAAAAATTAGTCAGCTTTGCGCACTCAGGTGTTCCTTTTGAATTGGACATCAGTCGACGATTCGCAGAGCATTATCAGTCAATTTTCATCACTTCGTTCGGGAGGCATAAGGTCGCATCTCCCGATGACACAGATTATTTCGATTTCTTCTTTTCCCTATCATCTTAGCGGGAGACTCGGAGCAGAGAGGAAAATCTTTTTTCCACCTTTACACCTTCAATTCCAAAAATGCACTCACTCATGTGGGGTTTCCTTTTTCAGGTCCTGTACGCCCCCTTTGACCCCATTGGGTATAAAATTTGGACTCCAATTGGCTTTGAATATGTTTCACTGTCCATTGGTCAAGTAAAAGATGCGGGGTTGGATTTTCAGACGTTGTTCATCCATTATTTATTGCCTGAGCTACGATTCCGAGCCGGCGACCCCACGTAGACCACACACGAGAGTAATAAATTTGATTGTAAATCTCTCATTGTTGCTTGTGTACGTTAGTGTCACAAATGGCGACTCTAGGTTTTATTGCTTCTCGTAAACATTTGTTCCTTTTTAAACTAATGGTGAGAAAATCCCTTCGCCCATGTGATTTTGCCATTCCCAGGCTCTGACTAAAAAGAGCTTATAGTATAATAAAACTTCCGAACAAACAACACATATTATTGTTATTATTTCTTGTTTACAAAAGCTAAAATAAAAATTTATTTTAATACTTTTATATACATTAATATTATTTCATTTTCTATCTCTTTCTAGATTATTTGTTTATTTATTTTATTTATTTTTATTATTATTCTTTCTCTCTCTTTGTTTTTTTTTCCTTTCCTTTTCTTTTCTTTTATTTTATTCTAAGCGATGTCGTGACATTTCTTTACGACAAGCTTATCCCCTCTTACTTTAAGAAAAAAATTATTCTATCCAAAAATAAGCTATAATATATATACAGATTTATAATACAATCAATTAAAATTAAAAGATGTGCAAGAATACAATACCATTATTATAAATATATACCTGTAATGACAAATGGACATAGTAATACAAAAATTGAAATAACATACACAAATACATTAAATGTGAGAAAATGATCATTGCAATGTGTAGGCCTTTGAAAACTACCAAATATAATAAACATATTCACCTTCGCGATACCTATATTATTCGCTCGAATTTCCTACTGAGACGCATACTCACTAGAATTCACTACTGTTCATGCTACTGTTTATGACTTCATTTTCCTTCCCGTTTTTATTGTTATCATACGTTATTTCACGATCCTATTGTATTATTTTTCTGAAACCTTTTCTATCTTCATTTTCCTTTTTGTATAACATACCGTGTTATGAAAAATTCGTAAATATAATTTTTATATATATGTATATATTTTTTTTTTGTTTGAATCTAGTTTATTTTTTTTTATATTAGGTAATATATAACGACTATTCATGTAATGCCTATTTTTAATATTTATTTGTCTCTGTTACATATATTTTGTCTATGTATAGTCTCCCAAAAATATTTTCCATACCATGCAAGTTATCGACCAGCAATAAGTACTCACATCCCGGGAAGTACGAAACATATTTCGTATGAGACCATAATATAGCTCCGTTTTTTTTTTTTTTTTTTTTTTTTTTTTTTATATATAACGTTAATTTTGTATGTAATTTGCAAGATTCGAACATTTTTTAGAATTTTCTGTGTTTAATTGTAAAAATTTTTTTTTTTTTTAGGTTTGGCTGATATGTTAAATACGGTATATTTAAAAGATTTTGACAGTTTCGGTAGACGCTTAAAACAATTTTAACAAATTCTTGAAGTCTAAAATTTTTTTTTTTTTTTTTTTTTTTTTTTTTTTTTTTACACTTATATTTTCTAAGGAATGATTATTTGTTTTCTGTTCTGTTTGCCACATTGGGCGCAAATAATTTAGAAATATGAATTCTAATAGGTCTCAGGTCTGGCCTATGTTTGTTCTTTATGAGGTAGTTATCATTTCTGAAAATTCTCTCAATATAATATGGGCCTGAAAATTTCTGATGTAAGGCCTTAGGTTTTCTGAGCATTTTCATGTAGACCTCGTCACCCAATTTTAATTCTTTGTGTTTTAACTTCGAATTCTTATTCAGTTCCAAATCCGCCTTTTCTTGATTCTTCATAACTTCATATCTTATATCGTGCATATGTTTGAGCTTATTCTGTACATATGTACTGTAAGAATCCATATTATGCGCTTCAAAATTCGTGAATGGCGTTTTTATCTCTCTACCGAAAAATAACATGCTTGGAGAAAATTTTGTTATTCTATGTACAGTTGAATTATGCATAAGTACGAAATATGGAAGTTTTATATCCCATTCGTAAGTTTTATTACACATAGAGGCAATGGAAGCTTTTAAATCCCGGTGTATTCGTTCAAGTACAGATTGCGATTCCGGGTGGTACACCGACGAAGGTATTAGTTCAATATTTAAATTTTTCATATAATCTTTGAAATCCTTCGATTTAAAATAAGCTCCGTTGTCTGTAGAGATATATTTCGCTAATCCAAAAGTACTGAAATAACCATTTAATGCGTTGATTATAACCTTAGTATCTGTCGATCTAAGTGGAAATGCTTGTAGGAAGCGTGATGCTGTATCGACAATAGTTAAAACAAATTTATTCCTATTTGGAGATGTAACCAAACTTCCTACTACGTCAATAGTTAATCTATGACCAGGTATATAATTTTTATCCATAGTTTTCAGTGGAATTTTTATCGTTTTATGCTGTTTAAATGTATTGCATGTTATACATTTCGCACAGAATTGTTTTATATCTTGATACATTCTATACCAAAAAAATCTTTCTTTTATTATGCCATAGGTTTTTAGAAAAGCGAAGTGTGGGACATGTGCGCTTTTTATAATATCTTCTTTTAAATTCTGTGGCGCAATATATAAATCATTATTATTTGAATTTCGTGATTTTCTTAGAATTAATATTCCTTCTTTATTTAAATTGTATTTTTCATATTTTTTTGCTTTTTTTTGTTGTTGTAAAGCTTGAATAATTTCGTTTAATTTAGGGTCTTTTAATTGTTCTTTTTTTATATTGTCTGCATTCAAATTTTTATTTACCGCAAAAAGATGTTTGTTTAAATCGTCCGCTATAGTTAAGGCATTTGTTTCTCTACTACAGAAATCTGCTGGGTTATGAATACCTTCAATGTGAGATACTTCAAAATCATAATCCTGTAGCTTAAGTAACCATCGTGCTACGATTTCCGGCTGTTTTTCCAAGTGTAAGTGGTATGTTAATGCTTTTGAATCTGTTAGGAGAAAAAATTTTCTTCCTAATAAAATATTTCTAAAATAAGTTATAGTTTCATATATTGCCAAAAGCTCTATCTGCATGCTTGGATATCTCTTTTCCGATTCTTTTAATTTTCTGCCTGTAAATTCAATTGGTATCATTTTATCTCCTTGTTTTTGCGCGAGTATACCTGATGTTGCAATTTTTGATCCGTCTGTAATTATATAGAAATCTTTATTAAAATCTGGGGGATGTATGGTAGGTTGTTCCATGATAATTTTTTGTATTTTTTTAAATGATTCCTGTGCTTTGTCATTCCATTTGAATTTTGTATTCGCTTTAGTGAGATCTGTCAGTGGCGCTATAATTTCTGCATAATTGTTTATAGTTGATTTAAAATACGTGCATAATCCAATGAATGCTCGCACTGTTTTCTGAGATGTAGGGACTGCAAAGCTTGTTATTTTTTTTATATTTTTTTCTGAGGGTGCATATCCTTTTTCACTAATTTTATATCCCAGAAAGTCTATTTCTTGCATGTATAGTTTTATTTTAGCTGGTTCAATTGTGAGATTAAATTTTTCTAATTGTGTTAGTACTTCTTCTAGTAATGTGTGCATTTGTTGTATATTATCAGCAGCAAGTAAAATGTCATCAATAAAGTATTGAATGTTGTATTTCTTTTTTAAATCACCTAAAACTATATCGATTAGACGAGCAAATATATTTGTTGAGATTTTAGTTCCGAATGGCATTCGTGTTATTTGAAAATGGTTATCCTCCGTGATAAATGCTAGTTTATGCTTGTCCTGCTCTTGTAATTTGATTTGAAAAAATGCAGAATGTAAATCTAGAACTGTAAATATTTTTTTTCCAGCAATGCTTTGTAAAATACTTTTTGTGTTAGGAACTGGATACGGATCGCTTTCTAATATATCGTTAAGAGCTCTAAAATCTATAGCCATTCTAAGTTTTATTAAGTTTTGATCACTGGTTTTTGACGTAGAATTTTTTTTTACGAAAATTACTGGGAAAGCATAACTTGAGTTCGTAGGCTCTATGATACCTGCATCCAATAAATCTTGAATTTCTTTCTCCGCGAATTTTTTTACATCATGCGCTAATTTGAATGGTTTCGTTTGTATAGGAAAGTCGTGCATTAATTTAAAATTCGGTTTTATTACGTCCGTTTCTCCTAGAGTTTTGTATGATTTGCTGAAAGCGGTAGCATGTCTCATTAAAATTTTCAATACTTCTTTTTGTACCTTCGGTGTTAAGTGATCTATTTTAAAATCCTTCTCTGAAAGTTCTTTTTTTCGTAATTCTCTAATTTGTGTAATATTTAAGTTATTTACTTCGTAAATATTATCAGTATTTGGTTTATTTTGTTTTTTTATAAAAAAATCAGTGGTAATTTTTCCCATTTCCTGATCCTTATGAAGTCTCAAATACGTTTTCGATTTATTTTGTACTAATATTGTGAATGAATTATTTTCTGTTTCCTTGTTTTCATGAACTGAATTTTGGATTACTAATTTCCTGTTGTTATATTTTGGTTGGAAAAAAAATTGTTGCTTGTTTGTTAATTTCCCATCAAAAATTAAATTTACTAATTTCGATTCTCTAGGTCTCAAAGTAATGGTTTTCTTTACAAATACTCGTGTATTAATTTTCGGAATGTTATTGTGTTGATAGGATTTGATTTGTTTTGGTATTGTTTGAAAGTCATCATTTTGTTGTACGGGCTTCATTTTATTCACCTCCGTAATTTGATTTTCATTGGGGTTTAATTGTATAATTGAATTATTGAGTTTAAAAGTATTATTTTCAAAATCCATGATTATTTTATTACTTTTTAAGAAATCATATCCTAAAATAATTTTGTAATTACGGTCAAATTCATCTTTAGTTACATAAAATGTGCCATTTAAGAAAGTGTTGTTAAATCTAAACTTAAATTTTACACAGTGTTTAAAAGGAATGGATTTGTTTGATAAAGTTGTAATTTTTATAGCGTTAGCTAAATATTTAATCTTTATATCCGTCTCTTTTATTTTTTCAAAGACCCCTGGAGATATTAAACTTATACTCGCCCCACTGTCAATAAGGCTGGGTATAATTAAATCTTTCTTTATTTTTAAGTCCCATATTGGTAATTCATTGTTTTTTTCCGAGTTACAACTTGCGATCAATTTTTGTGTTATATCTTTTTTTTCTTCCTCATTTTTTTTTATCATTGTCTTTTTCGTTTGCTTTTGTTTCAATATTTTTAATTCCTTGTTTGATTTATTTTTTATATTATAACCCTGTTTTTTCTCAATGTTACGGGACCTACGGGCTTGTATTCCTCGCAATTTTGTAGGCACGCTTACCGGTTTAAATGACTTTGCCCCCTGTTCCTATTATTATTATTGTGTCTGCCTCGCCTGTCTCTGTTTTCGTTAGGAAAAGTAATTGTGGGCTGATGTTCCCTATTTCCCTCATTATTTTGCGGCAAAGGATTTAGGCTATTTTGCATATTTGCGAAACCCTGATGCTGCCCTGTATATGCAATTTGTGAGTTGTTTCCTTGTGTTGGATCAAAGTTTTGCGTTGGAATCATATTTTGCATATTGTAATTTCCAGGATACATTTGATTCTGTCCTATTTGTGATTGGGTCAAATTTTGCCAATTTGGCATTTGAATTTGCATATCATTAACTCTAGTTTGATTGTAATAAGGTCTTGTAAAATCCAATGTTTGTGGCGCTTGAAAATTTTGTGCATAATTTTGTGGAAATCGTTGAAAGCCTCTATAATTATTATTTTGATAATAATTTTTTTGAAATCGTGGTCGAACATTGTTTTGCGCTCCCCTTGGTTGAAAAAAATTCGTACTTTTTTTATTGAAATAACAATTTTGTGTCTGGTGGTTGGATTTATTACAGATATGACAAAAATTATGTGTTATCTGATTTATTTCGGCGTTGTTATGTTCGCTTTCATTTTTTTGAATTTTTAAATCTTTTATTTGTTCTTTTAATTGGTGTATTTCCGATTTTTGTTCTTGCGACATGCTAAGAAGTGCCTCGAATAATTTATTTTCGCTATTTTCAGTTAAATTGTTTACTTCTCCTGCACATTTACTGTTCAAAGCACTTTCGATATTTTTAGCTTTTTTTACTGCTTCATCAAACTTTGTGGGTGGGTATTTTTTTAATTCAAAAGAGATGTCCGGTCTTAGTGCTTCAAGGTATTTAGTTAATTTAATCGTTTCTAATAATTCTTTAGCTCCGTTCTTTTGTTCATGTCCTGACGAGACAAGGTATTTTTGTGCCTCAATGTTGAATTGTTTAGTAAATTCTTCAATAGTTTGGTTGGGTGTTTGTTTTGCATTTATGAATTGCGCCTGAGCGTCAGCAAACGATCTTTCTTTTTTAAATTGTGTTATCGCATTTTCTTTGAATGTGTTATAGTTTTGTGCTTTATGCAATTCAGCTGTGTTTTTTAGAATCTCTCTCGCTTGGCCTTTAAATTTTGACTTTGCCAACACCAATTTTAAATCATCAGGAAATTGTGCCGCTGCGGCTAATTCTTCGAACTCTTCGAAAAAATATGATATATTTTGGTCTGGTTTGTCCTCAAAATTTTGTAAAGAGTTCAATAGAGTGTCTATTCCAATTTTAAATGTGTCCCTTTCAGGAGAAGACTGCCTTGCCTTATTTCTACCTGTCATATTTATTTACTTATTTGGAAAATCTCACACAGACTGATGTTTAATACTTTTTCCTTTATTTTTATTTTTTTTTTTAACTCTTTCACACCTCAAATTATGCTATCATAAACTCTCAAGATATGAGTTTTGTAATGAATTATTATAATTTATACTCATTCAAGAATAATATATAATAGAAATTATGAAATAGCCCTAAATATTTTTATAAATACACATAAATATAATGACAAAGTAAATTTTCCGAAATACGGATATATATAGTAACGAAATTCTTTACAATCTTACAAGCTAATGTGTCGTGAACTAAACCAACTCTTCTATATATTTTTGTTTCATCTTCTCAACTATTATATTTCAATTTCGTAAATTTTTAGATATACACACAATATTTATAAACACAATATGGATAAATAATGTTTGTTAGTAGAAGGAGAAAAAGCTAAGAGAAGATAGAGGAGATAGGTAATTAAGAATAAAATCATAATACTGGCTATCTTTATTTATATTTAAATGCAGAAAATTTTCAATTTTGAATCCTAAATACAAATTCATACACCTGGTATGAGCACCATTAAACTTTTAGTAGTGTGGTGACGAAAATAAACACCTCCTACTAGGTACGCAATCTTGACGTGGTTAGTACTAAGACAAATGAAAATAATATCCCTTCGGCGTTGTGAACGAAGATCGGATATTATTAATTACTAAAATAATTCCTTAATATCATACATAAAATTAACATTTGCAATAACATTAGGATCGCCTTATTTAACGTATGAATTTGTGAAAATTGGGATTGATGAGTCAATAAAATACTTGAGACATTAATCTACAAATTTAAATGTTAACATTCCCTAATCTGCATCTAGAAATTACCTTAAAATACATAAAGGGAGAAAACTGGAATAAAGACAAGAATAGGTACATATATACAAAATTTTATTAAAACACATAAATTAGCATCATGCAAACACTATAAAAATATAATATGCAAGGCAATAACTACTGAAATATGGTTATAGCGAAATATACAAAATATTTTATTTCATTTATCCTCGCAGCTCATTACGCTTGAGTTCACGACACAACTTATAGGCAAAGCCCCAAAATTTCGTATTTTATAAACTCGAGTCCTTCTTTCTTATTATTCCTCTTATCTTACTGGTATTATTAATTTATTTATTTATTCATTTTACTATTAAGTTTGAGCATTAAATTCTGATAATTTTGAGTCTCAAAGATAATAATAATTTTAAAAATTTTAAAATAATCAAATTTTAAGTGATCAAATTTTAAAAAAATCAAATTTTAAAACCAAAATTTTAACACAACATTATATCACTAAAATAAATTGGCCAGTCACATGAACAATGAAATTTTCTCACCTTACAAGTATGTTGCTGGTATTGGTCGCCCTTGGCTTATAGCTGTCCGTACAGTTCATTAGTACACCAACACACTTATATCCAAATGCCGAGTTATCAGTCATTTTTTTTTAATTAACACAAATAGTAGCAACTTTTCTAAACTTAGGAATCATCTGATGAAAAATAGTCAGCTTTGCGCACTCAGGTGTTCCGTTTTGAATTGGAAATCAGTCGACGATTCGCAGAGGTATCAGTCAATTTTTTCTAATTAACACAAATAGTAGCAACTTTTCAAAACTTAGGAATCATCTGATGAAAAATAGTCAGCTTTGCGCACTCAGGTGTTCCTTTTTGAATTGGAAATCAGTCGACGATTCGCAGAGTTATCAGTCAATTTTTTTCTAATTAACACAAATAGTAGCAACTTTTCAAAACTTAGGAATCATCTGATGAAAAATAGTCAGCTCAGCAATCCTTATGAATCATCTGATGAAAAATTAGTCAGCTTTGCGCACTCAGGTGTTCCTTTTTGAATTGGAAATCAGTCGACGATTCGCAGAGTTATCAGTCAATTTTTTTCTAATTAACACAAATAGTAGCAACTTTTCAAAACTTAGGAATCATCTGATGAAAAATAGTCAGCTTTGCGCACTCAGGTGTTCCTTTTTGAATTGGAAATCAGTCGACGATTCGCAGAGTTATCAGTCAATTTTTTCTAATTAACACAAATAGTAGCAACTTTTCAAAACTTAGGAATCATCTGATGAAAAATAGTCAGCTCAGCAATCCTTATGAATCATCTGATGAAAAATTAGTCAGCTTTGCGCACTCAGGTGTTCCTTTTGAATTGGACATCAGTCGACGATTCGCAGAGCATTATCAGTCAATTTTCATCACTTCGTTCGGGAGGCATAAGGTCGCATCTCCCGATGACACAGATTATTTCGATTTCTTCTTTTCCCTATCATCTTAGCGGGAGACTCGGAGCAGAGAGGAAAATCTTTTTTCCACCTTTACACCTTCAATTCCAAAAATGCACTCACTCATGTGGGGTTTCCTTTTTTAGGTCCTGTACGCCCCCTTTGACCCCATTGGGTATAAAATTTGGACTCCAATTGGCTTTGAATATGTTTCACTGTCCATTGGTCAAGTAAAAGATGCGGGGTTGGATTTTCAGACGTTGTTCATCCATTATTTATTGCCTGAGCTACGATTCCGAGCCGGCGACCCCACGTAGACCACACACGAGAGTAATAAATTTGATTGTAAATCTCTCATTGTTGCTTGTGTACGTTAGTGTCACAAATGGCGACTCTAGGTTTTATTGCTTCTCGTAAACATTTGTTCCTTTTTAAACTAATGGTGAGAAAATCCCTTCGCCCATGTGATTTTGCCATTCCCAGGCTCTGACTAAAAAGAGCTTATAGTATAATAAAACTTCCGAACAAACAACACATATTATTGTTATTATTTCTTGTTTACAAAAGCTAAAATAAAAATTTATTTTAATACTTTTATATACATTAATATTATTTCATTTTCTATCTCTTTCTAGATTATTTGTTTATTTATTTTATTTATTTTTATTATTATTCTTTCTCTCTCTTTGTTTTTTTTTCCTTTCCTTTTCTTTTCTTTTATTTTATTCTAAGCGATGTCGTGACATTTCTTTACGACAATACACAGTTCATTCTTATTATGTGAAATCATTTACGAAGACGATATTTACGCATTTTAAAAGAATTATGATTTTTCTTTTGGAAAGTGGCAACAAAAAAAGTTATAAACAAATAAAATTAATTGTTAAATTCGTTATGTAAAAAGCGTCTGGGGAGAGAACGGCTGCTAATGATAGGACTTACAAGGAAGGTCCCCATACGGGCATACTCAGAAAAATCTGAAAAAATTACAGAATGTTCTTCTCATATAGTTATATATGTTTATAAAAAAATTTCGGCGGAACCTCCTTATAACGTCCGTAAAAAAATAATAAAAATTTCGTTTATTTGGCGATTTATCTCCGGTTGGCGAAAAAACGGAATTTTGAAAAATACGCTTTTACGCTTCGAATACTTTTTAAAGAAAAAACTTTCTATGTTCAATTTATTTAAATAAGTTTAGTTTAAGTAATTTTAGTTTTGCATTTTTACTTTACTTTAAGTGTAATTTTGTCATATACGTTTATATGTACTTATAACAAAATGAAATTAATATATTTTATCATTTAAAACACAATTTAAATTGATTAAAATTGTTCCAAATTGAAAAATACACTGTTAAAAATCTGCTGCATTTTGTTGCAACGCACTCCCTTGCTTGTATAGAAAACGGTTACTTGGCCGTGAAATGGAGCTTTCTCATTGGTTGGAATAGAGATATTATATATAAGCGGTGGAGTGCGTTGCAGCAAAATGCAGCAGATTTTTAACAGTGTTGCACAAGCTACAACACCGCTAAAAATCTGTACCATTTTCTGCAGCGTCACTCCACCGCTTTTATAAAAAACGGTCAATTCACCGTGCTATGGAGCATTCTCATTGGTCAGAAGAGAGATATTCTATAAAAGTAGTGGAGTGACGTTGCAGTAAATGCTGCAGATTTTTAACAGTGAAGTCAATTAAAATCAATTTTGAGATTCGTTAAAATCGTCTGCTTTTGGCGAGGAAATGCACTGCTCGCCAAATCCCGCGTCGCTTTCAGCTTTTCACGCCAATTATTCCAAACTATTTTATTTTTTTTACATATCTAATAATGTAATTCCGCCGCTAATTTTCACTGATCCTTTATTACCTACATGAGTAGTTTAATTCGTATTTTTTTCAAAAAATTCTGAGTATGCCCCCAATGGAGATCTTCCTTGTTAGAAAATTTACTAGCGTCTAGACCCCCGCCCCAAACTTTGGCTCTTATCACAAATGCACCCAAGAAATTCCCCATGCTGCCGATAATTTCCCTCTTTTAAACGGAAGATATGGTTTCTTGAATCCAGTGTTTCTTTTATTTATTTATTTATTTAAATGAGGGCGTAGCGCTCACACGCGTTAGTGATTCCGGAGTTGATGAGTTTCATACATTTGAGTGATTCCTGCACAGCGAATTTCATGGATCTAGTGATTTTTTTTTTTTTTTTTTTTTTTTTTAATGGGCGCGCAGCACTCATACACGCGTGAGTGATTGCGGCGTTGCCGAGTTTCGTACATTTTAGTGATTCCTGCACAGCGAGTTTCGTGGATCCAGTGATTTTTTTTTAATGGGCGCGCAGCGCTTATACACGCATTAGTGATTGCGGCGTTGACGAGTTTCGTTCATTTTAGTGATTCCTGCACAGCGAGTTTCGTGGATCCAGTGATTTTTTTTTTTTGTTTGTTTTAATGGGCGCGCAGCGCTCATACACGCGTGAGTGATTGCGGCGTTCACGAGTTTCGTACATTTTAGTGATTCCTGCACAACAAGTTTCGTGGATCCAGTGATTTTTTTTAATGGGCGCGCAGCGCTCATACACGCGTTAGTGATTGCGGTGTTGACGAATTTCGTACATTTTAGTGATTCCTACACAGCGAGTTTCGTGGATCCAGTGATACTTTTTTTTGTTTTAATGGGCGCGCAGCGCTCATACACGCGTTGGTAATTGCGGCGTTGACGAGTTTCTTACATTTTAGTGATTCTTGCACAGCGAGTTTCGTGGATCCAGCGATGTTTTTTTTTGGTTTTAATGGGCGCGCAGCGCTTATACATACGTTAGTGATTGCGGCGTTGGCGAGTTTCGTGCATTTTAGTGTTTCCTGCACAGCAAATTTCGGGGATCCAGCGATGTTTTTCTGTCCGTCTGTTTGTTCGCTGATTTGTTTGTTTATTTGTCTGTCTGTCTGTTTGTCGGTTTGTTTGTTTGTCTGTCTGTTTGTTCTTTTGTCTGTTTGTTTGTCTGTTTTTGTATGTTTGTCTGTTTGTTTGTTCGTTTGTCGGTTTGTTTGTTCGTCTGTCTGTTTGTATGTTTGTTTGTTTTTGTATGTTTGTTTGTTTGTTTGTTCGTTTGTCGGTTTGTTTGTTTGTCGGTTTATTTGTTTGTGTGTTTGTTTGTTTTTACGTCTGTTTGTTTGTTTGTCTGTTTATTTGTTTGTTAGTTAGTTAGTTTGTTTGTTTGTCTGTTTTTCTTTTAGTTTGTCAGTTTGTTTTTTATTTGTCTGTTTGTTTGTCTGTTTTTCGGTTTGTTTGTTTATTTGTTTGTTTGTTTTTCTGTCTGTTTGTATGTTTGTTTGTCGGTTTGTTTGTTTGTCTCTCTGCCTGTTTGTTTATTTGTAGTATCGTCAGAAAACGGAAATCAAGAAACCATATCGTCAAGAAACCATATCTTCCGTTTAAAAAAGGGAAATTATCGGTAGCATGGGGAATTTCTTGGGTGCATTTGTGATAAGAGCCAAAGTTTTAGGCGGGGTCTAGACGCTAGTAAATTTTCTGAGTCCTATCATTAGCAGCCGTTCTCTCCCCAGACGCTTGTCATTATGTAAAGTGTTTTTCGAATTCAAAGGTTGAAAATCGTACCAAATGAAATACATTTACTATTAAGAAGTAATTACTATTAGTATTATTTTTAATATGTTTGCCGTTTAAAAACAATTTTGGAATATGCTGAATTTACATTTCTAAAATTAAAATGCGCCAAAACATAAAATAACTTTTTTACTTAATAAAGATGCAAAAATAACATTTAAAAACATATTTTATTACTTTCAAACATTAATTTTGTGTAATAATGCTTCACGAATCCAAACAAAGCGTAGCTTTTTGCTAGTGTATTACATATTACATATTAGAAAATATTTAAAATTAAATTCATAAATTATGTACACTGAAGATTATTAAACTGTTTAAAATAATAATTTTTATTAACCAATCATAGGAACCTTAGCATACGTGCACAATGTACCTGCCAGAAGAATACCAGTAATGCATTTTTTTTTTTTTTTTTGGGGGGGGGGGGACTATTTATTGGAACGAAAGAATATAGGATTGTCATCTATATATTTAAAAGACCAGGCCGATTTTATAGCCATCAGCCCTGGGCATTCTATTGGATCGATTTTGATAATTATTTTTTAAATGAAAGCTGTTGATATGTAGATGCGCCCATTCTAGTTATTATTTTTATTTATTTCCATTTTTACATTTTAGTTTTAGTTTTAAAAGCTTTTTTATGAAATTTCTTCATAACAGTGACAATCGGGTTATTTCCATTGTTGCAAAGGAAAGAAAAATAATGAAAAACTAGGATTAAATTTTACGAAAACCCAAGCGAAAACCATTATTTTTTTCTTTGAAATGCGATTACACATTCACCGATGAGACTGAGCTTCTGATTGGTTGAAAGTAATAAAACAAAATAAATTTTTATTATAGTGAGAAAAGCTTAACCTGTTGCCACTTTTTTGAAGAACTGTCGCGAAAAAGCTTTTAAAATTAAAAATAAAAGATAAAAATGGAAATAAATTAAAAATTAGCCAGAATGGGTACATCTACACATAAACAGCTTTTGATTAAAAAAATAATTATGAACATCGGGCCAGTAGAAAGCTCAGGGCTGATGACTAAAAAAAAAAAAAAAAAAAAAAAAAAAAAAAAAACAGCCAGGTCTTTTAAATATATAGATATTCAGACACGTGGGTTTTTTAATGTATTTTTTCATTTGCGAGTTAAAGTTCAGTAAAAAATATTTATAGACGTGCATTTTATTTTAATAGGCGGGAAAAAAAAAAAAAAAAAAAAAAAAAAAAACATATTTACCCTGACGTTATGAGAATATTGCTTATTGGGCTTATTTTATTTTTATGTATTTTAATTTTATTGATGACATTTTTTCTTTTCGATGAAATAGAAAATGTGCTTTTATTTTAAAGCATGCTGGTTAAACATAAAAATACATATATAAATTACATTTGAAACGTTTGTTCTGGTGAAAGTTTCTACATGCTTAGTTTAAAATGTATTTTTACAGTGGCACATATAAAAAGAAAAAAAAAATCTGATGATGTCAAAATGACATAATTTACACTGATTTTTTATTTCTGGATTGTAAAAATTATAATTGGAGATTTTATTGGTTATTTCATCCTAATTACATGTTTTCTCTCGCTCTTAAAAAATTAACTTCAGGTTAATTTTTTAATAAAAAATTCAGAAAAATAAAAAAAAATTCGGGAAATTTAAAATTATTAATATATTTTTTTTAAACTTCATGCAAGGCTTTTATTAATTCTATAGGAATAATTTTTGTAGGTTCATTGTAATTTTATTTAACAGTTCCTTTTTATCGACATAATCCTATTTCTTTCATTGCGGAATTCTCTGTTGCCGTCAAAAAGTAGTAATCTACATTTAAACAGCATCCAAAATGCTAATTACAATTTCAAAAAATGCATAACGATGATCACAATGAACAACGCTATCGCTTTCACTTTTATCATACTATCTTACTTCTAAATCTAAATACTGTACGATTTCAATTATTACATGATAAAACAAGAATAAAATTAACTTTACGATGAGATTTATTTGAAAAATGACTCTCAGTTAAGCGACATTTTAAACTATTTTAAAGCATGGATTTTTTTTTTCAAATCTATAAATTTATTTCAACCAACTTAAATAATAAAAGAAAAAAAAAAAGAAGAAAAAAATCCGATGTATCATAAGACTAGCAAAAGCCATGCTTTGTTTGGATTCGCGAAGCATTATTTTATAAAACAGATATTTGAAAGTAAAAATATTTTTTAATATTATTTTTGCATCTTTATTAAACAAAAACGTTATTTTATGTTTTGGCGCATTTTAATTTTTTATTTATGACGTAAGACTGGCATAATAAAATATTTTCGAAGCAAACTTTTACAAAATATTTTTAAATTTTCAACTAAAAGCTCTTTTAAAGATGTTTTTACAATTTCCAGTAACCATTGGTGTTTTTTAAAGTTGTTTGAAATATGCATGTTTCCAATCTTTGTAATTAACATCAAATAATCTTTGATAGCTATTTTAGAATAATATATTTGAAGAGAGCTTGAAGAAAGTTACTTCGTCAAAATCCTATTTTCTGGAAAAACATTTGAAATCTGCTCTCGTTGATACTATGAATTTTTAACTGTAAAATCTTTTTTCTAATTTCTTCGTTTTTATACATGTTAGCGTATCAGAATTTTTGATATTGTAGAATTTTTCGTAAGGAAAATTTCTATTGAATGCTTAATTTTGAAGGATTTTCACTCTCGACAACGTTATGTACGTTTTTAAGCCAACTGGTGTCTATATATCCTCAATATCTACAACTGCTTCATCTAATGTTAAACCCTGGGGTTTATGAATTGTAACAGCAAAAGCAACTGCAGAAGAAATTCTTTCCTTGAGCAATTTATGCTTCCATTTTTCCAAAATTTAATTATTGGGGGAATTGGCACGCACGCAATTCTTATAAGTTAAAGTATTGTAGTATTCAAATTTATCTATGATTATTCGCGATATCTGGTCTGGTGGCTTGTGATTTTCTTTATTACGTGCAACAAAGTCTAAAGTCCCGTTCACTAAACCTTTTACGGTCCACAAATAAGAACGTAACATTACTTTAGATCCAAATGATAAAGTAAGAAATGATTAAAGTCAATTTGTCGTTTCTGAATCGGCCAACTTTGCTTTAGTACATTTATAAAGAGCTTGAATCGAGGCAACAACTTCACGCTTCAATTCTTTTAATTTTTCTTTTATATAACAAACTAGCAGCCTCCGCCCGCTACGCTGGTCAGTTTCTCTAAAATAATCTTGAATCAAACGAAATATATTTAAATAAACAATCTTAATATCGAATCAAATACCCACAATTTTTATCTGATTTGTGTAATCTTACATTGGTCAGTTCAAAATTCATTTTGGCGACGAAATACATCTAAAATGACTAAATAACTGACAAATTACAAAAGTACTAAAGTAATTAAAAATTTTTAGTAGGTTTTTTATCTTGAATTCCACTTGAATTGCTTCTACCTGAATTTGCTTCTGAGATATGGTGAAACATGTTATTATTTTAGACCATCCGATGAACTTCCTAAAGGAGAGATTTATATATATATATAGATATATATATAGATATATAGATAGATAGATAAGGATTCAAAATTTCAGGTTTTTGCGCCGAAGACATCGCCAAATTAGGAAAATGTGAAGTATCTCACCAAGTACTGGATTTAAAAGAATTTGCTTAGTACCATTCAACTAAGCATAAAATATGCACTAAACAAAGAAATAATTAGTAAAATATTAAGAAAAATATTAATAAAAAGTCGAAAAAAATTTCATTTAATGACATTTTAAACACGTGAATCGTATTTAATGTCATTGAATGCGACATTCACGATCATCCATTATTAGCATCTAATCTGATAGTTTGGCGATAATTTTTTGGTCGACGGGATAACCTAGTAGTACCGTTTTTTTTTTATTAGAATGAATGATAAATTAATTGCAAGTATTTTTTCATGATAATGATTTTTCCTTCACATTCAAAATATTTCTTTTTTAGATACTTCTAGATTATCCCGTCGACCAAAAAATTATCACCAAACTAAAAGATTAAATGCCAATAATGGATGATCGTGAATGTCACATTCAATGACATTAAATGCGATTCGCGTGTTTAAAATGTCATTAAGTGATTTTTATTTCGACTTTTTATTAATATTTTTATTAATATTCTACTAATTATTAGTTTTTTCGTTATTTAAAATAAAAATTATGTCAACATGTATAGTTTGGCTATTAGTTTGGCGATTTGTATAATTTGGCGAAATTGGTCGACGGGATAACCTAGAAGTACCCTTTTTTAGTGATGGTAAAATAACTGCAGATGAAAAAGATATAATAGTAAGGCTAAAACACAGATTTAATGACTGCTTGGCATATGACTTGGCGGAGACTCGATAAGTACGCTAATTCTATGAACCTAAATATCCAGATAGAGTGTAAACAAACAATTGGTACCATTTGATTATTCCGTCGATCAATTTCGCCAAATTATACAAATGGATATAATTTTTATTTTAAATAACCAAAGAATTAATAAATTACTAAAATATTAATAGAAATTGAGATAAAACATCGAATTAAAATTAGTTGACAACGTAACAATTATGTAAAACATATTTAATGTCAAAAGAATGTGACATTTACGATCATCCATTATTAACATTTAACCTTATACTTTGGCGACAGTTTTTTGGTCGATGGGAGATCAAGTATTGCCAAATAATGTAAATAAATTATATAAACAATGATATTGCCAATAATATTTAGATGCAGATATCATCTACGGATCACCTTGGCACGATTACAACAAAATTGCGATTTTATGCCTCACGTGGTAATCCAGTAATGTAATAGTCGTTTATTTATCAGTAAACTATTTCATTATTTTTCTTTTCTATTTTAAAATTATACAGATTGTTTTGTTCCATAATTACTAATTGAATTAATTAATTTATTATTATTTTTTTTCCTGATTACACTTTCTTGGCAACGGGAAAGAAAAATGGTTATTTTTTATCGGAAAAATTTTAATTGATTCTGTATGAAAAATAATGAAATTTTGAATTATTAAGAAAAATATTTGAATAAATCAATTAAAAATTAGCCTATGTTCACCGGAAATAGTGTAGCTTTCCAACGGTGAAAGAATTTTTCAAATCCGTCGAGTAGTTTCGGAGCCTATTCAATTCAAACAAACAAACAAACAAACAAACAAACAATCAAATCTTTCCTCTTTATAATATTAGTATAGATTTAACAATTTTATTTGTTTACAATTCTTTTGTTGCCACTTTACAAAAAAAAATCCATAATACAATATTTTTAAAATGTTTAAGTCTTAAGTGTCATCTGTGCAAACGATTTTGCTGAATAATGAAAACATATTTTATTTATTAAATTAATCATGATTCTATCTATAATTACTTACTCAATGATTTATATTTTATACTGAAAATATACGCGTTTCATTTTTTATTTATTTGCTAAAATGCGTCCGTATTGGAAATGCATGTAAAATAAATTAATTAAAATAATAAATTTTTTTAACGTTTTACTGTAAAAAAAAATATATTGTGCAAATCTACAGATCATAATTTATTTTTGTGCTTAATTTGAAGTTAAAATATTGAATAGTTTTTTTTTGTAAAGTGTACGACAAAATGTAATTTGAGTGGCCTAGTAGAGGATTCGCTTCGCTCAATTATCCATAGAATGAAGCATTTTGTCACTAAACTGAAATCTGCTAACTAAAAAGACAAATGTTCAATTTATGTAGGACATAAAATTAATACCATGTCAAATTGCTTGAAATATGTTTCGAATCAAATTATGATAAGAATTATATATTTCATCATTTTTTTAAGGATTCATTAGATATGTTACTTTATAACAATGAAAGTATCCCCGTTTGTAGAAATGGAGCAGCCATCCCGATCTGAGCGTCTTCCAAATGGATAAAATTGTAATGTCGTTTTCCCTTCATTTTATTTTAAATGCTCAGAAATATGATTCTTTCAACATTTTTAAAAAAGAAAACTTAATTAGAAATATGAGTGTAATCCTTGAGAGTATTAATAATTCGAAAATGTATTGAAAATTCATTAAGTCTATAGAATTATATTATCTTCCATATTGATTATATTACAGTTAAACCTGGAGTGAATGGGATATTACGTTCCAAACATTTTGAGGTTAAGGAAAGGGAAGGAGGAAACCATGCAAAAAATTATCAGCCGAAAGCATAAAAATTGTGTTTTATCTGCAAATTGTCCTAATATTATTGAAAAATATTTTCTCCACTTTTACATAAAAATTACTTAGCTTAAAACAATGGATGCGTTTGAGAAGAAATGAAATTGAAACGAAGAACGATTAAAAAGGGCGTTTTAAAACTTCTTCTTTTAATGTCGAATTTCGACAGGTTCAATTTCGTTCAATAAAGAGGTTGTTAATTCAATAGGAATGTTTAAGCACCTAAATAAAAATAAGAATTTTTTTTTTTTTTTTTTTTTTTTTTTTTTTTTTTTTTAAGTATGCAAAGTCTAGGACAAAAATAAAAATAATAATTGAAGGATAAGGCCAGAAATGATGAGTCACAAAAAATTACATAATAGTTATTGATTGTTCCATTTTCTTTATACCAATCTCCCTCGGAGAGTGTTTTTCAAAGAAGTTCATCGCTCTTTTTCCTTTTTTTTGTGTCATGAAATGTATTCTTCAAAATTATCTTCATTTTCATCCCGACTTCGAATTCATTTTCCCGTTTTTGACTGTGCAAACGCAATAGATTTTTCAGAAAATAGTGTCAAAGTGGGCGTTTTGAACCGGCTTTCAGCTCGAAAACAGAAAAATCAGTCGGCGAAAGGAGAAAAAGTCTTTTTCAGGTGATCAAAATTGCTTATAACTTAAAGGGTAATTTATTGATCAAAAAATGTAAAATTCAATTAGATTCCAAATCTCTTCCATCCATTATCAAGCTTTGAAATTTTGTATCTTTCCTTTAAAAATGAATTTGAAAATGTGTCGAAACGTTTTGAGTTTGTTGAACAGAGCATTTAAGGACAAAATTGACGTGTGACGTGATAACTGACTGACTGACAATTGACGTGACGTGATATTGTTACATCAAACTTCACTAAAATCACCATTTTCCCCTTCTAATCCTTCATTTTCATACTTTGGAACGTTCATATATTGTGCTAGCTTTGCACACATCATTTGTGAATTACTTGAAACCAGTGCCTCAAACAGTAACGAAATTAATCCACCCCCCCCCCCCCCCCGCCAAAAAAAAAAAAAAAAAAGAAGAATGAAAAAAAAAAAATCGCTATTTTTGATAGAATTAACACCAGAACATGAAAATTTTACCATATAGACAAATTCATTCCATTGCATGTTTTATTGCATTTCGTTTTAAATAATTTTTAATATTATAAATAGGATAGATGTGCCAGTAATGGGCCACCTTAAGGAATTTCTCTAAAAAATAATTTTTTTATTAATAGTTATAATTATTGTATTCCAATTTTTTTCATATTAGATTAATCTTTCAACAATATTTAACTAATCCCACAGTTACATTTCCCAATAGAAATAAAAATTTCATTTTAAATAATAGAAATATGTCTAAACACCCAAATGCCCAGTAATGGACCACCTATGTTCCAGTAATGGACCGCCTATGTTCCAGTAATGGGCAAACCTACAAAAAATAACAGATAATTATTTTTAGGTGCGTTCGTAATTATGTAAATAGGTAGCACCTATAATTGTCGTTCAGTCCGTCTGTCTGTCTATCTATCTGTCCGTTTGTCTGACAGTCTGTCTATCTGTCCGTTTGTCTGTCCGTCTGTCTGTCCGCATATAACAACGGAAAACTATCCAACCGAATCGTTTGAAAATTTAAAATACATAATTATAACATAATTTTGTCGAGTCATTTTAAATTTTATGAAAATCGGATGGATAGATCAATTACAGGGACATTCAAAAGGATTCCGTTACATTTACGGTCAATAGGGAAAAAAGTTTTAAATGCATTTTAATCGTTTGAAATTTAAAACATATAATTATTGGGTAATTTTGTCGAGTCATTTCAAATGTTATGAAAATCGGATGCATAGATCAATTACAGGGACAATCAAAAGGATTCCGTTACATTACGGTCAATGGGGAAGAAGTTTCAAATGCATTTTAATGATGTTACACTCATTCGAACATAATAGAATTGGCATGAATCTATGAAATATATACTAAAATAAGCATTCTGTACAATCTGTGACGCAAAGAATTTTTATTATTAAATTACAGGGCTACACAAAAGTATTCCACTATATAATGCTATACGGGGAAACATGGTTTGGTACGTGTTTTAATTATATTCAACTATTTCACATTTTATGAATAAGATATACGAAGCTGAGGTGTAATAGGAATTACTATTCCTGTATATTTACAGAATTTCAACCAATATACTGTATCCGAAGTACTATTTACTATAAAAGCAAGATCTGAATATTTTTCAAACTTCGTTATCGTACGAACGCACTTCATTTGCTACGTTCACGTGCAATTTCCAACTTGTTCTTTTTATGTCTGCGCAAGTCGCATCTTCTTCTTCCTCAGAATCCACATTATCCTCTTGTATACAAAATTCGGCCTTTTTGAAGCAATTGTAAATTGTTTTTTCTTCAATTACCCCCATTGATCCCGTTCTTATATGTATAACTATTCAATTAACACCGTTTTGAGAAGGATGTTGAAAGGTGTGTGAAAGGAGGGGGTTGATGAATTTGTTGGACTTAAGGAACAAGAAAATTCAAGCAGAGGAGTAATATAAAAAAAAACTCAGCACTGAACGATAAATTAGGAATAAGAGATGGAAATTTGATTTCATGTGATTTCGAAGTATTTTTTTACAACTGAATAAAGAGCATTTTATGAAAATATTCGTTATATGGAGATAGATATTTCGCTATATAGAGACTGTTTTTAATGTAATCATGGGAAAAGGGGAACATTCCTACTAAAAATTCGTTATATAGAGAAATTAGATGTATGGAGTTTCGTTATAGAGAGACTTGACTGTATTTATAAAGAAATTGTCTTTATTAAATTCTAGTAAGTAAAATTTAAGTATTAAATTTGTTTATTTAGTTTTCAGTTAAATCAAAATATTTTATCACTACTGAAATTACACTTTTAGTATTGGTCACTTGGGTGGTCCATTACTGGCAAATCACGAAATAAGCAATCCAGTAATGGACCACCCCTCCTAAAATCTTAAAAATAAATAAAATTTTGTAAATAGCCATTGGTATATTAAATTCAATGTTTTATATTGCTAACCAAACAAAAACATTCAATTTTTACGGAAAAATAAAAAATATATAAAACTAAGTAAGTAAAGTCTGCTCTTAGCATGTTCATTAAGATTTTCAGTGAAAAACAGAAAAACTGTGAAACTTTATTTTCTGCTTCCTAATTGTTTTGACGAAAAGTGTAAAAAATTAATCCAGCTTATAAAGCATGCAAGGTAGAGTTCAGAAAAAAATAATAAAAGCTTAACTATTATTTATTATTTTTTTTATAAACCAAAAAGTGCGAGGTGGCCCATTACTGGCACATCTACCCTATGTTAAAAATATGCCTAAATTACGAGAATTTGTCGTTGTTACAGTGAAGATTGTTAAACATTTTTCCACCTCTTTTTTCTTTTTTTAGCACTTTCCAACAAAGTTGAAAAGTGCTTGTGCATTCGGTTTGTCTGTCCGTCTATCTATATGGCCGTCTGGCCGTCTGTCCGCTCTCTAACTCCCGTAAATATAATCGGATTGCTATGAAATTTTTATACGTTATTGAGGTTTACCCTAGCACGAACCCTATTGAAAATGAAGTATCTACCATGATTAGTTTATCTACAGAGAAAATCAAAAGTTTCCCATTACATTACGGCCTACGGGGAAAAATCGTTAATATACTCGGATTGCCATGAAATTTTAGGACGTTATTGACGTTTACCCTAGTACGAACCCTATTGAAAATGAAGTATCTACCATGATTAGTTTATCTACAAAGAGATTCAAAAGTTTCCCATTACATTACGGCCCATGGGGAAAAATCGTTAATATACTCGGATTGCCATGAAATTTTAGGACGTTATTGACATTTGCACTGGCACAACCCCTATCGAAAACGAAGTTTCTACCATGATTAGTTTATCTACAGGGCGAATCAAACGTTTCCCTTTACATTACGGTCATCACTTATTACATTACAGTCGTGCATTTATAGGGAAAAATCGTTTCAAAGGGATTTTAAAGATGTTATACCCTGTCAAACATATTAAAATATGCATTCTATAAAATATAAGGTAAAAATGTAGCTATTATTCATTTACAGGGCCACACAAAAGAATTCCATTAGATAATGGTAAAAGGGGAAATTGTGTGACATATTTAAAATATATTAAGTTGTTTCATGTATAATAAAACTGATATATGTCACTGAAACTTAATATAAATCATACGCTACTGTCTTGCATAATATGAAGTACATAGCATTTACAGGGCCATACAAAAGATTTCAAATAGTATATTCTTTCCGAAGTACCGTGTATGTGTCCGATAATGGCTGATGGAGGGATGAAATGCATTTTAATTATGATATGCGCGTTTATATTTCGCTAAATATATGCACATTATATGGTGTCTATAAATGTTATAGTTGATATACTGAGCTACCCAAAAGAGCTCACCAACGTTACTGAATATGAGCGTAAATTATTTAAACGTGGTTCTTAAATAAGCTATGCATTTTTACGCTGAGCTTCATTCAATTTACTGAGAAATGTTTGCAGAACATAGATAAAAGGATATACAGGGCCACGCAAAGAATTCGGTACATGGACGCCTATGAATGATAATTTATGAGAATGTGATTTCAGTTGTGTTAAAAGTGTTTTAGTTTACAATAAATTTTAGCCAAATGCTGACGTGTAATAAAGGTACAATATAAACTACAGGGCTGAACAAAAGTATCCAAGTATGTTTCCATCTAATAGTATGAATTGCTGAAAAAGAAATTTCAAGTTACTGGGTATATTCTTGCTAAACTAAATTTCCCCATTATATAACTGACATGTGAAATACAGGGCTGTTCAAAAGTACTGGAATACATATTTGGGTATATTTGACTATACACTATTATTTCCCAAAATAACAAAGTTTTGTTAAAGATTTCATTAAGTGTTGGAAAGTGCTTCATAATCTATGCTTAACGCATGATTTTTCTTACTTGTTATGTTTCTTTTTGCATTTTTCCCTTCTAATTTCATGTTTAAATATAAGATAACCAGATATAAGTGTCAATTCATTTTAATGAATAACTACGAGGTTTTGCGTCATATAAGATAAAAGATATTACATCTTGACAATACAATTTCTATTACTTTCTAAATGTTTGTAAGCTTTTACAGTAACTATGGAAAATGTTACTTTCCCTTGAAAAGCATTTAATTATCTGATATCGATATCAACCTATTGTCTATTTACTTGAAGTGTTAGTATCTAAGATTATGATTTTTTTTTCTTCCTTTTCTATATATCTTTATCTAGAAAGGCATTTGTCTTGCGTTTTCGCTTATTCACCTTGAATGTCAGTAATCAAAGAAGACTTCAAGATGAAATATTTCATATTTTTTGCTTCCATTATTTCAACTTTTGTTTTAATTGAAGGAAGTAAGTAAACTTCATATTATACTTATTGAAAAAATTACCGATATCTGTAGCAAGAATCAGTCTTCCGAATTTTTTTTTTAATTTTTAAGGGAACACATGGTACCTTGAAGTTGGCTAAAATATCGATTTTCTTTTTAGCACTTTCCAACAAAGTTGAAAAGTGTTTATGCATTCGGTTTGTCTGGCCGTCTGGCCGCGGTCTAACTCTTGTAAATATACTTGGATTGTCATAATATTTTTGGAGGTTAATGACGTTTATCTGAGCATGAACCTTATTGAAAATGAAGGTTTTCCATGATTAGTTTATTTATAGGGACAGTCAAAAGTCTTCCATTACATTACGGTCTATTGGGGCAAAATCGTTTCAAATGAATTTTAAAGATGTTACACCCTGTCAAACATCTTCAATTTTATATGCATCTAGAAAGTGCACTAAAATATGCATTTTGTAAAGTATGCAGCGAAAAGGATAATTATTATTCATTTACAGGGCCACACAAGAGAATTCCAATACATGATAATAAAGCGGGGGAATTGTTTGCGACATATTTCAATTATGGTAAACGATTTCATGTATAATCAAATTGATGTATGGTTGCTGAGGATTAATATGAATTATTTCATACATAATACTAGTGCACAGCATTTACAGGGACACACAAACGATTTCAAATAATATATTCTATCCGAAGTCCTGTATATTATGGAAGATGGCTGTTAGATGGATGCGATTCATTTTAATTAAGATATACGCTTTTAAGTTTCACTAGATGTATGGATATTATATGGTTTGTGTAAATGCTAATTGTTACACAATTTAGTTATACAAGATTACACAAAAGATCTCGGAAAGGTTATTGAATATGAGCGTAATTTACTTAAAGCTGGTTTTTAAATACGTTATGCCCTTTTACGATGAACTGCATTTAGTTTACTAAGAAATGTTTGTAGAATATAGATAAAATGATATACAGGGTCACGCAAAGAACTGGGTACATGGTCGCCTTTGGATGACAATTTCTAGAAATTTGATTTAAGTAGTTTAAAGATAATTTTTTTTAACTAAACTTTAGAAAAATACTTTCGTGTATTAAAGGTACTATGTATTTTACAGGGCTAAACAAAAGTATTCAAGTATGTTTCCATCTATTAGTATAAATTGCTGAAAGGAAAATTTCAACCAGTTAGGCGTTTTCTTGCTAAACTAAATTTTATCATTATATAGTCTATATATTAATCGACAGATTAAATACAGGGCTTTTCAAAAGTGTTGGAAAACATGTTTGGATATGAACAGTAATACGTTATTTCCCTGGATAGCTAAGCTTTGTTACAGATTTCAAGAAGTGTTGGAAAGTGCTTCATAATCTATGCTTAGCGCATGATTTTTCTTATTTGTTTTAATATTAACTGAAAGCTTCTTTTATTCTAAATATTTTGACACTTTATTTTTACCTATACGGCATTATATCGGGAGATATTGTAAATTTTGTTAATAGATCCAACGCCATTACCCATGCAAATGAAAATTTTAAACTGGTTTTTCACAGTGTTCATATTTTTATAAGTTACTAGTTTGATAAACACTAAGGCTTTTTTTTTTCTAATTTAGATAGAAGTTTGCAAATGTTTTCTGCTTGTTCTCTATTAGATATTTTTTAATATCTCTATGTATGGATTTAGCATTCAAGTTTATAGTTATTATTTTTAAATATTTAAATTGAGAGTTTGTTGAAATTCCTTCATTTTTTGACTTACACGAGAAAAGGAAATTCATATTAAATGTAAAATCCCACGCATCTCAAAATTCATACACAGTTTTATGCTGTATATTTTTATGAATTTGGGGGAAAAAATCGAAGCCAAAATATTTATATCTATAAAAAAAAAGTAAAATTTTTTAAAAAGTTAAACATTTTTTTTAATTTAAATTTTAGTAAAATAAGCTGTTTTACAAAAGAAAGAAAAAAAACTAGTCGGATATGTCAATTTCAAAACTTTCTTCTATCTCATGCATGTTAATATTTTAAAATTAGCCACCGCAGTTCCAAAATTAAATGACAATCTATGCTCATCGTGGGAATTCTAAAGGCATGAAATTCCGTGCATTAGTTCGTGAAATAGGCCTGTTGTGGCTATCGGAGAAATAGAAACATTAACTGAATCTGAAGTTTGATGAAAATTCGTGATTTAGTTTTTGAGATAGAGCTATTGCAGGAATCGTGAAAAATTCAGCATATCAATGCCACCTGTTAGACGATTGACACCTAAATGTAAACAAAATTAGTTCATATCACGGATTTACTGAATTTGAAGAATTTACATTACCTAAGAAATACTTTGAAGAATTTACATACTGAATTTGTATTAATTCTTGAGATAGAGCTATTACGGAAATCGCAAAAAATGCAGCTTAACAGCGCCACCTGTTGAGCGACTTACACCAAAATGTAAACAACATCGATTGATCTCAAGGACTAACTGAATCCGAAATTTGATGGCAATCCGTACATTAGTTATTGAGATAGAGCTGTTATGTAAATCATAAAAAATGCAGTATAGCAGCGCGACCTGTTGACCGATTTATAGCAAAAACTGAACAATATCAGTTATCAGGAACTACCTGAATATAAATTTTTATTAGATTCCGCGCATTAGTTCTTGAGATAAAACTATCGCAAAGTTGTGAAAAATGCAGCATAGCAGCACCACCTGTTGAGTGATTTACTCCAAAAACTAATCAGCATCAGTTTATATCAGGGACTACCTGAATGTAAATTTTTATCAAATTTCACGCATTAGTTCCTGAGATAGAGCGTCCACAAAATTTATGTCACATACAGACAGGCAGAGTCACAGACTCACAGACAGACATTTTGTAAAAACATGTTTTTTAGGGTCTCTGACCCTTAAAACGTGTAAATGCGTCAGAAACCGAAATTTGAAAATTTTCACGAATCCAATACTTTTTACTTGTAAAGATAAAAGAAAGTAAAAAATTTAATGTTACTTAATTTTTAGTATTAATTATTGTGCCACCACATACATTATACAATATTATTCAAAATTGAACAGATGGATTTGAAACCATGTGTCCCCCCAATAACTTTGATCGGTTCAAAACTTTTAATATATATATATATATATATATATATATATATATGTGTATTTAATCGCTTAAGACTGTTCTCGGGTCCAAAACAAGTACTTTCTGACTTCTGACGCATTCTTGCATTCAGCTTTGATCAAAAATGCATGAAATTGGACAGTTTTCTTAATCAGAAAACTAGCAGGGAAGACCGAGCTTAGCTCGGTCAAAATTAACTTTGCGTTCAACTCGATATAGTATTTTCACTGTATCATTAACTCTGTATTATTGCTGTAAAACATGTTTATAATAGTATTATTTAGAAAAACAATCAATAAGAAAACTATGCTTTTATGCGCATATTTATAAATTTTATTTTATTTTAAATTTTACAACGAAAGGACATCAATCTAAATCACTTTTTTAGCTCGACTCTGATTGGTTTAACCATGCATCTCAAATCCTCTTAAGAATGTATAAAAAAATTCTTTACATTCTGAAAGACAATATTTTTTGCTAGATATAGCCAAATTTGGAGGCATTCTTTCATTTGGCTCCAAATACGTGTTTTGGTTTTCGTAATTTTTATAGTCGATTTTTTGGCCATATGTCGCCAATATTTTGTCAAATATCACCAAGTTATTGGCTTTTGCCATATTCTCGTGACCCTGACCCGTGTTACCCGAAATGAGCCCCTAATCAAATTTGATCAAGCATGTGACATAGCTCAATCGTCTTCAGGTAATCAAAAACAGTAGAATATAAAATTGAATCAAAATCGTTTAAGCCATTTTTTAGGTAAAATTAGCTTGGCAGCATTCAGCAATGAAGCGAAATGACCCACTAATATAATTTTGTTTAACATGCGACTCAGCCCAATAGTCTTCTCGTGACAAAAAACGTTTTGTTTCAAAATTTGATTGAGTCGTTGTTATATGTAATTAGAATGACCCTAGCTCATTAAGACCCAAAATGACCCACTAATAGAATTTTCGCGAGCATGTGTCCAAGCCAAATGGTTTTCTCTTGCTCGAAAACGATATAATACAAAGTATAGTCAAAATGCTGAGTACCATTTTCTATTTAAAATTAGCATGACCCATCATGACCAACAAATGACCCTTATAATCGAAATCTCTCGAACGTGTGGCCTAGCTCTTTAGTTTTAGCATGCCGAAAAACATTAGATACAAAATTTAGATGAAATCGATTGAGCCTTTTTTAGATATAGTTAGTTTGAACCTGACCCCTTATAATCCAAAATGACCCGTTGATCGAATTTTCTCAAAAGTCTGTCCTAACCCAATGATTTTCTTGTGACCGAAAACGATAAAATACAAAATTTAATCAAAATTGCGCGAAACGTTGTCTAGATAAAATTAGAATGACCAAAAGTGGCCCACTAATCGAAATTTCTCGAACATGTGACCTACCTCAATGATTTTCTCATGCCAAAAATATGTTGTATATAACATTTTGTTAAAATTGACCCACCCGTTCTTTAGATATAGCTTGACCTTGACCCATTAAGACCCACAAATGACCCTTATAATCGAAAGCTCTCGAATATGTGACTTAGTCCATTAGTTTTCTCGTTTCTAAAAATTGTTACATACAGAATTTCGTTAAAATTGATCCTGCCGTTCTTTAATTACACGTAGCTTGACCCAGACCCTTTATGATCCAAAATGACCCATTAATCGAAATTTTTCGAACATGTAACCTAGTCCAATGATTTTATCGTGCAAAAAAATGTTGCATACAAAATTTCATTAAAATCGATCCACCTGTTCTTTAGATATAGTTTGACCATGACCCATTATGACCCATCATGACCCATAAATGACCCTCATAGTCGAAATCTCTCAAACATGTGATTTAGCCCATTAGTTTTCTCATGTCAAAAAACTGTCACATACAAAATTTCGTTATAATCCATCACGCCATTCTTTAAATATAAATAGCTTGACACAGACTCTTAATGACCCAAAATGACCCATTAATCGAAATTTTTCGAACATGTAACCTAGTCCAATGATTTTATCGTGCCAAAAAAATGTTGCACACAAAATTTCGTTAAAATCGATCCACCTGTTCTTTAGATATAGGTTGACCATGACCCATTATGACCCATCATGACCCACAAATGACCCTCATAGTCGAAATCTCTCAAACAAGTGATTTAGCCCATTAGTTTTCTCATGTCAAAAAACTGTTACATACAAAATTTCGTTATAATCCATCACGCCGTTCTTTAAATATAAATAGCTTGACCCAGACTCTTAATGACCCAATATGACCCATTGAACTTTTTTCTCGAACATGTAACCTAGCCCAATGTTTTTCTCGTGCCCGAAAACCATAGAATGCAATTTTTAGTCAAAATTGCGTGAGAAAATCGCTAGATAAAAATAGCATGACCCACAATGACCCCAAAAATGACCCACTTACCGAATTTTCTCGAACATGTTACCTAACCCAATGGTCTTCTTGTAATCCAAAACGATACAATATAAAATTTGGTCAAAATCGTTAGAGCCGTTTTTTAGATAAAAATGGCTTGACTCATAATGACCCAAAATTGACCCTCTAATCGAAATTTTTCGAATATGTGACCCAGCCCAATAGTTTTGTTGTGCCAAAAAACGATTGGATAGAAAATTTCCTTAAAATCGATCCAGCCGTTCGCTAGATATAAATAGCTCGATCCTGACCCATTATGACCCAAAACGACCCAATAATCGAATTTTCTCGAACATGTGACCTAGCCTAATGGTCTTCTCGTGCCCGAAAATGGTAAAATCCAAATTTTTGCGAAAATCGTTAGAGCCGTTTTTGAGATAAAATTTACCCACACACACACACACACACAATTTTTGCTCGCATTATAGTATAAGAATATCAGGGGAGACCGAGCTTAGCTCGGTCAAAATTAACTTTGTGTTCAACTCGATATAGTATTTTCACTGTATCATTAACTCTGTATTATTACTCTAAAACATGTTTATAATAGTATTACTTAGAAAAACAATCAATAAGAAAACTATGTTTTTATGCGCATGTTTATAAATTTTACTTTATTTTAAAATTTACAACGAAAGGACATCGATCTAAATCACTTTTTTAGCTCGACTCTGATTGGTTTAACCATGCATCTCGAATCCTCTTAAGAATGTATAAAAAAATTCTTTACATTCTGAAAGACAATATTTTTTGCTAGATATAGCCAGATTTGGAGGCATTCTTTCATTTGGCTTCAAATACGTGTTTTGGTTTTCGTAATTTTTATAGTCGATTTTTTGGCCATATGTCGCCAATATTTTGTCAAATATCACCAGGTTATTGGCTTTTGCAATGTTCTCGTGACCCTGACCCGTATTACCCAAAATAAGCCACTAATCAAATTTGATCAAGCATGTGACATACCTCAATCGTCTTCAGGTAATCAAAAACAGTAGAATATAAAATTGAATCAAAACCGTTTAAGCCATTTTTTAGGTAAAATTAGCTTGGAAGCATTCAGCAATGAAGCGAAATGACCCACTAATATAATTTTGTTTAACATGCGACTCAGCCCAATAGTCTTCTCGTGACAAAAAACGTTTTGTTTCAAAATTTAGGTAAAATTGATTGAGTCGTTGTTATACATAATTAGAATGACCCTAGCTCATTAAGACCGAAAATGACCCACTAATCTAATTTTCGCGAGCATGTGTCCAAGCCAAATGGTTTTCTCTTGCTCAAAAATGACATAATACAAATATAGTCAAAATGGTGAGTACCATTTTCTATATAAAATTAGCATGACCCATCATGACCAACAAATGACCCTTATAATCGAAATCTCTCGAACGTGTGGCCTAGCTCATCCGTTTTAGCATGCCGAAAAACATTGGATACAAAATTTAGATAAAATCGATTGAGCCGTTTTTTAGATATAGTTAGTTTGACCCTGACCCCTTATGATCCAAAATGACCCATTGATCGAATTTTCTCAAAAATCTGTCATAACCCAATGATTTTCTTGTGCCCGAAAACGATAAAATACAAAATTTAGTCAAAATTGCGCGAAACGTTGTCTAGATAAAATTATAATGACCCAAAAGTGACCCACTAATCGAAATTTCTCGAAGATGTGACCTACCCCCAATGATTTTCTCATGCCAAAAATATGTTGTATGCAAAATTTCGTTAAAATCGACCCACCCATTCTTTAGATATAGCTGGACCTTGACCCATTAAGACCCACAAATGACCCTTATAATCGAAAGCTCTCGAATATGTGACTTAGTCCATTAGTTTTCTCGTTTCTAAAAATTGTTACATACAGAATTTCGTTAAAATTGATCCTGCCGTTCTTTAATTATATATAGCTTGACCCAGACCCTTTATGATCCAAAATGACCCATTAATCGAAATTTTTCGAACATGTAACATAGTCCAATGATTTTATCTTGCCAAAAAAATGTTGCATACAAAATTTCATGAAAATCGATCCACCTGTTCTTTTGATATAGCTTGACCATGACCCATTATGACCCATCATGACCCACAAATGACCCTCATAGTCGAAATCTCTCAAACATGTGATTTAGCCCATTAGTTTTCTTCTGTCAAAAAACTGTTACATACAAAATTTCGTTATAATCCATCACGCCGTTCTTTAAATATAAATAGCTTGACCCAGACTCTTAATGACCCAAAATGACCCATTAATCGAAATTTTTCGAACATGTAACCTAGTCCAATTATTTTATCGTGCCAAAAAATATGTTGCATACAAAATTTCATTAAAATCGATCCACCTGTTCTTTAGATATAGCTTGACCATGACCCATTATGACCCACAAATGACCCTTATAGTCGAAATCTCTCAAACATGTGATTTAGCCCATTAGTTTTCTCATGTCAAAACACTGTTACATAAAAAATTTTGTTGTAATCCATCACGCCGTTCTTTAAATATAAATAGCTTGACCCAGACTCTTAGTGACCCAATATGACCCATTAAAATTTTTTCTCGAACATGTAACCTAGCCCAATGTTTTTCTCGTGCCCGAAAACCATAGAATGCAATTTTTAGTCAAAATTGCGTGAGAAAATCTCTAGATAAAAATAGCATGACCCACAATGACCCCAAAAATGACCCACTAACCTAATTTTCTCGAACATGTTACCTAACCCAATGGTCTTCTTGTAATCCAAAACGATACGATATAAAATTTGGCCAAAATCGTTAGAGCCGTTTTTTAGATAAAAATGGCTTGACCCATAATGACCCAAAAATGACCCACTAATCGAAATTTTTGGAACATGTGACCCAGCCCAATAGTTTTCTCGTGCCAAAAAACGATTGGATACAAAATTTCCTTAAAATCGATCCAGCCGTTCGCTAGATATAAATAGCTCGATCCTGACCCATTATGACCCAAAATGACCCAATAATCGAATTTTCTCGAACATGTGACCTAGCCCAATGGTCTTCTCGTGCCCGAAAATGGCAAAATCCAAATTTTTGCGAAAATCGTTAGAGCCGTTTTTGAGATAAAATTTACCCACACACACACACACACACGCACACACACACACACACACAATTTTTGCTCGCATTATAGTATAAGATATGTAACTGAATGGCTTATTCCATTTTTTTGGCAAAGGCAAAAGATCTTTTAGAAATGTAGTCAAAGTTGATGTTTTGAACCAAGTTTTCGAACGCGACTGCGCAGGAAATGAGGAAAACTTCAAAGACCATTTTTGGAGCTACAGGAATAGATCACGTGAGTAACAGTTGGACAGTTTGATTTTTAATGTTGCAATTTGGGGACCGTTCAAGTATTACGTAAGCATATTTTTCGTCATTTCGTACCCCCTCCCCCCCTTGTAAGAAAATATAAGCAAATGCTAGACCCCCCCCCCCTTTGCTTACGTAAGATTTTATGACAGTTTATACATCAATACTTCTTGACTTATAAAAAGTTACCAATCAATTACATTATTAATCCTACAAATTTATATAGGCATATAGGGATTATGATATCAAAATATATAAAATCATTTTAATATATTGTTGCTAATTGCATTAAACAAACCACAGAATACAAAATGGTTTAAATATATTGTTATTTATCACTTTGAACAATAAAACAAGATATACAAGAAGTCTTAACTTACTTAGGCATCATAACTAAAATTTTTGCCATAAATCATACAAATGTTGGAGTTCAATTTGGTGTTCATATTTTAATCTGATGTCCAGAATCCTTGAACCCATGTTTCAACATTGTCTGTTATAAGGTTTTCACTGGAACAGTGGCCTGGGGTATTGCAGGTTTCCGGTCCTTGTTTGCTTGTTGAATTTGAACTGCAGTTACTTCGTTGTTTAATGCTTACGTAAGAATTGTCGTGACTCCCCCCTCCCCCTTTAGTGCTTACGTAATACTTGAACGGTCCCTTGAGAATACTTATTAATAACTAAATATGATGGGCAAAAAAAGTTGTCTTTAAAAACTGATGAAAGATAAGAATCCAAAAATTATATTTAAGCATTCACTGAGAGAAAATACGGTTCAAAAATATCTCCCTTGTTATAATACAAAGGAACAACTTTTTGACCTCATATGTTTTAATCTAGACACACGGCAGTGTGTCAGCCAAGTTCACAAAGTAAAAGGCGACACACCGGCCGTGGGTTATATACCCGAACCATTTCGGGCCACTTTTGACCCCTCAATAACTTAAATTCTATTTGACCTACACAATTGCAATTTTTCGTGTAGTATAAGACCATCTTCTAATTTCCGAATCCTATAATTTTTTAAAAAAATCTTTTACCGTTCACGAGAATTGACATCTTAAAACCGCTGTTTTTAAAACTGACTCACTGACTCACTCATCAAAATGTTTGACGACTTCCAGGTGACTTAGAAAGTTGAAATTTGGTGTGGAGGTAGGTTATTGGATCTATAAATAGGAAAAAATTAGAAATCACCATTAATTAAACATTAATGGTTGATTAGAAGATAAATATTGGATTACAATGGGAGTTTATGAGAATTTCACAAAATACCAGAAATAGTGCCAAATTGGCGTCACTTTTGGCGAGTACCGGGGCTAATCTCTGAAACTACCAAATCAATTTTAAAAGTAATGGTACCAAAATTTTGGTATTCGCCGCGGTTCAAAGATAGACTATATCTTATGTCTGTGCCACTAACCAAAAAAGGGTTCAGAAGTAAAAAAACATTATAAAAATGTGATTTTTGTTTTACTGAAGGGCCTAGAAGCACAAAATTTGGCATGTTAATTATTTATAAAATATAAATGTTCACTAATGACATTTGCTAAAAAATACCAAATTTAAAAGGGATAGAAATCCGCAAAGAGCATTCTGAAAACGTTTTAAATAGCGATTTTAGAACAATCTCAGCAAACAACAAACCGATCTTAAAAGTAATGGTATAAAAAAAGAACAAAAAACGTTCTAAAAAATGCGATGTCTGTATGTTAGGGGACTGGAATTATAAAGTTTGGCATTTTAGAGTTAATGGGAATTTCTCGAAATATCGGAAATAGTGCCAAGTTGGCGTCACTTTTGGCGAGTATCGGGGCTGATTTCAAAATTAATGGTACCAAAATTATGGTATTCGCTCCGGTTCAAACATAGGCTATATTTTATGTGTATACCTTTAACCATAAGAGGGTGAAGAAGCAAAAAACATTCTAAAAATGCAACTTTTGTATTTTGAAGGACCTAGAAATATAAAATTTGGCATGTTAATTATTTATAAGATATAAATGATCTCTAAGGGCATTTGCTAAAAACTACAGAATTCAGAAAGGGTGAAAATGCGCGAAAAGCGTTCTAAAAATGTTCTAATTTGGGATTTTTAAGCAATCTCAGCAAACAGCAAACCGATCTTAAAAGCAATGATATCAAAATGATGGTGACAGACCTTGCTCCAATATAGGCTATATCTTATGTTGATGCCACTAATCCAAAGAGGTTAAAAGAGTAAAAAAAAATTCTAAAAATGCGATGTCTGTATGTTAAGGGCCTAGAAACATCAAATTTGGCATGTTCATTCCTTATAAGATATAAATGATCACTAAGAACATTTGTTAACAAATACAAAATTTAAAAGGGGCAAAAATGCTTTCTAAAAACTTTCTAAATAGCAATATTTAAGCAATATTGGGAAGTTAGCGAACCGATTTAAAAAAAAAAAAGAAAAAAGATGTCAAAATGATGGCGACAGTCCTTGCTCTAACAAAAGTATTGGATAACTTGCCAGATTACAATGGGAACAGAATTTGGCGAAATACCAGAAATAGCGCCAAGTTAGCATCACTTTTGGCGGGTAATTTTTGTCGTCAATTTGGTTATATATCGCCAAGTTGTAAAAGAAAAAAGAAGTGATTTGTAAAAAAGAAGTGATTTGGCAAAAAATAATGATATCCTATCAAAAACATGAATGTGAAAAAATGCCAAATTCGTTAAAGGTTTCGCTAATAAAAGAAGTGAGATCTAACTGCAAACCAAGTTCTTTCGAAGGTTCTTAAGTCTTGCTCCTGTCAAGCATAATATTCTTCAATTGCTTAAAATGATTTGGTATGTTACTTGTTGTTAGAGCGACTTGGCAAGTTTTCAGCCACCAACTTTAATGTCTGAGTCAGAGTACAATTTAATCTAGAATCTGATTGGCAAAGATCTAGTCAATCGAGTGTTCGAATAAGTACATTGAAGTTAAGCTATTGGTAAATTAATTATCAATTATTGATATTAATTATAATTAATATCAATAATAATTAAAATAATAATTATAATTAATTATAATTAATTATCAATTATTGATAAATTAATCAGGCCTGTCGGGCCCGATATAAAAGTTTACGCAGAAACGATAAATGTAAGCTATTTTTAATGAATATGACTTTAACTATAATATATATAAATGTGCGTCACGAGCCGATGCTAATTTGACAATATCAATACAGAAATGTAACTTCTCCCGTGAAGAGATCGGCGTCGGATATAGTTACATTGTATCTGACTTAATATATTTTTGGCAGACTCGTGCTGGGCCCACATCATGCTTGCGTGGTTTCTTACTAAATCGAGCTGAGCCGGAAATAGACTTAATGGTTCTCAAGATGTGTAGAGCAGACAATAAGTTTTGTAAAAGTTTTAATAGTGATAACGAACTTCTGTTAACATAATCTTTCGAAACATATTTTTAGGTGGTTCTTAAATTCACCATTCAACAACGGGAAACTTTGATACATTTTCTGACTAATTTTTAACTGTAAAGGTGGACAAGCCAGACTATTGGAGCATTTTACATTTTTGGTAAATACATTACTTGTCGATATAAGAGATTCTTGTCATGTGGCTGCAAATTTTTCTCCCTTCCCATGCTGCCGCTGCAAGAAATTTGATTCTCAAAACTGTAGCTTTGGCAATATTTTCACAAAATACAGTATTGACAGTATTTTCATTTATTTGTTTTATTAAAAAATGGATAGTTAAAATAAAAATGAATTATAACAGACGTAAATTTTCCAAGTGGGTAAAACCCACTAGTTACGTCTGTTAGAATTCATTTACCGATTGAATAATCGTGTTATAAATTAATTCCGTATAATATCGTATGCAGATTTTTCTGCAGTTCCATATATTATATTAACCTTCGATTTATTCTGTTGAGCTGATCCAAAGTATCAAAACAGATTGTGTGATCGTTGAGGTTATTTGGGTGAATTAGTCCTCCAATATTCGTCCGGGATGGTTCAGTTGGAAGAGCATTGGCGGCTTCGGCCAATACATCCCTGTTTCGAATCCTGACCCGAACTTCTTTCACCCACTTAAAAAATTTGTGTCTGCCATAATTTATTTACCGATTGAATAATCGTGTTATAAATCAATTCAGTATAATTTCGTATGCAGCGTTTTCTGCAGTTTCGATATATTAACTTTCGATTTATTGTAGTGAGCTGATCCAAAGTATCAGAATAGATTGTGTGATTGCCGAGGCTATTTGGGTGAATTAGTCTTCCATTATTCGTCCGGGATGATTCAATTAGAAGAGCATTAGCAGCTTCAGCCAATACATCCCTGGTTCGAATCCTGGCCCGGACTTGTTTCACCCACTTGAAAAATTTACGTCTGTTATAAATGTAATTTTGCTTTATATTATTTAGTTGTTAAAATAAAACTTTTTAAAATTTCAAAAAAAAAACAACAAACATGTATTCAATAAAATTTATTTGCGTTTTTACACTTTCCAATTTTGTGACACCTGTCATAAAATTATCACAAGGCTGTCTAATTTTCTTATCTTTTCTTTCTTCTGGTAGAGCTGGACATAAAATGTATCAACGGCAGGGTGCAAAACATAACTATTTCACAGTATGGATTTGGCAACATATATTCTCCTGGCTATACAGAAGGGAAGCCCTATCCTAATGAAATGTCCTGCCGAATAAATTTGAAAGCAGGAAAAGGAAAAGTAAGTACAACAAATGATTCTTTTCAATGTATAATGTTATGCTTAATTGTTGGAATTTGATTTCATAAGGAATAACTAACGTAGTCCTCAAAATTATAAATCTGAATTAGAAATTATTTTACAAATATGGATACCAAATAAATATAAAAAGCTGAAAAGGCCAGAACGGAGAGGAGTATGGACGATATCAGAAATTTAAAATCGCAACACATCAACGAGTTAATATCGATATTTGTGATATATCGCGATAACTACCTTATATTGTACAAGAATTGAAATTTTGCTAATTTCGAAGCCTAAATGGTAAAGTTGCAGCAATTTAAGTAAAAAAAAAAAAAAAAAAAAGTAGAAATCAACGATCAATGTCTTATTCCTATATGTTCACACAGCATCATTAAAATGAGTATACATATATTTGTACAAAAATTACATTAGAAAAAAAATCTCTTTTGTTTGAACTTATTGCTTTCGTTGCAAAGTATTTTCCTTTAAAAAAATGGCATGTTTCCTATTATTCCTACTCTATGCATTATTTATCAGTAACATTTTAACTACTTAATTACGTTACGAATAACCGGCAAAATTATAAACAACAACAACAAAAAAAAAATCTAAATATTTTTTTTTACATTCTTTTAAATAAATAGATATATTTATTTATTTATATAAAAAAGGGATTTTTTTATAAGAAATAAAAAAGGCACCAATGTTTGATATCCAATTGCATTTATACCATAGTTTTTTTTTCTTTAAATATTGCCGGTTACTTATTCTTTCTATTTCATGCATTATTCATTAATAACTTTTAATTAAGTCACTTTTTCTTGAATATAACTGAGCATATCATAAAAAGGAAATAAATACTCTTAAATTTAGGCCATTACTGATTTTAATACGTTTAAAAATGAATAAAATAAGATCAGAAAAAATAAGATCATACGAATATCACAGTGCGCTGCAAAGACAATCTCTAGTCGTTAATACACTACCTGGCCATTGATTATCGTTCACTTGCGATTTTAGACATTTTGTTAAATATCTAGAAAAATACATGAGGAATCATCACCAAACTTTTAGTGTATAAATATAATAGTATACGTCATACATCTTCGTGAAGATTTTTTCCCGAAACTCTATAGGGGACCGTCAACAAATTAAAAAAGAATGAATATCTTTTGAATAACCCTGTCAAAACCAATGTAGCAAAAGCGCTCAAACTCTATATTATGATTGAGTGCCTTATTGTAATACACTGTGTTCATTTTTATGCAAATAACATGCATACTCGCAGAGTAATTAAGGTTTTTATAAAAATGGTCCCAAATTTTTTCCTTATAATTTTCAGAGTTCTTAATATAAAATATTTTTTTTTTTCTGAAAATATGAAAAACGATATTGCACACAATACCCTGTAATCAGGATTTAAAAAATAATGAAAATTGTATGAAAAATGAGTAGGTTTACTAAATAATTTTTTACTGCGCATGCGTTAACGATATCAAAATTTCATTTGCATATTATGTTAGCTAAATATATAGAGCAATTTTTGTGAAATTCTCAAAATCATAGCTTGAAAATTCTGAAAGTAATCGTCTATAGAAAATGGACAAAATCCATTGTTTCCAAAATGAAGCAAAAAAATGAGGAATTATATCCAAATGTAGTAGTACATCCCGTATTGTGTATTCTATATTGACTCTAATCAATGAACATATGGATACAACCCCTCTTGTTTTTGCTTCATTTTGAGAATAACGGATTTTCAACTTATTCAATTGACGATTATTTTGATCATTTTCAAGTTATGATTTTGCGACTTTCACAAAAGCTGCTCTATACATTTAGCTAACATAATATGCAAATGAAATTTTCATATCGTTGACGCATGCGCAGTAAAAAATTATTTAGTAAACCTACTCATTTTTCATATAATTTTTATTATTTTTTAATTCTGATTACAAGGTATTGTGTGCAATTTTGTTTCTCATATTTTCAGAAAAAAATATTTTATATTAAGAACTCTGAAAATTATAAGGAAAAAACTTGGAAAAATTTGAGACTATTTTTATAAAAACCTTAATTACTTTGCGAGTATGCATGCTATTTGCATAAAAAAGGAACACAGTGTATTACAATAAGGCACTCAATCATAATATAGAGTTTGAGCGCTTTTGCTACATTAGTTTTGACAGGGTTATTCAAAAGATATTCATTCTTTTTTAATTTGTTGACGGTCCCTTATAGAGTTTCGGGAAAAAATCTTCACAGAGATGTATGACGTATGCTATTATATTTATACACTAAGAGTTTCGAGATTATTCCTCATGTATTTTTCTAGATATTTAACAAAATGTCTAAAACCGCAAGTGAACGGTAATCAATGGCCAGGTAGTGTAGCTAGGAAACTCAACTCAAAAGCAACCAATGAGGATGCGGAGAAACTTTGCCAAGATAACGAAAAAAGATTTTTGCGAAAACCAAAAAGGCGAAACATTCTGATTACGAATAATATCTTTAGCGTACTGGTTGGTGGTATATCTTTAGCTTACTGGTATTTATTGGTTGTTGTCGCGCCAAACTTTCTACTACTTAGCTATTCTTGACTGCACACACAGCATTTTAGCTCATATTTCAACATATCGTAGCCTTGATATGTTGAAATAGGTCTAAACTAGGGGTGCACAATCTGTGACCCCCGGGTCACAAAGATACCACTGTTTTCATGCAGAATAATTTTCCTTAATATAATGACGGAAACTTTGCTACTAAAAAAAAAAAGGTCACTTTTTAAATATTCTGGTGGCAAACAATTTTCGGGCAAAAAGATTGTGCACCACTAGTCTAATTTAATAGCAGCGGCAAAATCAAGTACAGAAGATAACAGCATTATTCAGTACGAACGGGTGGTGAAATTTGTATTGTAATAACAACGACTGTTGGTAACAAAAATTAAAATAATAGAGTTTGTAAATATCGCCTAAATTAAGAAATACGTGTCCGTAAGAGAACAACGTCAATTCAGCTGAAGCATGTGTCTGTAAGGAAACAATGTCTGTCTGACATTGTTCCCTTCCTGACACGCGTAAGCTTCAGTTGATGACGGGCTGTTATTGTTTTAGTTCGAAACGCGTCCTGCTTTGTTTCTTATTCTATGGTGATAATTACAAACTCTATTATTTTAATTATTAATTATGACCAATGTATTTGGTATTTCTTCGCCGAATGTTGATAACATATTTTGATATGAACAAAGAGAAATGATCGCTGATGGGGAATATTTAGATTTGAATAGCACGGGGCAACAGGGGCGTAGCTACCGTGGAGCAATTGGAGCAAACTGCTCCAGGCGCACGAATCCTAAGGGCGCAAAATTTGAAAGAGCGATTTTTTTTTAAATATTTACATAATTTTTCCCTTATTAATAACATACATAAATGAATTCATGTTTTAAGCAGAATATTCTAAGGCACTTTACCTTGTATTTAACCTCAATTCTTTCTATTTAAAACACGTTTTTATACACTGTTAAAAACAATATTACCTCTATTTGCAAAGTTTTATGGAAAGACAAAACTACCTGCAGTCCTATGGAAAATACATCAGCTTTAACACTCGTTTTCTCGGAAACTACCTGACCGATTTTTGTGAAATTTGAAATCCATATTCACTGGATTATGCTCAAGATTTATGGGAGACAGTTTGTTTCTGCTATTTGAACTTTTCACTTTAGATATTTGATTGTCAATTTTTCCGAAATTTTAACTTTTTTTCACAAAAGAATATTCTAAAACTAATTAAAGTTTGCTAAACTGTCAGCCAAATATTATATTATATCCTTTATCCTCTAACACAAAAGGAAAAAAAAATCAAAATAACTGGAATATTTTATGAGATAATGGGAGTTTTACTTGAAAAGTATGATTTTTCAGGAGATTAAAAACTTTGACACTTCTAACTCGTGTGAAGTTCTTACACAATGTGTATACGTGTAGTAAAGTACATGTAAACACTTAGATAAAATTTATCGTCTAAGGCAGAATATTGTTTGCTACGGAAAATGTTCGAGGTCCAGATCAATTCCGCCTTAGACAGAGTTTACTGTAAGTATGAAATGTCTAATTGATGTGGATGGGATCATACGTCGTGTAAATACGAATACATCGTCCGAGTCGAAGTATTCCATTGAAATTTTAGGATTATTTCTAATGGTCACTGAAAATGGGAATACCAATGGATTTAGGAAGATTCAAAGAACATTTTAAAACGCTAAAAAAAATCAATTTTTTCAAAAATTTTCCTTCATGTCTCCCCTTAATTTTTATTCATTTCACATTGAATCCTCAAGTAATTTCTCTAACACCTTTTCAGAATGGCTTGATTTTTTTTCTTCAATAACTTTTATATAAATGACAGTTGAAAATTTTCAAATCTTAAAGTAATAAAAACTTATTTACAAGGCTCTCATCAATCACTTTATTTGTTACCATTATTTCTAAACAATAATAGACCTGTGGTGTCCTGCAAATAATTTAGAAGTGGTGATTACTGTACGGTAATAATAATAGCCAAAGAAATCAACGCAAAGAAACCTATGTTTAATATGCAAGAGCGATGGAATAGCTATTTAGTTTTTCCACGATTTAATGAAAAAATACTTTGACAAATTGAAAAAAAATATGTATTGATATTTTACAAAAAAAAAAAAAAAAAAAAAACAAGAAAACAAATTTGTTTATTTATTTATTTTTGTAATTTTTTTGTGGAAGCTGTATCTACACCAATACAGGCTACAAAACAATAAGAGAAATATATTTCACATTTAAGTATATTCCACATGGTCATGGGCGATAAAATTTAGAAAGGGATAAAGAGGAAGTTGAAAATTAAATTTTGTGCGCATTGTGTTTAACATTTTGAAAATATGGCAAATCTCAAATGCAGGATTGATAATCATTTTCCGTGCAAAAGTTAAGTATCAAATTTAGCGTACCTTTGGACCTGATTATTGCCTATGCAAATTTACACCACTTTTTTCGAAAATATTTTTCCGCATTATATCTCACTAGCATCAAAATTTATGATTAAATAAGGCAAAACATATTTTTTGAAAATATTAATGGGAATTTGTTTAGGCCGTAATCAGGCTCTGCACCACTTTTCCCATTTATTAACATCATCCAATATCACATATTATTAGTCAATAAAATTTTTATTTTATAAAAAGAAAAAAAAACTTGGATTTACTCCATTCAACTTTTCGAACAATATACAGAAATTGTGTCTATATAAAAAGTATAATAATGAATAAAAACTTTTTTACACAAAGGCGAAATATTTCCGCTTACGGTAAAATATTTATGTAATTTAGAAAAAACGTACACTTTCATTCATAACTCCTAAACAATTTTCTAATGACATTATTTTCAACCAATTTTTATTCCACTCGTGCTAACTGTAAAAATCTCATAAATAGACACAATCTCCGCTATCTGGCACCGTTTAGCATGCGTGCTGAGCAAGCATTGCAAAATTTTCCCGAAAAATTCAATCTAAAATCTTTAAGTTCCCGTTACTACCACCAGAGAGCGAACTCTATTCTTAACAAAACTATGTCTGAACGAAACTCCGTCAAACAACTTATCTGTAGATATATAAGGCAAAAGGACGGACTTTCGCAAGGATTTAAGATATTTGCTGAAATTACTATTTGAAAGTAGTGGTAAGTAGACTTTTGAAATTTTTATATTAAGTAAGTAAAAATTATCCCAAGGCTTCGTCAAAATATCGTATCTAAACGATAGAAAACAGTACGATATTAAATATTTAATCAAGACCTACTTCCCTCCAAAATTTGATGTCCCCTACTTATTGAATTTTTTATTCTGTGTTATAGATCATCTGAAAGTTCAAAATTGATCGGTTCATCAGTTTTCTTAATTTTAACAAATTCGCGTTTCAACAAAGCATTTCATTTCCTTTTTAAAAATCGAATTTTTTTTTATAAAACAAAAACTTGAGAGTCGATTTTTATGAAATTTAGATATTATTAATCAGTGTCTAAAGATAATTCTAGATGCATAGCTTTAAGATCTCCAAAAGGTACAATTTTAAAAATTTGACGGCGTTTCAAATAATATTAGTATAAAAATTGTGGTTTTGGGAAACTGGCATTCAAAATGAGAGTTTGAAAGGAATCACTTAATTCATGAAATAATAATTAATGTCTAAAGTTGTAATAGAGCAACTGTGAAGAAATTTTAATATCTGAAATCAGCGAAAAATTCTACATCAGCGTGCATAAAATATAAAATCTATAAATTCAATATTTTAAATTTTTTACGGATCGTCTTACTCCACTATACACCATCGACAGTTGTTTACCTTTGAAACACTCTTGCGAAAAAAAGATTTCTCAAAAAACTTTGTTTCTATGAAAGGAAATAAAAAGATATATTTTATAAATGGATTTTTCAATTTTATATAAAAGTATAGGAATATTTTTTAGAATTTTTTAGAATTTTTGAAAAGGAATTTTTTTTCTCATTTGGTTGTTCAATTTTTAAGCCAAGTAAAACTTAATATACAGCCCTTTTTAAAAAGGTCTAATACATTTATCCCCCTACCAGCGCTGTAATTCTATTAAATCCTTCCCCTCTCTTCGAGGTTTTGAAGAAATTTTCCGCTGCTTATTAAAAATCTATGTTTTTGTTGAATTATTAATATTTTCCCATTCTCTTAATTTGGGATTTATAATTAATTTTCTATTTAGTTATTCGAGATTTAAATTTTAGGTAGCTTTCATTACAAAAAGTAAAAAGCTACCTATTGCAGCCGTCCGGAGGAAAGCACTTCCGGAAAATTTTGGTATATTTTCACCGATCATGACCCCCAGACCCCAAAAACACCCTCCGTTCAAATGTTGACATATATATATATATATATATATATAACCATATATATATATATATATATATATCTGATTTTTGTCATGCGATAATTAACGTATTTATGAACCGATTTGAATGAAACTTGGTATGTACATAGTACATTCAAATGTCTCGACCGAGTTCGTTGGTCAGCATCATCCGCCATTTTGTTTCAAAATGGCGGCCATTTTAAATTTTTAAAAAAATTTAAAATTTTAAATTAAATGCGAAAAAATTAAAAGTTGAAAAATATTTTTCTTTTACGTGTTAGAACTTAAAACAACGATTCCAGAACACTTTTTATTTTGTCTATATCTTAAAAAATGATTGAGTTATAGCACTTTGAATTTTTCTTATGGCTGACATTTTGAAACGATCTAATTTTTGTCACGTGATAACACACGTATTTATGAACCGATTTCAATGAAACATGATATGTACATAGTACCTACAAATGTCTCGACCGAGTTCGTTGGCCAGCATCATCCGCCATTTTGTTTCAAAATGGTGGCCATTTTAAATTTTTTAAAAATTTTAAAATTTAAAATTTAATGCAAAAAAATCAAAATTTAAAAAATATTTTTCTTTTACGTGTTAGAACTTAAAACAACGATTCCAGAACACTTTTTATTTTGTCTATATCTTACAAAATGATTGAGTTATAGCACTTTGAATTTTTTTTATGTCTGACATTTTGAAACGATCTGATTTTTGTCACGTGATAACACGCGTATTTATGAACCGATTTCAATGAAACTTGGTATGTACATAGTACATACAAATGTCTCGACCGAGTTCGTTGGCCAGCATCATCCACCATTTTGTTTCAAAATGGTGGCCATTTTAAATTTTTTAAAAAATTTAAAATTTAAAATTAAATGCGAAAAAATTAAAAGTTGAAAAATATTTGTCTTTTACGTGTTAGAACTTAAAACAACAATTCCGGAACACTTTTTATTTTGTCTATATTTTAAAAAATGATTGAGTTATAGCACTTTGAATTTTGCTTATGGCTGCCATTTTTGAAACGGTCTGATCTGAACGATCCACAATGTTGCTTTAAAATGGCATATACTTTATGATATCGTGGAATTTGGTGACTCTCTAAATCGCTTAAAATAAAACCAGGTTGAATAAAAGATGACTAATTTCTAAAAATTCCTATTAATATTCAGTCTTGACAAAAAGTAGTATTCAATCTTATAAAATCACTAATTTTATAAGATTATTTCTACTAATTTGAGCTTAGTATTTTTGAACAATGTAACTTACCTTAAAATAAATAAATAAATATGTAAGTATATGAAAGCTACCTCTTCCTCCCGGCATTGCCGGAAGGACTTTCTGAAATTCAAGAGCACCAGGAGAAGTCCCCGACTATCCCTATAAACATTTTGAGCCTCGTGCCGTAGGTTTTTCTAGTCATCACGAACAAACACACAGACATACATGCATATGGGGCGAACAATTTCTTTAATTTGTATATAATATGTTCTCAAATATTTTAGTCTTTCAAATAAAAGTAAGATTACATGTCTAATTAAAAACAGTATATAAATTTTAAACTTCAAACCAAAATTGCGCAGAACATTTTTAAGGGACAAAAGGGCGCATAAACTTTGCCTGCTCCAGGGCGCACAAACTTTGCCTGCTCCAGGGCGCACAAACTTTGCCTGCTCCAGGGCGCTGAATATGTAGCTACGCCATTGCGGGGCAATAATACATAATAATAAATAATACCCTCTCTCCTGGGATTCGAACCTGAGATACATTGGCAGAAGCAGTCAAAGCTCTTCCAACTGAGCCATCCCGGACGAATACTGGAGGACCAATTCACACAACAGTCCTTTAAAGATAACAGAGTCTAGTCTGATATCCGAATCAGATATCGAAGGCTGGAAGAGCATTGGCGGCTTTATCCCTAGTTCGATTCCTGATCCGGACATTTTTAACCCACTTGGAAATGTACAACTGTTATGATTTGTTCATCAGTTGAATAGTTGTGTTGTTTAATCCAATATAATGTATCTATTTATTTGTTTATTTTTATTATTGTAGTATATTCGTCTCACTTTTAACCATGTTGATATCCCCAACAATTTACTCTGTCGAGGAGAGAGACTTGAAGTGCATGACGTTTTAGAAGACAATAAAACATCTGTTGTCGGATTTTATTGCGGAAATATGCATGTGAATGACTACACGTCAGTCAACAACATGCTTGTAATATTTTTTGCATCTACATTTATTGGAACTGGTTCGGGATTCAACATTACATACAGAGAAGTTTCATCAAGAGGTACTTTTTTCTACAATTTTGATAAAAATCTTTAAATGCAGAGTCTATATTTTAAAGGAATGCTCAGTTTCTTATGTCAATAAATAAATATGCAATGTTCTCCCTCTAATCCGCACAGATTTGTATCAAGGGTTTTGGAGGTTATATAGGTCATTTTTTAAATCTATATTACATAGAGTAAATGTGCTAGTAATGGACCTCCTTAAGGAATTTCTTTACAAATATTTTTTAATTAATATTTATTATTATTATATTCAGTTTTTTTCATATTATATTAGTCTTTCAACAATATTTAACTAATCCCATAGTTACATTTTCCAATAGAAATACAATTTTAATTTTAAACAAGATGAATCCCGTTGAAATTCGATGTTAAAAAAAAAAGTTCTAAAATATTCTAATCAATCATTCTTTATTTCAGTTTCATTTCTTCTGAAACGAATCCATTGTTTTAAGTTAGCTAAGTTTATGTAAAAATTGAGAAACATTGCCGTATTATGATTGTACAGCAACCACAATGATAAACCTAAGAATAAACCACTAGTGGTATTAATTTTTGGGTTATGCACCACTTCATTCAACTATACATGGATCATTAGGTTCCACTGTTACTACTCTTCCATAAAATAAAGATTTTTTTCTTGTGCTCATTACCTTAGGTTTTTGTGCTGTCTGCTCTTGGACTAAATTACTTTTTTGTTAGAATAGAGAAATTCTAATTTTGAGTATACAATACAAAATGTTTTTTTCTATTCAGAGCCGCTGATTACTCGCTCTAATAGCTGGAATGACACAAAATGTCATAAATGGACGAATAAAACCATGAGAAAAAACGATTCCAAAAAAAAAAATAAATAAATAAATAAATAAAAATTAGGTCCAGTCACCGCCGATAGCGGGAAGTTCGGCGTTGCACTTGGAAAGAAAACATCACAAATAGACAAAATTAAAAATTTGTATAAAATGCCTTGTTTTACTCATCATATTCACTTTCCCGATGAGGAATTCGACCCCATTCAATGGGACCACCGCTCTCTCGCACAACACCTTGCATTCTTTGTAAGACGGCCGAGCATAAGCATGTCACATCGAATAGCTCTTACTGGTGATTGAAAAAATTTTCCCCCTTGGTTTCATTAGTCCGCTCATAAATTTCAAAGCAGTTCCGGTTTTTAAAATTAGTTACAGAGAGCTAGCTCTAAATAACGTCAGTTAAAAACTGTATTTTTTTTTAACAATGATTTTCTTCTCAAATCAGACATTTGCAGAGCTGGAGAGTTTCAGTGTCGCAGCAGAAGATGCATTCCTGCAGCTGATATTTTGTGCAACGGAAAGGATGAATGTGGCGATGGAACTGATGAAGAGAATTGTGGTAAGAAACAAGAGTTTGATAATTTTTTGTAATGGGTAATCCAAAGGTGACTATGCAAGTATAATGTTATCAATTTTTTGGTAATTTTGGACACCTTCTCCCCGTTTTGATATCATACGTTATCATCCATGGAACCTTCGTCTCAATAATAATATCATTTTTATTTTATTTTATTTTTATCTTAGTTCTTTTGTTTGGAGTAATATACAAAACTGGTTACATTTATTTTTCACATAATTAATTGATTCAAATGAAGAGAAATCAATAAAATATAGTTTTATATGTTATATAATGCATTCAACAGTAATAATGTCTTGCTGTACTTACCCCGAACGGATAAGAGGGGGGGGGGATAGAAATTCTTATCAACAAAACAAGTAGACAACATTCTTTGTCTTTTATTTATTAATAAACACAAGCTTCATTTCAAATATGCTTCACATATGATTTCTCGAACCGCGATTATATATGCATACACTTATGAAAATGTCAAAGTTGGAGGTACCCATATTTTAGAATTAGATAATTTTATTATAATTTAGTGATTTTAATAACAATTTTCTATTTTCATAAAAATAAATAGCAGACAAAAAAAGATAATATACTATTTTGAACCTAAGATCATATTAGAAATAAAAAGAGAAAATTTTGATTGGATCAAAAATGATATCGATATCAAAAGGCAAACTCCCTTCCCCCTAGAGATATCTTAAGATACCATGCCCCAGACCCCCCCCCCCTCTCCCCTAAAATGATAATGTTATATGCACCGCTTCAAAGAAAGCAAAATAGTTAAAATTCAATAACTCTAAAAGCATATACCAGTGATTATGTAGGGTGCGCTTTCTCGCAGAAATGAACGCAAGGCACTTTATTTGTTTCATATGAAGAGGGGAAAAAATAATACCAGTATAAATACTTTGCCCCTAATACTGAGAACTTTAGCCAGTCCTTGAGCTGCTATCTGCCAGTGTTTAAACCATCATGTGTCAGAAATTATGGTAGATATATTCTTGTATGCTGCACAGAAGGCTGCACGCTGCACCGTGGCCTACTTTCATTTTTATGATTAACGGCTATTACTAAGCAAGGCCCCCTTGTTAGCCTTGTTACCAAGGATGTAGTGGAGGGTATACGGGGATATACGCCGTATACCCTATGTTTCTCAAGAGAGCTATAACATGTATACTATAACGTATATATCTTTATATATAAAATTCTTCTATGCGTGTGTATGTAATTTAACTCCTCCTAAACGACTGGACCGATTTTGATGAAATTTTGTGTGTGCATTCCAGTAGATTCGAGAATGGTTTAGATTCACATTTCGTCGAAATTGATTCAGGACTTTTTTTGTAATTAGGCAAAAACTAATAGTTAGTGATTTTTCGCCAATTAAATGTGCTATATATATTAAAGAAAGTCAAGATTTCGTATTAATCATAGCACAAAAAAAATCCACCGAACCAAAAATCTTGAAAACGGGGTAAAAATACTTCTTATAACATCGAGTGCCGCTAAAAATAGATTTTCGAAAATTCCACCCCTAAGATGAGTAAAAAAAAGAACGAACTTTTAAAAAATTGCATAAAAATTGGCTTTTGTAGTTAGTTTTCAACTGATAACATATTTTAGTACATTTTTTCATTCTGAATCGAATGGTACTAAGCAAATTCGTTTACATCGAGTAGTTCGTGAGATAATTCACATTTTCCTAATTTGGCGATGTCTTCGGCGCAAAAACCTGAAATTTTCAATGCTTATCTTTATATATAAAAATCTTCTGTGCGTGTGTATGTAATTTAACTCCTCCTAAACGACTGGACCGATTTTGATGAAATTTTGTGTGTGCATTCCATTAGATTCGAGAATGGCTTAGATTCACATTTCGTCGAAATTGATTCAGGACTTTTTTAGTAATTAGGCAAAAACTAATAGTTAATGATTTTTCGCCAATTAAAAGTGCTATATATATTAAAGACAGTCAGGATTTCGTATTAATCGTAGCACAAAAAAATCTACCGAACCAAAAATCTTGAAAATGGGGTAATAATACTTCTTATAACATCGAGTGCCGCTAAAAATGGATTTTCGAAAATTCCACGCCTAAGATGAGTAGAAAAAAGAACGAACTTTTAAAAAATTCCATAAAAATCGGCTTTTGTAGTTATTTTTCAACTGATAACATATTTTAGTGAATTTTTTTATTCTGAATCGAATGGTACTAAGCAAATTCGTTTAAATCCAGTAGTTCGTGTTATTATTTTCATTTTCCTAATTTGGCAATGTCTTCGGCGCATTTTCAATGCTTATCTTTATATATAAAAATCTTCTGTGCGTGTGTATGTAATTTAACTCCTCCTAAACGACTGGACCGATTTTGATGAAATTTTGTGTGTGCGTTCCAGTAGATTCGAGAATGGTTTAGATTCACATTTCGTCGAAATTGATTCAGGATTTTTTTAGTAATTAGGCAAAAACTAATAGTTAGTGATTTTTCGCCAATTAAAAGTGCTATATATATTAAAGAAAGTCAAGATTTCGTATTAATCATAGCACAAAAAAAATCTACCGAACCAAAAATCTTGAAAATGGGGTAAAAGTACTTCTTATAACATCGAATGCCGCTAAAAATGGATTTTCGAAAATTCCACCCCTAAGATGAGTAGAAAAAAGAACGAACTTTTAAAAAATTCCATAAAAATCGGTTTTTGTAGTTATTTTTCAACTGATAACATATTTTAGTGCATTTTTTCATTCTGAATCGAATGGTACTAAGCAAATTCGTTTAAATCCAGTAGTTCGTGAGATAATTCACATTTTCCTAATTTGTCGATGTCTTCGGCGCAAAAACCTGAAATTTTCAATGCTCATCTTTATATATAAAAATCTTCTGTGCGTGTGTATATAATTGAACTCCTCCTAAACGACTGGACCGATTTTGATGAAATTTTGTGTGTGCGTTCCAGTAGTTTCGAGAATGGTTTAGATTCACATTTCGTCGAAATTGATTCAGGATTTTTTTAGTAACTAGGCAAAAACTAATAGTTAATGATTTTTCGCTAATTAAAAGTGCTATATATATTAAAGAAAGTCAGGATTTCGTATTAATCATAGCACAAAAGAATCTACCGATCCAAAAATCTTGACAATTGGGCTAAAAATTCTTCTTATAACATCGAGTGCCGCTAAAAAGGGATTTTCGAAAATTCTTGATTTTTGATTTTGATTCATTTTTGATAAAACGACTTCAGAAAATCGTTAACTTTTAACTAAAAAGAGAAAGGTAAACTTTTCTATAAAAAATTGAACCGACTTCAAAAAATACTGAAGAGTGAAAAATAATTTCCTTACATAATTGTAATAAGAAATTAAATTAGGAGCGTAGTGTTTATCGTGCGTATTACCATATTTACGTACATTTATTTGATTTTCTGGAGTCGGTGCCAAGAATGACAACGTCTGTCGGGTCCTCTAGTACTATATATATGCTTAATAAATATATTTTTTGAGCTTCAATTTGCTCTTTTTCACTAAAAAAAAAAAAAAAAAAAAAAAAAAACTAAAACCCCTTTTTATGCATGGGAAAATAGTTTCGATATTTTTGATACTGTTTTCTTTCTTTATATATAATTTTATTTATTAATTGTACATCTATGAAATAACTTCGCAAGCTAAAACGTCGTGTTTTCATTTGTCTGTAGCATATTTATATTTTGACAATATAGAATATTCTATTAATTTTTATTCGTAATTATTTAATTTATTTATTGCACAATAATTTAAGTTAATTAAGCACAATAATTTAAGTTAATATTAATAATTTAAGTAAAAACTGATCTTTTTAGAACTAATATTATTTTTTTTAAATAGCAAATGGTTGCCCATCAAATAGCAGTTTTCGAAATTGTAAGAAATTTCTTTTTTTGGTAGAATTTGTCTCTGATCTTTTCCAAAAGGAAAAACAGATTAGTTAATTGTTTTTATTTTTATTTATTAAAAGAAAGATGAAATATTATTTAATTCATATTATACAATATTGCTGATATTAATGCGTTCGATTTTAATTATTTCTTTCATGTAATGAAAAATGAGGCACAAAAGTTAATAAATGAATAATATGTAAAGATTGACTTTTGTAGTCTCATTTTTTACTTATTTTCTTGATTATTAATGTTATAAAAAAAATTATATACACAGTTGTATTCCCAGTGAGAATATAACGTTTATGAATGTTTAGAATAGGTGTAGAATTTAATAATAAATAAAATGTTCAATTTTAGTTTTTTTTTTAAATTATTATTATTATTGTTGTTGTTGTTGTTTATTGAGCGCAGACAATAAGTTCCAATATTTTGATTGTATTGTACCCATGTTATTTAACTTACAAATATTTCATTCTTTTAACATAAAACTCATTTCATTTTGTATTCAGAATCGCTTTAATTTAAAATGTATGCATTAATTGTTGTACTATTAAACGAGCAATTATTGCTTATTTATTTATTTAAATATTTTATGATTCTAGACAATATAGCTTCGATAATTTTCCTAAAATCACCAGATTAGGATTTTTTTTTTAATTGAAACAAACAAAGCTATTACTAGAATCCCAGTTAAAAACTGATTCCCTAATTTCGAATTGTTACTGACTCATAGAAGGTTAATCTTGTTTATCAGATTTATTGCAAAATATTTTTGTTACTGCTTGCTTGATAAAATAATAATAATAATAAGTTTATTAAAAAAAATCCCATTGTCATTTTAGTAGCAGAGCAAAAGACAATAATGTTTTCATAGCATTAGTGCTTTTTTCTCACGAAATTAAAAGAATACTGTGCCAATTTGTTTTTTCAAATGCTCATAATTTTATCAAACAGTAGCAAAATATTTTCCATAATTCTGGTAAACAAGATTCATGTTTCATAAGTAAGTAAAGATTCAGAAAATACGCGCAAGAGATGCGCAGATAGTAGATATCTGCGCATATATCGCATGGCACTAAAACCCCACATATTTGCATTATAAACCCCGTCCTCCAGATGGTGCAATTGTGTGATTTTATACCAGATTTCAGCATTAACATTGTACGCTGAATATGTATGCTGCTTTTGAGCTTCATAGCATCTGCTATTTTACTCACTATTGTCGCACACGCAGTGTTCTACCTGTTGAAACGCGGATGCACTACGGACAATCTCACTTTCACTTTTTGACCTTTGTAATATAAGTTATTTAATATAATAAGTTTTCTTACAATCTTTTGATTGAATGAAGCATCAGATTTCTCGAATTTCGCTGTAATTTACAGTTTTCAGATTAATTTCAACTAGATCTAAGCTAAATATGAGTCTCGTTCTGTATTTTCATTGCTTACATCAGTTTTTTTTTTTAACGAATTTATCATCGTAATAGAAAACGTATTTCAAATTGATGTATTATTTTTTAGACTATCCAGTACCAGCCCCAACGAAATGTGGTATTCCTGATATAAAGCCCTATACTGGCAATGCAATGGTCGACCGTATTGTTGGAGGTCGTGAGGCAGTTAGAGGTAGCTGGCCTTGGCAAGTGGATATGCAACATGGTTTTGTACTTCCAAATGGTCATTTCTGTGGAGGTTCATTAATTAACTCTGAATGGTTCATCACTGCAGCCCACTGTGTGGTACCGTAAGTCACATTACTTTAAGCCTTTTCGTGATATTTTGAAATTAATTAAAATATATCTAAGTATGATATAATTCACGATAAATGTAAAATGTTTTTATACGTTATAATGAATAATTAATATGGAAAATATAATAAATGCAATCAAACTAACAAACATGTAGCGCAATTTTTATTAATTCCTAAAAAATCTTAAATCTTGGGCTTATACAGAAGAAAGTATTGTAATCGAAATTTTTTTCGACTTCCGATTTTTAATGGATTTACACGTTATAGGGGGTCAGAGATTCCAGAAAAAATATTTTTACAAAATGTCTGTCTGTCCGTGTGTGTGTGTGTATGTATGTCGCCATTCTACCATAAAAGAGAGTATGAAGATATGCATAGAATTGAACGAACTATTTTTATGAATGTTTTTCGTTGTGACAAGCAGGTCCTCCTTCAATTTTGAAATATTCCGCCGGAAGAAGATACTGCATTGCAATAGCGATTTTTGTACCATTTACAATATTGTATTACCGTAAAGTGTATGAAGTTATGCACAGAATTGAATCAAATGTTTTGTGTAAGTGTTTGGCTATGGCTAGTTGTCCTTCCAGAATTTTTAAAAAATCCACTGCAAGGGGACGCTGCAATAGCGATTTCTGTGCCATTTTCAATATTTTACCTCAGAAAAGTTTATGAAGTTAAGCATAGAATTGAACTAATTTTTTTGTGTAAGTGTTTGGCTATGGTCAGCAGACCCTCCCAGAATTTGAAAATAATCCGCTGGAAAGGGTGTTATAATCGCGATGTTTGTGCCATTTTCATTATTTTACCATCAAAAACTGTATGAAGTTATGTACAGAATTGAATCAAATTTTTTGTGTATGATTTTGGCTACGGACAGCAGATCTTCCTTAAATTTGGAAATATTCCGTAAAAAAAGAGCATTGTGATAGCGTAGTATTTTTTGTATCATTTTCTCGATTCTTATCGTTCTATTGTCCATCGGCTCGTACAGAGACGAGAACTTGCGTCCTACTAAGCCGGCTATTTGTAAACAGCTGATGATAACAGAATAAGGAAAAACTATTGATTTTTATTAAATATCTTGATCTACATTAACTCGTTTTTACTCTGACTAAAGCAACAATTTAAAATGAAAATCAAAGTTGGTATAGTATTGAATTAATAATATTAAAACATTAACACGTGTAACAACTTTCTGAAATATTAAAACGTACGTATGAGACAGAAGAAAGTATTGGAATGGCACATTCAAATAGTTAGGGTTTCGTTCATCTGACGAAACCCTATTCGTCTCTGTCCTCTGTCTGTCACAGAATCCGTACACCAAAAACTATATAAGTCAGAGAGTTCAAATTTTGTGTACTTACATCTGAATACCTCTTGTCACACAACAAATCATAAAATTTTGAAAGAGACTATTATTTTAATTAAAATGTTATTTTTAATATCATAAGTTCATTTTTTGTTGTTGTTGTTGTTTTTCTCTTTTAATTGTTTACGCAAGTTTAAATAGATATGGAAATTATTTTTTTTTTTACTTTTAAAAGTAATGGAGTACTTCTGTTGCCACAATTAGAAAATTGGCATTAAAAACTAAAAAATAATTAATATCTCAAAAATAAATTGAGATACAGCTTTTAAACAAATTGCAAAAGCAGCAAATGATGAGGCTACGCCTTTAACCACTAGTAGTGACAGAATTATCAAAACACCTGTTAGATAAATTTTCTATTTAGAAAACTTAATTTAAATACTCATCTTACTTGATTTCACTTCACTTCTTTATTTGTACTCAAGTATTTATTATTATTATTTTGCATTTACTATATATATTGTTATTGTAATTAATAAGAGTGTATTTCTATTGTGTAAGTAATTTTTTTTATAAGTATTATAACTAATGTTTATTTTGTGTATACGTAAAGGTTTTGAGTGTTTGATTTCCCACTCAAAAGGTGGGAGGATATTAGGAAAAGAGAAAATTAAATTCAAGGACACTCCAAACCCCGCACATTATTGTAACCCTTCAGAGAAGGGGTAGTGCAATTTGTTACGTCATAGACAGCCGACGTCACTTTGGTCAGTTGTCTTACGCTCGCTCTTAAACAAACATGTAAATAATAAAATGTTATTGTTTTTTAACTATCGGCTAAGTTATTTTCCCGGCCTTTGTGTTTATTTTAAGTAACATTCGTAATAACGCGAGTTCCCGTCTCTACAAGAGCCGATAGACAATAGAACTAGGAAGTATTGAATTAATAATGATATAAAGAACGCTATCACAATGCTCTTTCCCACAGAATATTTCCAAATTCAAGGAAGATCTGCTGGTCATAGCCAAAAACATACAAAAAATTTTTGGTTCAATTTTGTACATAATTTTATGCACTTTTCAGTGGTACAATATTGAAAAAGGAACAAAAATTGCTATTACAGCGCTTCCTTCCGGCGGATTTTTTTCAAATTCAGGGACAGCCTAACACTTACACCAAAAATTTGGTTCAATTTTATGCATAACTTCATACACTTTTCGATGGTACAATATTGAAAATGGCACAAAAATCGCTATTGTATCGTCCCTTCCAACGATTTTTTTTTTTTTTTTTCAAATTCAGGGAGGCAGCTCCATGCGAAAGGGGGGGGGGGGCAGTAACCCTTGGGTCGGAAGTTTAGGAGGCGCCAAATTTATGCTACCAACGTCATTTTTGACCTGTCACGCGAAAAAGTTGGGAGTGGGGGCGCCAAATTGAAACTTTGCCTCAGGCGCAGGTTTCTCTTCGCTTGCCCCTGCAGAAAAGACTAACTAGCTATAGCCAAACCCAAACACGCCACAAAAAAATTCGTTTAATTCTATGCATAACTCCATACACATTTCGGTGGTGCAATATTGAAAATGGCATAAAAATCGCTATTATAACGCATATTTCGACGGAATATTTCAAAATTGAAGGAGGACCTACTTGCCACAGCCAAAAATATACACAAAAAATTTGGTTTAATTCTACGTATACTTTCATGCACTTTTCGATGGCACAATGGCGACGTACGGACACACACACAGACAGACACTTTGTAAAATCATGTTTTTTGGAATTTCTGATCTCTAAAACGTGTAAATATGTCGAAAACCGGAAGTCGAAAAAATTTTCGATTACAATACTTTTTTCTATTGAAGATAGGAGAAAGTAAAAAAGTAACTGGGTTTTCCAAATGTTTACTATAATTTTTGACAACAACAGAAAATACCGTAACAGAATAAATAAATTTTGTTAAATATTTTATTTATTTGTTTATTTTAAGCCAAAATAATATTAATGCTCTTCAATTACGCTAAAATTGATTGATTTGTAAAAAGTAGCTCTTCCATTTTGAGTTAAAATCTTCAATAAATTTTACATTTATTTTTCTGTTTAATTTTTAGAGTTCGAGATCAAGCAGCTGTGGCCCGAATTCATTTAGGAAATCATCACAAATACAAGAAAGATCCATATGAAGAAATACGATATATGAAAGACTATTTTGTTTACGGTGTCGATAAATTAGTAGTAAGTACTCCTTTTTCCCCCCCTTAAAGTAGTATCGGGTAAAGGTGCATCATTATACAAACTACCCTTTTTACTATAGGCAAGATTGCGATTTTAAGAAGATGTGACACATTGAAAAGAAAAATAAATGAAATGAACAAAACAACTATTAAATCATAATGGCGAGTATGACTGTTGTACAGGGTCTCGCATGAAAAATTTTCTAAAAACTGACAAATTTCTGAACTCTAGAAAATTTCTTAATATAAGTCATAGGTGTAAAGCTTTTAAAAGAATATTCTAAAAAAGGTAAACAAAAATAATTTTAAAAATCGTTTTTATCAATAAAAATATTTTTGTATAGTTATGAAATTGAAATTTTTATAGAGTTTTCCAGTTGTATAAGTAATATTTAGTAAATATTTTCTATTACCCTGTCAAAAAAAAGTCCCATTAATTTAACACTAAAATTGACAGAGATGCGATATTTTGAATTGTATGACTTATACCATTTTTCTGCATTTGTAACAGAGATAAATTTGGCCATGCTTCGAGGGATCGCACACAAAGCGCTTAAGTTATTACAGAGACTTATTTCGTCAAATTCTTAATTTCTAGTTATCCAAGCTTTTATAACAGCTTCATCGCAGAAACCTCAATTTTCGAACTTTTTTCTTCCTTTATCTTTAAAAAATCCAAATTAAAAAGAATTGTGCTATTCGTGCATTTAAAGTCTTTAATCGAGCAGTCATGTCAAATTTTAAGTGTCTACAACAAACAATTTCAGGTAAGTCGTAACTTAAAAAGATTTTAGAACTTGTCCCGCTCATTTTGTCCTTTTATCGAATTACTAGCAGCCTTCACCCACTGCGCTGGTCCATTTCTCTAAAGGAATTTTGAATCAAGCGGAGTACATCTAGTAAAAATTAAAAAAAAAAAAAAAAACTTAATATCTAATTAGACATTTATAATTGTTGTCTCATTCATATAATCTTACATTATCCTGTTCAAAGTCGATATTGGCGACATAATAGACAAAATAGCTCTAAAATGACTGAATTACCTATCTTTAGCTATTTTTTTAGTGAGTGTGTTATCTTGAATTTCCCACTTCTACCCAAACCTACTGCTGAGGTATGGCGAAATATCTCAGAGGCGCCGGAGGTGTTTAATTTGGAATAATGGTCTGAGAGTTTTCCAATGATACATCACATGTGAGGTATAGGCCAAATTTAGAAAATTGCCCCCTCCCCCAGAGTTCCAACCATCACGTTTCCCCCTCTCTTTGAAATTTCTAACATTAAAACTAATATTTATCAGAGGGTCCCGTAAAAAAATATGATCTGTAATGATAAAACGCTACAATTTCGAAAACCGCCCCCCCCCCCCTGTTATCAGGTGTCAAAGGGGGTTACGGTAGGGTACGGAAAGAAAGATTCATAATATGAAAGAGCGATCCGAGGATTAACGATGATAGGTCACATGACGGGTCCAAAAAAGTTTGGAATTTTTTACCCCTACTTTAATACCTTCGGGGATGGAAATTTTAAAATCGCTGAAACTCATCTTTAATTATTTTTTTTATAGATTTATTTTCTGCTGTTTCACGCTTCTACTTAAAACGACTGCTGACATGTGTCAAATATTCTAAATCGTTCGACCCTCTTTTTAACTCCCCCACGGGGGCAATTTCTAAAATTGCTGAAATATATGTTTAATTATTTTTTTAGTAGATTTATTTTCTGGAATTTCAGGCTGCTGCCTTAAACAGCTGCAGAGTTATAGAAAGATGCTCCAAAATTTTCGACCCCCACCGTTAGCCCCCATACAGGGGGAATTTTCAAAAATCCTATCTTAGTGCGTGCTTACACCATAAGAAGTATATGTTCCCCAGTTTTTATGTTTCTACGTTAAGTAGTTTGGGCTGTTCATTGATTATCAGTCAGTCGCAGGACAAACTATTTTATATATGTATAGATTTTAGGAACTGTTCTTAGCGAGTAATTAAATTTTTAAATAACCATCATGCCAAATTTTAGCCCCCAGCAAAGTATCGCAAAAATTGCAATTTTAGAACGTTTTTTACTTCTTCATCCTTGTAAATCTTGCATTTAATGAAACTGTTCTATGTGAGCTTTTACGCCAAACCGTAATTTAGAGCGTTCCCTGTGCAATTCACATCTTAAAATTTTTTATTTTAATTAACTGTTCATCTGCATTTTAAAAATAACCAGTATGTTAAATTTTAAATTTCTAACCCGAACAAATATAACTAAATCGTAACTCAGAGCATTTTTAGAAAATTGTCGCTCTTTCACTCTATTAAATTTTTAATTCTTTAAAAAACATTTTAGTTAGCATTTACATTTTAAAAGCAACTACCGTGCTGAATTCTAATCTCCTATACCAGTGTTGCACTACGTACGGAGCACGCCACACAAAGGCAGGGGGCAATGGTGGATCTAAGGTGGGGAGAGATGGGGCGATCGCCCCCCCCCCTTGATCACAATAAAGCATCTATAAAACGACATTAGATGCCCGCACGGAAAAGTTGTTGGTCCTTAAGTCGACCCGACCCGGGTCGCGCCAACTTTAACTTACATCGGGATTGGGTCAAGTCTTCACACTTTCAGAACCAGGTCTGACTTCCTTCCTACTAGAGGTATACACAGGCCAAAATTTTCAAGCCCAGGCTCCGTTCGGTATAGGGCAGTTTCATAAGACGTCACAAATCGACCATTGGAGGTCAAACAATCGTTGTGATTGGTAGCTGAGAGGATTATGGGTGTGGCAGGAGGTGAATCACCAGCATTTGATTGGTGGATGAAAAGTAAATCAGCTGATTGCAACTGCCCTATAAAAGCTAAACGCTCGATCTGGTATCGACACAGCCAGATGCTGTGGCGGTTCTAAGGAGCGGGGGAAGGGCGCAAAGTCCCCCCCCCCTTGGGCTAATAAAGGGTTTACAAAGTGACATTATGCATCCTCACGAGAAATAAATTGCGGCGAAGTTCGAGCCCGTAACGGGACGCGCCAGTTTAAGCCCACGAGACTTGGACTGGGTAAGGTTTTTTCTCATTTTGAATGGGGTCGTGTCCTGATCTTGCATATTTTTGGAGATTCGGGTGGAGACAGGCTACTTTTTCTTCCAGACCGAGGTCTGGATTTCATTTTTCCTAGAGATTTACATTGGCCAAAATTTCCAGGTCGTGGCTCGGCCTGGAATAAAAGCTAAATGTTCGGTCCGTCTCTGATCTAGATAATATGATAAACATTACTATCCCGACCGCGACCCGTGTAGTTAAACGTTCGTACGTCTCTAATCTAGATAGTATGATAAACATTATTGGCTTGACGCGACCCGTGAACTTCTCTAAATTCTTTCCCACTAGCCCAAATTGAGTTGAAAAATTTCTTACTTGTCAATCGTAAAAATTATTAAACAGAGAAAACGCGAATTTCATCAAACAGCCGCAAATAAGGGCAAACATCATTAAAGAAAAGCGAATTTCGTTAGAGGTTGCGAAAGCAACACACATTTCATCAAATGGTCGCAAAAACTCCTCAAATTCTGTAAAAGGATCACGAAGAAAACGTGAATTTCTTCAAAGGATCACGTTCTGTCCACGGATAAAAGCGAATTTCGTTAAAAGATCGCGAAAAAACGAAAATTTCGTCAAAGGATCCCGATCAAAACTGGGTCAACCCATCTCACAAGAGTAAAAACCGAATCTGTAACTGACTGAAATCCGAAATGTATGACAATCTGCCTCGATGCGCTAAGCGCAGTTAAAAAGCAAGAGTCAACCCGAGCAATAGCAAAATATAGTTGTTAACCGGACTCAGACTCGACCCGAAGCAAAAAATCAGAAATTAACTTGACCAGCAGCAAACAGTTGAAGATAATCAGATCCAAATGCGATCCACAACAAAAAGTAAAAATTAACCCGACCAGCAGCAAAAAATAGAAGCTAACCGGACATCAAATTTTGTGAAATGATCGCTGAAAAAACATGATTTTTTTTTTTTTCAAAAAATCGTGAAACAGACGCACATTTCGTCCAAGAATTGCGAAAAAGCACGAAAATTTTATCAAAGGACTCACCCCACAATCAATTCGGGTCAATCGGAACTCTTCTCGCAATCGCAAAAGTAAAAACCAAATCCTAAACTGCCCCAAATCAGAATTGTATGTCAAACTGTCCCAAATGCGCTAAACACAGCTAAAAAGTATGTCAACCCGACCAACAACAAAATGTAGCAGTCGACCGGACCCAAACCCGACCAAAAAGCAAAAAATCAGAAATTAACTCGAACCGCAGCAAAGAGTAGAATTCAACCAAACCCAAACTCGACCCAAGTAGAAATCAATGCGATCAGGAGCAAGAAATGGAAGCCAACCGTACTCACAGCAAAAAAGTAGACAAAACACAACCCATATTAAAAAAAAGAGCTCCGATCCGTGCATGAGATTGGAATTTCCAAATTTCTAAAATCGCCCCCCCCCCCCCTTGAGGACTCTCCAGATCCGCTCTTGGCTGGGAGAAGGGGGGTCAATTTGACTCTTTAGGGAGGCAATTTCATGTTTGTAGCTCATTTGCTTGTCTCTTTCTTAGTGAAAAGTTATGTTTTAAAATGTTATGTTTTAGCGTTGTTTACTAGAAAAAAATAGAAAATATTTTAGTTTCTCACATTAGATGGCGCTAACAACGGGAAAATCATGTGGTTTCTGCGGTTTCTGACTACACGGAGGGAACAAAAGAAACTAAGCGATTGCGAGCGATCTTTGCATTTTATCTGGATTGATAAGGTGATCTCGATCCAGATGAAATGCAAAGATTAGCGTGAGACTCTAGAATCCAGATATTTACGAACTGTAGTGCGAATGGGAATCTTCTGTGAAATTCTTTTATATATCACTAGATGGCGTAAGTGAATGGTAAATAAAAAAAAAATTAAAATAAACAAAAGCATGAGCATGGCGGTGATTGATGTTGGAAATATTGACGAAGTATTTGATGATGAAGGAGATATGCGAGAAATTGACGAAATTGGATGGAATAAATTAAAAGAAGCTCGTCTAAAGGAAGGTTTTGCAGAAGGGAAATATGTAGGAGAAGAATCTACATTGCAAAACGGATTTGATCATGGCTACTCAGAAGGATTTGAACTTTCACATTCAATTTCTATTATACAAGGATTAATGGCTGTAGTTGAAATGCAAATCGCCGATTCAGAATTATTAAAAAGATCCCGAGATATAAAAATAATGTTGGATAACTTCAAAGAGAACATAAGAAATTTCAAGTTAAAATGTCTTCTTGGTGAAAAATCATTTGATAACAACGATGATATGTCGGATTGCTGTGATGAAAACAGCAATAGTTTTGAAACGAAAGGCTCAAAAAGCAATTATAAAGAATGTTATTTCATTTCTCTTAATACTGAAGATATTTTTGAAAAAAATCGTGAGAAGATAAAGTTTATTTTGGAGGAATTCAACAAAATGCGAGAAGAGATTACATGCTTTATCAGTGACTGTAATCAGCCAGCTATTATGGATCAGATATCAAAGAGTATGTATTTAAGATATGTAAATCTAATTTTACTTTACTTTTTTTCACATTCTTTTATTATATTAACAATTAAGTTGGTATCTATTGACACATTTATATTTTAAAATAAAGGACTTGATTGTTTCATTTTTCTAAATAAATTATTATTATTTTTTTTTTTTAGTACTTCCCTATTTTTCCACCTATCACTTTCTATTAAAAAGAGGAAAACTATCACCAAAATACCTGATTTAACGTCAATAGCACGAAAATGTGGTGCATGTTTTATTTTTTACATGAATAAGCTGGTTTCATTTTACACATGAAAAATAAAAATTAGCCCACAGGTTATAAACGCACTACATTGGCTAAAATTCCACACCCTGCTAATTTAGCAAAATCTTTGTTTTTGAACAAGTGTTAATGGTACTACTTAGCTATCCCATCGATCAAAAAGCTATCGCCAAACTATAAGATTAAATGCCAATAATGGATGATCGTGAATGTCACATCCAATAACATTAAATGCAATAAACGTGTTTAAAACAGGGTTGGCAAGTTTTTGACACCTGACGGTTTTTACCGGATTTTACCACGGTTTTTACCGTCATGTCAAAAACCTCTTTGTCAAAAATGTCGAAAACTGTCAAAAACCTATTTTTTAGTAGTTTGTCTTTATATTATAACAATAATTATTTTTTCATTCTATTTTTAGTATTAAGTCAATTTACGTGAAATATTTAGTATAAAAAAGATTCTTAAATATATTTTATTCATAAAAACAAAACAAAATCTGCATTTAAAAAAAAAGCATATAAGAATGTAATAATAATTTAAGAATTCTTTTAAAGGTAAAAGATTTTTACTCATACAGTCATATGCAATATGCATGTTACAAAAATATGCAGTGTGTTATTCCTTTTAATTCACTTTAAATAATACATGAATAATTTTAAATAAAACGTAACCAGGACATAAATAGTCTGACTTTATGGTAGCATTAGTAAATTTCAATTAAAAAAATATTTCATGACTATTCAGATAAAAATTTATATATAAAATATATGTGCTGGAATGATCTATAAGACTCATACATATTAGCACTAAAGTTAAAGAATAAAAACTGGAATATACAAGTATAAATATACAAATTATTATTATATTCTGATTTTTCTTAAATATTGTTTTGTTATTAATAAAATTTTAAATCCAGAAGCTTTCAATTGAAATTGAGTCATAGAGGTTTGTATCAAAATTTTATTAAAATAAAAATTTTAAGATTTTGTTTATTGAACTGAAAATAAAAATCCCCGTTTAGTTGCATTTATGAAGTGCATAAGATAAGCATTTCGAAATATTATATATAATAATCAAATTTATTCAATGACCAGTTCTTGACATCTATTTTCATAACATATAACATTTTTGCATCCCTAAAATGATTTAAATGTTTTGTTAGAAATGTATATTGAATGTTATTTAATAACTATAATAACCTTTTATTATCATTTAATATTAATATCCATTGCAGTTAGTAGAATCTATATTAATGGAGATTATGACAGTTATTGTTCTTTCTTTTTACTCATGTATTTTTGAATTTTTCCCATTTAGGAAATCCTTCTTTTAAATAAATTTAACAAATGTAATTGAAAATAACAATAATAAGGAAAAATTGACTTATAAATGAATTGCATGCTGCACTTGCATTATAAATCGGACAAAAATTGAAAATGATGGGTTATTGACGGATTAAACCGATAAAAACACGGTTTTTACCACTGTCATGTCGAAAATCAGTTTTTGACGTCAAAAACCCAACCCTGGTTTAAAACATCATTAAATGATTTTTATTTCAACTAGGGATGGGACGAATATTCGGCCACTATTCGGTATTCGGCCTATTCGGCCCTTTTGCCGAATATTCGGTTGGCTGAATATTGAAGACTTATTGACCGAATACTTCGGCCGAATACGTGTAGCCGAATATTTAGAGATATCTTGCCGAATATTGCTAAAATCTCGCCGAATAGTGAAAGATATCTCGCCACATAAATTTCAGATTTAAAGAATTTCATTCTTGCAATTTTTTTTTCTGTAATCCAAATTGGCTACTTCATTTATGAAGTCATTCTCACTCTTACTTACAAAATATAGAGTTATTCAGATACTAAAAGATCAGGGTTGGAAAAAAATCATGATCTTTTTAAAAAAATCAGATTTATTTGATTTAAATCAGATTTTTTTGATTTAAATCTGATTTATTTGATTTTTTTAGAATCCTACATTTAATTATTATGTTTTTACAATACATGGAGCAGTTTTTTATAATAAATAACTAAAAAAAGAATAAATAACATTTATAATTTATAAAAATAATATAAGAAATAATTATATAGTAAAGAAAATATTGCATTCTAGTTACTGATTGGTACTAAAAATTAAACATCTAGGCTTTAATCTAAAGCCATTCTATGATTTTGTAACTGAATTGTGCACACTAAATAAAAAATAAATTTAAATATGTTGTAAATGAATAGAAAATGGTAAAATTTAAAAAACAAATTAAATATAGTAAACTACCTCAAATCCGCTGCCCTAATATCCGCAACTCTCTAAAATCTGCAGATAATTTACAGATGTAAACAATCAAGCTTTCAGGTTAGGTATAGGGACAAAATTTGACTTTTTTTAAATATCAAATATATATACAGTCGAGTCTCTATATAACGAAATCCATTTTTCTAGTAAAAAATTCGTTATATAGAGAAATTCGTTGAATAGAGAAAGCCATTAAAATTTCTGTTTAATGTGCAACTTTTGAACAAGTATTATTTTTTATACGTTTAATTAAAAATTTGAAGTGTTTAACTATAAATATTAACTTAATATCCTATTTCTTAATTATTTGAACAGTTTCAAAAAAGAGAATAGATGTTTATTTAAAAGCTTAATAAAAATCACACAAGAAAAACGTACGTTAATTTTTTTGCCATTGAAAACACAACATCTCAAATTTTCGGGAGCGATCTCATTGCTCCGAGAGTGAACTGACATTCACTCCCAACCCAAAACCACCATCTGAAATCAACACCGACTTCAATTATCACATTAATCCAGGTTTTATATGTGCAACAATTAAGTTGACACTGTTTCTCGAAGCATGTTAAAAGATGTGTGGGAGAAGGGCTGGTGGAATGAATTCGTTGGACTTAAAGATCAAGGAGATTCAAGGTAGAGAAGCAATATAAAAAACTCAGCCTTGAACTATAAATCAAAAATAAATGATGGAAATTTGATTCCATGTGATTTTGAAGCTTTTTTAAAACTGAATAACTAAAGAACATTTTATGAAAAAATTCGTTATATGGAGATAGATATTTCGCTATATAGAGACTGTTTTTAATGTAATCATGAAAAAAGAGGACCGTTCTTGCTAAAAATTCATTATATAGAGAAATTCGATATAGGGTATGGAGTTTCGTTATAGGGAGACTCGACTGTATTGTAATCTGTAACTTTCATTAATATTACTAAATTCATGCTTTTTCATGAAGGAAGAATAAATTTATTTCTGAAAAAAAATTCAAGGTATTGCTAATATCAGTGGTGATCACAAACTTTTTGCAAAATGCATTTATACATTCATCAAGCTTTTTTTATTATTGAGTTTGGTTAAACCTGAAATAAAAGTTCTTTATTTTATGATTTTGATCTGAATTAGTAGTGCATCTTTATGGGGCAAGTTTCATTAAATAATTTAGGAAAAAATGCATCTGATCTTTATAATAAATGTCTAGTTATACATTGATTATTTACTCATCTTTGCGGCTTTCAATATTTTAATCATTTTTAATTATCTAAATTTTTATTCTTTTAGTTTAATTACCTTACATAATTGTTTTAATGTTTTGCTATATTATAAACATTCATTATAATTTCAATTGCATTATTAATTACAATCATATTACCATTTGAAAAATGTAAACAAACCCGTGGCCAGAAATCTGCAAAATTCTAAAATCCACACAACCTCTGGTCCCAAGCTGTGCAGATTTGAGGGAGTCTTCTGTATTCATTTAATGCAAGCTATTTATTAAGGGATAAAAATCATAATTAATTCAATATTTTTTAAGCAAATAGGAAAAAATCAGGGATTTAATTGTTTGAACAAAAATACTAATTTAGAAGCTTTGCCTACTCCTAATTTATTATGAAGGCTTGAATGAACTAGTCCAAAAGAAGAAAATTGTCTTTCTACTCCAGGAGATGAAGTTACGGCTGTTGTTATTTGGTAAATAAATTCAATTTCAATTTCGCCTATTGTCTCTTTACTTCCCATTACATAAAAGGACTTCCACCAATCATAATCTGTCATAATATCAGAAAGTCTTTTCTCAAGCAATGTTAATTTTTGGAATGGGCCATTTTTTGCTTGTAAATGTACTGCAGTGGTGAGAAGATTTAGACAATCTTCTTTAATGAATGCCAAACCTTCATTATTTTCCTCTACACTAAGTGAAATTTTATTTCGATTTAAAACAGAGGGACTTAAACTCCAGAAAAATGACAGCTATTAATAGCTTGCTCATATCTTGCTTTAAATTTTGTAATTCTATCGTTATCTAATACATTTTCTAACTTTTTACCCAAAATTTTCCTCTGATATGTGCATTCATGTGATATTGCAAAAAATTGATTTAAATCAAATGATTTTTTTAAAAAAATCAGTTGATTTAAATCTAGATTTAAATCAGTTGATTTAAATCATGCCAACCCTGTAAAAGATATACAGCCTTTCTGTATTTCCTATAAAAGTTAGTGATATTCTAGAAAATGTTGCCCAAGTTGGAGATTTAATTGTATGGGAAATGTCATCATTTGAGAATGATATATTACAATTCAAGATATAAAAACACTGCCTTATTCTAAAACGCTTGAATATTTATTAATGTCTGCAAATTCCATGCACATATAAAAAAGGCTCTTATGAAATTCATAACTTATTTTCTATAAAGTAAGAAATGAAAAAATTTATTCACTAGGTGTGTTAACGAAGATTCATTTTCAAAATTAAATATAATATATCACCATTCCAAATACAACGGTACGTCAGAAACCAGAACTGGTGTCAAACTCGATACACATTAAATGACACAACTTGCTTTATGAAAATGGTTTTATAAATATTTTAATATAAATTCTGAATACTCAACAAAATAATTTTTTCATTCTATAATTTTCACTTTTAAATAAATATTTACATAATTATCTCTTAAATATGTAACATTATTATGTATATATTTTTAATTTATTCTTCCTTCCTTCCTGTTATCAATTTCTGTTTATCCTTTTAATGCTTGTTGAGTAAGTGGAATATTGAAGTTGAATATTGTATGTGCCGATTCAAATGTAAAAGATTTTGTTAACATATGCATTCTACTTTAAGCACAACCTTTTCCTTTAACGTAATTTGTAATTTAAAGCTTGGCATCTGATTTCAGAACAGTCTCATTCTTACAAATTTGCTTATCACTAGAGACACAAACTCTAAATGAACAAATTTACTTCATTAAAGGTTATTTCAGAAAATATGCCCTTGTGAGTTCTGAGAGAGAGAGAGATTAAGAATATTATTGATTGTGGATGCAAGAAGTATCAATTGATAGTAAAAGTGAAGCACATTCTTCATATTTTAATGGAAATATTTTCCCATCTTGACATACTGAAAATGAATTTGATGTACATTAGAATAAAGGATATAATGCAATTTCATAATTTTTTTGTGTTAAAATAAGTTTTTCAAATTTAAAAATGCATTTAAAAGCACATTTAAGAGTAATAATTATTAATGAGTTCCTATTTTTTAAATTATATATAATCAAAATTTATTTTCTTTATTGGAAAAAAAATTTACTATTCGGCCGGCCGAATATTCGGTATTCGGCTATTCGGCCAAATCACTATTCGTCCCATCCCTAATTTCAACTTTGTACTTTTATTAATACTCTACAATTTATTTGTTTTTTCGTTATTTAAAATAAAAATTACACCAATATGTGTAATTTGGTGAAATTGGTTGACGGCATAACCAAGTAGTACTGTCTTAATTAGAGATGTACTGAATATTCGGTATTTGGCCTATTCGGCCATGTTACCAAATGAGAATTACTGAATATGAAACTATTCTGCCTGCCGAATATCAAAGTATTTAGGTCGAATTCAATACTTAATAAAGCCTTTTAAAACACATATTAAAAAACTTTTCACAATTTCTACTTTTAACTGTCAATTTATTAATATATTTAAAATAATTAGAAATAAAATCATATTTAAATAATATAGAATGTTTTTAGATTATTTATTTGCTGTTTGTAAAGTTTAACTTAAGAAAATTAACCATGAGAAGGATTAAAATTATGATTTATTAGGATTCTCAATAGGAATAAATAATGCGAGTGCAGATGCAAGTTCCTAAATTCTATTTAGTAAATCATCTGTTTCTTGCTTTTCCCAAAAGTCCTTAAACAAAAAAGGAAAACTTTCGAGATTGGTAATAGCTATCAAGGCAGACAATTTTTTGTTTATGAAACCATAATCATAATCAACTTATTGAATCATAAATGCATTGTATTTCATCTCACTCTAAGTCAAACTTGTGTTTTCGTTTGTTGCATTAACAATAAATAAGATACCATAACTATATTTTCAACTCACATGCTTTGATTTCTGTAAAATATGATATGATGGGAATGATGAAAAATGCCACTATTCATAATAAAAGAACTATGAGCTAGACATTCCTTTATTCAGAATAAAGTTGAAAGTATTTATACTTTATATTGAAAAAAAATCTGCCTTGAGTTATTTAAAAAGAACAAATATGAGACTGTACAGTTTTTCTTCAGCTATTTTTTCATTATTTCTCTTTGATTTCAAAATGTTTGTTTTAATTCATAGAAGAAATTAAATTTAAAATTTTACTAATTGAAAAAGGTCTCATTATGCTTCTTAGATTAAAAAAGGCAGATTTTTTTCAATACTGAATGTTCTTATAAAAAGCTCTTGTTTTTCAAAATATACGTTTCTCTTATTAAATATTATGTAAAATTGTTTTTAAAAGTAACATTTTAATTCCTTTAAACCATAGGTTCCCAACCTTTTCTGGACCACAGCCCCCTTTACAAGAGAAAAAAATGTCAATGCCCCCTCTCCCATAATAGTTAATGGTACATAATGTTAAAATATTGTTGCATATTATCTATAATTTATCTGGCTATCTATCTATTAAAATCATAAAGTAGAAGTTAATTGAAACGATCATCAAATGTAGTAAAATATTGTTTAATAAAAATTGAAAAATAAACATAAAACCTATAAGAATTTTTTAAAAATAACGAAATGGTTGAAGCTGATGGAGTTTTAACCATTTGTTCATGTCGGATTCCGATTTCTTTAACATCAATCACAAATTGTGAGGTTCAAAGATGTCTGTTCCTTTTCTTGGACTAATAAATTAACTACTGCATGAAACACACTCTCAGCCGAACCTGATGATGAAGGAAAAGAAATTAAAAAGATTTTATGTATTCTCGTTCACAATCCAGATTAGAGAGCTGTATTGGCTTTTGAAGTTAGAATTCTTGGTACCAAAATCTGAATTTTATTTTTAATTTTCGTTTGCTGTGAGTTCTACGATTTCCTCCTCCAAATATGGTGATACTGCTGTATCGTTTGAGAAAAGATCTAAAAAAAACTCTGCATATTCATGCACAAATATCTTAGAATCGCTCTGAGAAAATTTCATGAAGAACATCCAAGTGTTGGCAGTAAATAAGCAAATATTCCTGTTTTCACAGATTGCGAATAATGTGGCAAAGTGGCTGTATTCTCCTCTACTTAGATTGTGTTTGAACAAAAGAAGTTTACCCACACAAGCAGCTATGAGGTTTTTTGTTTTCATTAAATTAAATTCATTATCTTGTAATCATCTTATGTGTTATTATAAATATTTATAATGTTTAAATTGATTTAATTAAAGACTCTAAGCATGTCTGTCAAATAATTGATGTCATTTTTTAATGTAATCAGGTTTTTCCATATTTTTACATTTCTGTTTTCAGTTAAGTGTTATACTGAAACAAATGTATTGACAGATGATTCAGACAAATAAATTTTCAGAGACAATGAACTTCTGTGTGAGCTAGCAATTGAATGTAATCATTTGCAAGTTTGATGCAAAGTGATAATGGCAACTGCACTACAAAATGAAACAATTGTTTAACTTTGTTGTGAAATGATTTTCACTATAAAGTTGGCTAACTATCCTGTCATTTAATGAATTGCTTTTATTCTTATTGACTACTCTAATAATGTAATGAAGCGATGTATATAGATGTTCATTCCAAATTTTTGCTGAATGATGTGTAATTTAATGTACAGAAAACACATTTAGTACTGTTTGTTTGAAATGCGTTAATGAAATCCTTTTGATGTACCGTCATTGCTGGAGTAACATCAGTAGCAAGTGAGAAAATACTATGAAAACAAGTTTATTTCTCTTTGACTAACTTCGTAGTATTAAATATCGATTCTCGCTTTGTATCAATTTCCAAATTTTTAGCAAATAATGACATTTGTTTCCCTCTTTTATAAATTTTTGTTATTTGATAACACTAATAGGTCGAGTTGAATGGAAAATTTGCAGGTCCTTAAGTAATAGCATAATGATATTTCAGTGCCTTTAGCCATCTATTCCTCTTTGTACCGAATTATTAATCAGGATTTTTTCTGATGATATCCGACGGTTTCTTATGATGAAGAACAGTTTTTATTTTCTCTCTGACTGCCGCCAACATTAATTTTTCGCCGATTGCCTGCTGTTTTCATACTTTTACACTTAATATTATAATATTACATGAGGCTCGTAATGCGTCATCTTCTTGTTTAGAAGATGACAGATAAGGGTTTTATATACGTAGTTGACTGTTTTAAATTTTTTTTTTCCCAAACTTCGAAAAATAAGATACATCTTTGTGTTTTCTATCAGCACGCATTTATTTAAATGCGCTTGTAGCCTAGAAAACTTCATAATTTCATTAAAAAAACCTTTTTGATAAATTAAGCACATAGGTAACGATTGGTTGGTAGGAGAGTGTGTAGATACATATTTCAAATACTCAATACTGTAACTGTCGGCATTTCTTCTACTTTTTCGATTAAGACATTTTTAAGTATAAAATTTTTCCTTATTTAAGTTTAAATAAATTTATTTTTGAACAAATTTATAAATATAATGATTTTTATCATTATCACAAAGAATAAACGAATTTCTCGAACTGACACAAATAACGGATTCGTTTAAAAATCTCTGTTCAGGCATGTGTCCTCATACTTCAGAATTTTTTGAAATACAAGAATAAATAAAAAAAGAATTCTGTTTAAAACTTTTATGCAACCAGTTATCGCAGATTTTGTACTCCACAATTTTCGAATTCATAATGATTTTTCATGCAAGTCATTTGAGATTTTTCGTGTTTCGCCGTGATATTTTGACATTCATGAAAGAATTGCAACAACAATGTTTTTAGCCTGGTATAATAAAATTTTGTTCTTCGCAATTTTAACCCTTCTTCGTGTTCACAGCGATTTTTTTGACATTAGTAAAATAAATTCAATTCCCTCCCTTCTCAGATCTATGTTTGTCTGTATAGAATTCCATTTAAAAGTGCAGTTAAAGTTTTTGGCAATCGAGAGAAGATCAACTATTTTCTCTATATCACTTCCTAAATAGGTAGGTACGCCATTACTGCCTCCCTAGACTTTCCTAATGCACCCCCCCCATTTTTGGTTAGACTCGCTACCTCCCCCATGGAAAGCTACAGCGCCCATTGGGGGGGGGGGGGGGTACCGCCCCCGTTAAGAACCTATGCTTTAAACTATGAAATATAAAAAGTATTTGGAAAGCCGAATATTTGGTATTCGGCCAAACAGTTACTATTCGGCTGACCGAATATTTGGTATTTGGCCCAACAATTACTATTTGGCTAGCCGAATATTCAGTATTCGGTTTAGCTGTCGACCGAATATTCGGTATTCAGCCAAAATCACTATTCAGTGAATACGTAGTCTTAATCTATATGTTTTGTATATGTGTTAATATTTATGTTTATTATTTATAACTGTTTATTTATTGCTTCAACTGTTGTTTCTCTTTTGAATAAATTGTTGAAACAAATTAACCAGATTACCATATGTGGCATAAACTTGCCACTTTGTTGCAATCGCACCAATGTGAAGCATATATGAAATCTGTGCCAAAAAGTATATTTATTAACAATTTCTCTGTTTTCTGTTTTAAAAAAAACACAGGAGATTTGGGATCTTTCATCTACAGAGCTTGGCGCAATAACTGTCTTGAAGATTATAGAATTCTGCCATCAAAAGAAGTGTAAATTACATGACTTTTAACAAAATTATGGTTACTACTAAGGGCTCTGCCCAGCAGGATGGAAAGTCGGGGAATTTCAAAGTAGTCATGAAAATTTCAAAATATGTAGGAAAAGTCAGGAAATTTACAAAATTATAAAAAAAATCTTTATTTAATGAATCTTGTGTGATTTTTCATTTTTTTTATCTTTTGGGTGGGGAGGTATACACATGATTTACCAAACAATCATGTCCCCCCCTCCCCCCCAAAAAAAGAAAAACTTGAAGCATGATTGAAGAAAAAGTCGCTACATTTGACAAAGTACAGTAGACTCCCCCAAATCCGCAAAGCTTGGACCTAGAGGTTGTGCAGATTTCTGGTCATTGCTTTATTTACATTTTTTAAACAGTAACTTGAATGTAATTAGTAATGTAATCGAAACTATAATGAAAGCTTACAATATAATAAAATATTAAAATAAATAATAAACTAAAATAATAAAAATTTAGATATTTTTTAAATTGACTAAAATATTAAAAGCAAATGTCAAGTTAATAATCAATACTCTATGATTAAATATGCATTATAAAGATGAAATGTATTTAAATTATTCAATGAAACGTGCTTTATAAAAGTACATACTAATTCACATAAGAATCATAAAATAACAAAGCTTTACTTTGGGTTTAACCAGACTTAATTACTATAAAAGCTTGATTAATACATAAATATATTTGGTAAGATTGTGATTACCAATGATATCAGCAATATCTTGATTTTTTCAGAAATAAATTATTTTTTCTTCAGAAAATAACATGAATTCAATAACCTTAACAAAAATTACAAATTATTAAAATGTATGGAATTGATATAAAACTAAACCAGTCAAATTTTGCACCTACATCTGAACTGAATGTTTCATTGTTTACATCCATAAATTATGTGCAGATTTTAGGAGTGTGGATTTGAGGGAGTCTAGTGTACTTTCAAATATAAGTAGCAAGTTTCGTTGTATGCCCGTTCGGCCAGAGAATGTTTTGAAAGCAGGGAAAGTCGACAATTTTTTTAGATTTGGTCATGGAATTTGCCAATCAGGTTTTACTGGGAACCCTGTAAATAGTGTAAAAGAGCTTAACCCATTATTTTTACCACAATCAAACTGATTGGTAAAGTTATCATACGAATTGAATATTTCTAGCTGAGCGAAAAATTGCCCAGACCGGGAATCGAACCCGGATACTTGGCTTACAAGGCCAATGCTTTACCTGTTAAGCTATCTGGGCGATAGCCAGCTGGGATTTTTCCCATTAACTTTCCCATAAGCTTAACCCATTGTTAGAATGAGCAAAGCAAATTTTCTACTAGGCTACACAAATTACATTTGGTCATAAACTTTATAAACAAATTTTTCAGTATTTTGGCTTAAAATTAAGCATAAAAATAAATTATGATCTGTAGATTTCACAATGTTATTTATTATTATTATTATTATTATTTACAGAATAACATTAAAAAATTTAGTATTTTAATTAATTTATTTTACAAGTTTTTCCATTATGGATGCATTTTTATAAATAAAAAATTAAACATGTATATTTTCAGAAGAAAAATAAATCATGGAATTAGTACCAAATTAAATTATAAATATAATCAAGATTAATTAAATAAATAAAATATATTTTCATTATTCTGCCAAAATATCTCAAAAACTGTTCTTTAAATTTAATTGAGGAAAAAAAACTTTTTGGACTTAATAGAAATAAATTATGGTCTACAAATTCTGACAATATTTTCTTATTGAATGATTAAAAAAAAAAACTTTTTTTATTATTTTGTTGAATATATTTTTCCATTATATGGATTCATTTTTGTAAATGTTAAATGATAATGAAACCTGCATATTTCTTGCAGTAAATAAAAATCATTGAGTCAGTAAAAATGAATAAAGTCATGAATGTTTAAGTACATAAAATATTATTGTTGCATCAAAATTTACACACATATATATATATATATATATATATATATATATATTGTAAAGTGATAACAAAAGAATTGTAAACGAATAAAATTAATTGTTAAATTTGTTACATAAAGTGTTATTCAAATTCGAAGATTGAAAATTAAATCAAGTGAAATATAATTACTCTTAAGAAATAATTATTATAAGTATTATTTTTAATATGTTTGCCATTTAAAAACATTTCATGAGATTTATTAGTTCTATTATAAAAAATGCTGAGAAAATGAAATATTATTACTTTCAAATATTTATCTTCTGAACTAATGCTTCACAAATTCAAACAAAGCATGGCTTTTCCTTATTTTATAATAAATAAACAATAAATTTGGCTCATTAGAGTATACAGTACCTTTTAAAAATCTATAATTAAAATCACTTACTACAATAGCAAAATATAATTATATTCCTACAATAATATAATTGTACTTTGTTATTGTAAGTGATTTTAATTGTAGATTTTTAAAATATACTGTATATGCTGACGAGCTGAATTTATTATTTATTTAAAAATATTAGTACTTTTTGGTAAGCCAGGTGCCAGTGTTATCTAAACATAATATAGTACTCTCCCTCAAATCCACATAGCTTGGGACCAGAAGTTGTGCATATTTTAAAAAATTGCAGATTTCTGGCCATTGTTTTGTTACATTTTTAATTCAGTAATTTCAATGTAATAAACCAAATTTTCAAATCTCTGTGTATATTTTTGCAGCTACCATTAACAGTCAAGTTCTAAAGCTTGGTTTTTCTTTATAAGGTCTATTACACATTTCACACAAATTTGAGCTGATTTATCTGGGCAATTAAAGCTCCATATTTGCTAAATAGTTGCATGTTTAGATTAAGAAAGACAAGTTGATTTCAACAAAAGAAAATATTCAAAAAACCCTTAAAATAAGACTGCTATCATTTTAACTTTTTTTAGTTAAGCAAAACTCTGATTGTGTGAATTGACATGTTCTTAACACATTCATGATACCTGATTATCGTCTTTTAAACAGAAAAATCTTGCTGGGGATGTTACTTACCTGTTACATTATTTAGTGAAAAGATTTTCTACTGCATTTGTGCTTATGTTGCACGTAAAAGTATGAAAACATTATACTTTTTCTAATTGAAATATGAATATTGTTATTAGATTTTTGAGAAGTACATTGTCAAAGTACCACTTGTGGATAGATTTATACATATCCAAAATATGCAAATTTATAATAAACATGAATACATTTAAAATGTATTCTAAGCTCATTTAAATTCACCAAATTATCACAATATATAATTAAATGCTCTTTTCTTAAGTTGTTTTTTAGTTAATGATAAATAAAAAATGTTTTCTAAAAACACTACATTGATCTACTCATTTTTTCTGTTATTTAACTTTTTTTGTGTATTTTTCTTCTTAAAAAAGTATGTGTGTACAAAAAGAAAAAAAACAATTATCAGTTTTTATTTGCAAGTTTATACTAAATGTTAATTAATAATTGATCAGTTTGATTTATTTATAATGGTGCACTGCCAAAATACCATCCATAGATAGATTTGTACACATCCAAAATATTAGAATTAATGCTAAACCATGATGAACATGTTAAAAATCTATTCTAAGCTTATCTAAGCTTGTCAAACTATCACAATATATAATTAAATGTTCTTCCCTTAGGTTAATGATAAATTAATAAAGAAATTTCGGTACTACTCTGTTATCCCATCAACCAATTTCCCCAAATTATAAAAATTGCCAAACTAATAGCCAAATTATACATATTGACGTAATTTTTTTTTTTTTTTTTTTTTTTATAAAAAAAAAAAAAAAAACAATTAGTAGAATATTAATAAAAATACAATTAGAAAAGTCAAAATAAAAATCGCTTAATGACATTTTAAACACATGAATCATATTTAATGTCATTGAATGTGACTTCACGGTCATCCATTATTGGCATTTAATTTTAAAATTTGGCGATAATTTTTTGGTCGACAGGATAACATAGTAGCACCGAAATTTCTAATATAAACTATACTGATTTGCTCTGGGTTTTTTATTTAAATTTTATGTTTGTGTGCTTTTATCTTCTTGAAAAAGCATATGTGAATAGATAAAAAAGAAAGCAAATATTAGTTTTAAGTTTTTATTTGCAAGTTTATTCTAATAATTGATCAGTTTGATTGATTTATTGCTTTAAATTATTTTTTCTTTTTTAGTTTATGAAAAATGGAACATTCAATATGTCACACGATTTAGCCCTTGTGAAACTCAACGCACCTGTATATATGAATCCACACATTCAGGCTGTGTGCCTGCCGCAACTTAATGAAGAACTGACTCCTGGTGAAAGATGTTTTGCCACTGGTTGGGGTATAACAAGAGGTAATAATAAACTGATAAATCTGTATTTTTTAAATTATCTTTTTCTTTACTTAATATTAAGATATCAATATCAAACAAAGAAATTTGGTACATTAAGAGTTAGACCCACATTTTGTTTATCTATTAGAGTTTGTGGCAGAACATTGGGTTGTGCAGTATTTTTAAAAATCCAATTTCACCATTTTTTTCAGAAATAGATACATTTTCAAAATTACCACTTAAAGTGTGGGTTAAATGGGAAAAATCCTCTTCTATACTCCCCCCCCCCCTTTTTTTTTTAAATACTAGTGTGAAACCTGCTTCAAAACTTAAAAAGAATCACTTTAAAATATTTTCCAACAATTCAAAGTGATATTTTCTTTAAAACATAATGACTTTACACTTTATACCAGGGGTCGATTTAGAAAAAGAAAGTTGCATAGCAGTAACCGCTATGCAAAGTCAGTTTTGAATAGCAGTTAGGCACTTTTGTATAGCAAGTAAAAAATAGCTAACGTAACTTTTAAATCTTGAAAATTTACTAAAAAAATTAAAAAGCTATATTTAACCAAAAGCATAATTGAAAGTAAATAAAATTATACAAAGAATAAAAAATAAATAACTCACCTACCCAATATAAATTACTTAGGAAATCAGAAGCTGGCTCTTGAATGACTTATAAGTCAATTTACCTTCGTCACAGGTCAATTAAATATATATATATCAACTTACCATAGTACCAATTCTTAAAAAATATATTTGTTGTGAGAGTCAATATTTTTAATAAGCTATAAATTCAGAAATACAATTTTTGTAATCTTAAATAAAACATAAAGTGGAAAAGAAAAAAAAAATGAAATCTTCATTTAAGTTAAGTACACAAGTATTATTACACAAAAAATACCTCATGTTCATATTATTTACAAGCTATTTACAAAATTTCTGAAACTTCATTGTTTTAGTTACTCATCCTCATTAAAATTTTGCTTCCTTTTTCCACATTTCTGTATATTTGGTCGACGAGGTTTTGAGAAAAAACTTTTCACAGCTCAATTACATGAAAAATTTTCTATTTCTGGTCCTTCCACACAAATACGTATAAGATTATCTAGCATATCCTCATTCATTCGACTGCGAAAGTCAGTTTTTTGCGACACGTATACAAAAAACACCTTTCAACTAAGGCATTTGATGCAGGCAAAATGAGAAGAATCTCAAACACGTGACAGGTTTGGAAAAAGATCCTTCTTCGATTTTGTAACAACAGTAACAAACAAACGCATACGGTAAGCGAAGTATGGTCAGAGCGAAGAAGTGGGGTCAGAATCTGCACTGTCTGTTTCGGTGCATAAATAAAGTAAAAGGATCATAACAGTGAGTGTTCATTTTATAACCACTACAACACGCACATCAAACTTCTATGAGCAAACACCGTGATTAGTGAGTAACAGTGTTTCAGTAATCAATCACAGCGTCAAGGCGAGAACAAATCATGTGTTTACTGGGAAAACTGCTCCCAGCAATGGTGACTCGCTATACTTACATTGTAAATAAACACTTGGGAAGAGTGAAAACACAACATATGTTGTGTAGAAACATCTTTAAATTTTAACTTTAAGTGTACATGATATAACAAAGGGTGTGGTGAAATATGCATCACAATGATTGCGATTTAATGCATTTCTTGGATCACATTTTAGTTAAATTTGAATCGCAAATTGCGATGTGATACCGCTTAAATCGAACCATGCTTTATAAATAACTTTTAAATATAAGAAAATATTTTAAGTTTTAATGTAAAGTAGTTAATGCTGCTCTATTTTAAAAAATTACTTCCAAAATTTAATGTTCATAGACTTCAACTATAAGCAAATAATCTTGTGTGCCATAAATTTATGGGGGGGAGGGGGAATCCCATTTGCACATCAGGAATATTTAAATACATCATATGACATCTATTATGTCTATTTGTCAGCACTATTATGCTAATCATTGCATTTTGTTTTCTAAAGACATAAGCAAAATTGAGATTAAAGTTGCTAACATATTCATGAACTTTTATAACAACTTTTGTGTCAACTCTTGATTTCAGCCACTTTCTGTGAGAAATCATCTCAACACCCAGTGTGATAGTAAACAGCAACATTCTTAACTTTTTTACTACAGCTCTCAAGAAAAAAAAAAAAAAATCTCTGCTAGCCACAAATTTCAAATTTAGCATTTCAACCAATCAGAGATAGTGGTTTTCAGCATCATTCATTTCCCAACTAATAAGATGACTGATGCTGTGATTAAGCTGAAATGGAATGATGACCAAAAAAGAGTTTTGAGGCAATGCATAAAAGAAAAATATCATATACGAGACATAAAACACAATTTATACAGGGTGGTTATAAAATAAGTATCTCTATTTGCAGCAATCTGTAGCTTAAAGGAATAACTCGAATAAAACCAAAATCGATGCATTACTTATTATTGAAGAATGGGAAGAACAATGGAACAATTTTAAAAAAAATGTAGCAATAGCCACCAGCAGGTGGCATTATGAGTCCTGTTAGTGCAAATGCCATTGTAATCATCAGAAAAATCAAGAAGTGGTAATTCCTGCTAATCATTTTTATCATTACCTAGGATAGTTTTTAAATTAAAGCTCAATCTGGCAGACTGAGAGGCATATCATAAAAGTTACTGGCAGAAATGACCGCTTCTTGATCTTGTTGATGATTACGCTTTTGTACCTATGGGACCTGTAGTGCCATCTGTTGGTGATTATTGCTACGACTTTTTTTACTGTTAGATTGTTCTCCCCCCTTCTCAAATAGTAATGACACTGATTTTGGTTTCATTTTGATAATTCTTTTAAGCTCCAAATAGAAATATAGGGAAGTCCCCTAAAATCATCACAGATGTAAACAATGAAACTTTCAATTCAAATGTAGGGATATGAAATTTCAGAATTTTTTAACTTTATATCATTCCATATATATTTTAATATGTTGCTTTCAGTAATATAACTGAACTTGTGGTTTTTCATGAAGAAAGTATACATTTGTTTGTGAATAAAATGTCAAGATATTGCTGATATCACTGCTAATCACAATCTTTTTATCAAATATATTTATGCATTATAAAGTTGTTTTTTTAAATCAAGTTTGCAAAATTTGAAATAAAACTACCTTACTTTATGATGTTTGATGTGAATGAATAGCTTACCTTTATGAGAGAGGTTTCACTGAATAATTCATGGAGAATATATCTCATATTTAATTATGCATCATTTATTTGACCTTTACTTTTGATAATTTAATCATTTTTGAAATCATCTTACTTTTTGTCATTTTAGTTTATTATTTAAATTATTTTAATGTTTTACTACATTACAATCAATCATTATAATTTTGATTGCATTATTACATTCAAATTACGCTTTAAAAAATGTAATCAAAGCAATGAATAAAAATTCTAAAATCTGCCCAGTGTCTGGTTTCAAGCTCTGTGGATTTGAGGAAATGTACTGTACTTATTTTATAACTACCTAGAATATAAATAGAACTTTGAAAAGGTGCTCATATCAAGAGATAGCTGAAAAACTGATCACAAAGATTCTGGAAAAAAAATTTTGTGCCAATGGAAAAGCAATAAATAGTAATAACTGGTACCAGTAGTACTGGTTTTTTCTCCAACTTTAGCAACAACAATTGCAATGCAACTGCAACCTTTTTTCACTTTGCATGTGGAAAAGTTGATCCCTCAAAAAATTGGTGAATCTGATAGCATCATTTGAGGCCACATTTTGTTCGATTCTTTTTTATAAATAAATAAAAATCTAAACTTAATAAAGGTATCATATAGTCCTTATTAAGGCGGTTCTCTAAAAAATATTTTTCAGTGCTCAACAACACGACTTTCTGCTACATTTACAAGCTCATTTTTAATACAAAAGCATGACTATTAATATTTATAATTGAATATTTTTTTTTTTTTTTTTTTTGGATAAGTGAATTGCACCATTGTCAGGTTGTCGCATGCAAAATTTCAGTTTAGATTGCCAAATTTGAATTTTTCCAAAAATTCTCTGCCTTTATTTGACACAGAAGAGAAGTAATGTTCAATTTCATAGTTTTTCAATAAAAGCACCTGCCAGTTTTATGCATTTAAACACAATTAAATTCAAGAACATGTCAGAAAGTAGCCAGTTGAAATTTGAGATAGGATTTGTTAATTTATATTAGCTTAATTTAAATTAATGGATTTATTTTTAATCTGATTTAAATCAACTTTTTAAAAAAAAATGTATTTTAAATTTTGATCAAGAAATTTTAATTCATAATAAATATTATATTTTAGGAGTGGAAGAAACTAGTAACCCAAAATAGCTTTTGCAATTTATTTAAATCAAAAGTCAAATTTTAAAATAAAAATCCTAAATTGAAAATGAATAATATCTTTTGAAAAGTGTTAAAAGATTATTCTTATTATTTATTATTAATATTAGAAAATGTCTGAATCTTTTAGGAACTTTTACATTTTTAAACTATACTACTCTCCTGTGGACCTGGAATTTTGTATTTGAGAAAGAAAAACTAATAAAATTTTCATTTTGCATTCATACTTACTGTTAGAAAAAATGTAAACACCCAGAAAATTATTGGTTGCATAGCTCATGACATATAGATGCAATTTGCCAGCAAATAAATCAGTTTCTTCAGTGTTTTGTATGATATAGGTGAAATTTTATCAGCCATACTTTGATTTATGCTTACCATTTGGCAAGTGTTACTTGCAAAGCATACATGGTTGTCAAGCATAACAACTCAGTTGGCACAAATGCAAATTTAAACAAAAATTGCGTAATTTTTTCTGCCTTCAATTCAGCAACTAAATTTTATATCAAATATTACTTCTGGCTAATGCTACTGAAACAAGTGGGTAAGTATGATCAAAGATCGCACAGAGGGTTTCGTTTAATATATATTTCTTATCCTTTAATTAATAAATCCAAATTGTTAATTTATAATTATTGAATTCTCACGTAGATAGTAGCATCAATAAACTTAATTTTAAAATAATTATAAAAAGATGTTATTTATTTTAAACAAATTAAAATTGTTCAAATCAAATTATTTAAATAAAATTCAAAACTTTAAGTTTTTTGAAAATCTGAAATTGAAAAAAACTTAGCATAGATATAAGTAAAAGTTTAAAATTCTAAACAAAAATATGTGTAAATGAAATTTAAAATTCTGAATCATTAATAAATCAAAATAGCTCTTAAAATAGAAATAAAATAAAATTTAAAAAAATATATATTATGAATGTCAGTGACTAAAAAAAATAATATAAACCCTTAAATTGGCAAAAAAAATTACAAAATTTCTTCACTTAAATCCATCTTAGTATGAAAATTTCAAGTTCCAACACTGAGATTCAAACTAAGAACCTTCTGTTTACTAGTGAGACACTTTACCTCCAAACTATGATCTCTATACAAAAAACTTTAAAATTAAGGTTCTCGTTTAAAATTTAAATCGCAAAAATGAACAGATGACATTGATAAAATTGATTTAATTAAAGTAATAAACTTTTTCAAAATTTTATGATTTGTCATATGATACTTGATATTCATCTGTATGTACACAAAATTTGAAATCTCTGACTTATACAGTTTTGTCTATGTACTCTGTGATGCACAGACAGACTGAGGACTAAGATAAGTAGGGTTTCATCACATGAATGAAATCCTAAAAATAAATTATTAATTCTCTTTTGAAAGAGTTCCTTCTATAATCTTGTTAGTACTATCAACATCAGGTAGTAATTTTTTGTTAAATCACATGGAATACCTCTTTTATTTTCAAAAGTTTGTATGTAATTGCATTATAGTTAAATGACATTTAATTTTATAGGGTCTAGCTCTACTCATGTTTTAAAACAGGCAGAACATCCTATTCAAAATGGAACAAAATGTCACAATATTTATCAAAAATTTGAAAATAAAACAATGATTTGTGCAGGACATTTAACACCACGTAATGGATTATGTCATGTAAGTATTGTTAGCATTATTATTTTTAGTAAGTAATTAGTTTACTAAATTATACACTCATATTATCATGCTATTATAAATCATTTTTTGAATTATGTACAGTATTTATATTTTTCAGTTTCTAAATTAATTTCTTATTTTATTTTCTTTTAAATAAAAATATGTTATGGTGATACTTAATTAAAAACAATTTCTAAACTTAGACTTTAGGCTAACTCAGTCAACAGGGGTAAAAAAAAAACATGGATTACATTTCTATACATTTTAATTTTTAACCCCCTGACCACCCAGCAAAAGGGCAAAAATGTAATGTTATTTTCTCCTTAATTTATTTTAAATGTTAATAAAAGAGGGAGTTTCTAACATGGTATAATTTTTTTGTAACGTATATGCTTATAAGCCTTTAAAGTATCAATCATAACTTAATTTCTTAAAACTGGATTATATTTATAGAATTATATTAATTTAAATAAAGTTTTAATTGCAGTGAAACCTGCACCCTAGTGAATGGATATATCCGGTCGAGGCAGTGAGAAGGTTAAATTGCCACAAAAAAATTAAATAGTAATTTGACTGAAATTAGATACGTTATTTATGGATATTTCTGTAAAATTTAACATAGGATTTTTCATGTTGAGTAGAATTTGGGAGACGACTTAATTGACGACTCAATTGACGACTTAAAACATTTTAAAAATCTATATTTATTCAAATGAAAACAATAACTAGTCAGATGTGCCAATCACAAAACTTTATTTCCTCTCATGCATGTTAATATTTCAAATTTCGCTATCATATGGCCATAATAAAATGGTATGAAATATGTCCATCATGAGGATTCTAAAGGTATAGTCTCACTGAGTTGTGTGCATTTGAAAAGTAAATAAGCATCACACCTTTGAACAAATCATTCAATTTTTACACCCACTTTTTTCAACCAAAATTTTCACCTCAAATAAAAGAGCGTATAACATACACCAACACCAGTTGCACGATATACACCCATGCCTAAGAAGTGCCTATTTATGTAAAAGTGTAACAAAAATTAAATTTGATTCAATTTTGTGCATCAGGGGCATGCGAAGAGAGAACTGCGCCCGGGCAAAAGCTTCAATTTGGCGCCCTTTCCACCAATTTTTTCTTGTGAAAAGCCAAAAATGACGTTGGTAGTATAAATTTGGCGCCCCTTAAATCCCCCCCCCCCCCCCCCGTTTCGCACGGCGATGTTGTGCATTAGGCTTTGAGATACAGCTACCGCGAAAATCGTGAAAAATGCAGTGTACAAGTGTGATCTGTTATGAACAACAACAGCAACTGACCAACTTATTTAAAGATGTAATAGAATTTGAAGTCTTATGAAAATCTGTGCATTAGTTGTAAGGAAAGAGTTATTGCGGTAACCATGGAAAACACGGCATAAGGGCGCCACTTGTTGGACAATTTACACCAAAACCTCATCAGCACTAATTCATATCAAGGCGCAGCTGAATCTGATGAAAATCCGTGCGTTAGTTCAGATACAGTTATTGCGGAAATCTTCAAAAATGAAGCAAAGCAGCGCCGCCTGTTGAGCAATTTATACCAACCTCTAATCAGCATTAATTTATATCAAGGTATAGCTGAGTATGGAGTTTGATGAAAATCCGTGTATCAGCTCTTGAGATAGAGCTATTGCAAAAATCGTGAAACATGCAGCATAGCAGCGTTACCTTTTGAGCGATTTGCACAAAAAATAATTAGTATCAATTATATCAAGGTATAACTGAATCTTAAGTTTTGATAAACTTTGTGCATTAATTCTTGAGTGCTTACAAAATCTGTGTCACATACAAGCATTTTTTAAAATCACACACATTCATATCGTGTTCTAGACCTTCTAAAACACACAAATCTGTCGAAAACCGATGCTTTTTTTTTCTTCTTTTTTTTTTTTTTCCAAGAATCTAATACTTTCTTCTTCTAAACAGAAAATAAAATAATAAAAAAGCACACGAGTATGACATGTTATTGTTTTAATATATGCTGAAATTTATAAGTTCATAATTTTATTAGTTCTTTATTATTCTTTCGAGAAAATTTCTGATAAAGGGGGGGGGGGGCGAAGAGTTTAAATAGGTTTTGGCACTTTAAACCTAAAAGCTAAAAGCAGTGTTGAATTCAAACTTTTCTATAGGAGGAATATCTGTACCTCCGGGGGGGAGGGATTGCTATTTTTTACCATTGAAAACCCATAATCTCAAATTTTCCGGGGGGGGCTTTTAATTGCTCCGGGGGGGGGAATGTCTCCTGAAATCAACACTGCCTTATAGTACGATTCTTAATTTGATGTAATCGCCGTTTATGCATTTCGAAAAGTTATGTCGATGTGGTGAAAGAAACCTACGAGTTCGAATTTTTCATACTTAGCTGACTCACTCCCTTGTGTGTTGACACTATCTTTTTCTTTCTTTCTTTCTTTTCCAGATCGAGTTGACTTAGTTTTGGTTTCAAGTGAAGTGTTGATTCTTCCAAATGTGAAAAAAATAAATCTTTAAAACATTCTTCTGTAATTTATTAAACTACTAACTGGTATTTCATTTTTTAAAAATGCATAAAAAAGCGCTTAATTTCTCCAAGAAAAAGAAAAAATACCCAACAACACATAACCCGAAAAATATATAGTCTGTCCCACTGGAATTTATTGAAAGAACAACTAGTCCGGATCCTTGCCGATCACACATTTTTTTTATAAACAAATTTCAGCGTAAGTTAAAAATATCAAAAGTAAATAGCTTAGGAACTTATCATAACTAATGCTCATTTCAAAACACTCTAACGTGAATGCTTACGCAATCAACATCCGCAGAAGGAAGGATAATCTGGAGGAAAATGTTTATTTTGACTAAAAAGTTGTCACTGATAAGCATCTGCTCTGCTGAAATAGAGCACCAGATGCTTTATATATAATAAAAGTATTTATATAATATATAAATATAATATATATATATATATATATATTTTGTCTTTATCGGGATTGAATTCAACTGATAAATATTTGTTTCTAAAAAATCAATCTTAAAAAAATAAATAAATAAATAAATAAAAATTAAAAAAATGAATAAATACAGTAGAACCCCGCTAATTCGGACCCCGTTAATCCGGATCGGTTTGGTCATTTTTTTTTTTTTTTTTTTTTTTCAAATTTGAGGTGAGATTAGCTAAATATTAACTTGTTTCATCGTCGTATTCTAAATAAGAAAAACTTTTTCTGACATCTTTTCAGAAGAATTAAGCAAAGTAAACATTATTACTGTTTGTAAATATTCAATAAGTTTAACGTAAAGGTGATTTTTTGTAAGTATGTTATATTTTATTTCATTTTTTCTTTTTTCAATTCTCCGGATAATCCGGATTTTTGATAATCCAGATTGGGTCCGGTCCCAATTAATTCGAATTATCGAGGTTTAACTGTAATAATAATTTATAATGTTAGATGTTGGTTTCATATGGAATAAAATTTTACTTAATTGTAAATTCATATATGCGACACTTGATGGTGATGATAATTCTCAACTACTCTGCAAACATTTTGACGCATTTACAAATTCGTTTTTTAACGGAAATATATATCTATTGGAAGGCTTCGCTTATAGTAGCGATTGTGAATCTAAAGTACAGTATAAAAATAATAAATTTAGAGTAATGGCAATTACAAACAAAGCACCTTACAATAAAAAAAAAAAAAAAAAAAAAAAAAAAAATCAATAAAGTAGAAAATGTTATCTGTAATAAAATCCAAGCACACTGATTTTTATAGAAAATTTATGTTATTTGTTAGGATGTGTTTAAAATAAATTGACTGCATTTTCATGATTCTGTAATGTCCAATCTATGTTAATTTTTGCATTTTGATAAAAGCAATTACTGCTAAAATGTCAAGTTAGCATTCTTTTTTTTTGTCAAAAATTTTAACCAGTATTTAGTTTGTTTAATAAAATGTGTAAATTTATTTCACAGGGAGACAGTGGAGGCCCTCTTGTTTGTAAAAAAAATGAAAAGTGGCATGTTTACGGTGCTGCTAGTTTTGTTACTGACACGAATTTTATTGAAGGACTTTGTGGAATTGCACAGAGACCAACTGTATTCAGTAAAATTTCTGCAAAAATCCAGTGGATTCTCTCTACTATATCAAATAACAGTTAATTGTTTTTTTTTATTTCATTGCATTATGGATATTTTTTTAATCACTTAACTTAGGATAAATTACACATATTTGTTAAAGAACATACATAGTTCTATTTGATTCATTAGGTAGATAAAAACTACTTTCAGAGCCACAGTATTCCTGTATGAAGGTTGCACTATCATTAATGTTGTTTTCTTTTACATTTTATCATTAGATTAGCTTTTAGATTGTAGTATTTGAAAGACCAGTATTATTAATGTACTTTCTCTAATTATAATTTTGAAATTAGGATTTACACTTAGTGTTACTGAAATTTTTAGTAAAAACAAATTGAAAAAAAAAAAAAAAAAAAAAAAAAAAAAAAAAAAAAATGGAGTGCAAATAGTTTAGCTATTTGTGTATGTTATTACTTCAAAACATATCATTTTTCTACTGATATTCTAAAAACTTTTAGATCTACAATTTTTTTTTTTTTTTTTTTTTTTTTTTTTTCATATTGAAAAATTAAAATTTACTTTTTTCTGTAAACTCAAGAATGCATATTTACATCGTCAGGAAGATCATTTGTCATATGTTGAGTGTATGCATATGACAATCAATTTAAAAATTTTTTATGTCTGTCTTTGTTATCTATTTGTTTATTTCTCTGTAAAATTGAAAAATAAATAAATAAATATGTGTTTATTTGACCTACTGACTACATTTTTTATGCATTGTGTTTTATATTTCCACCTAAAAAATTTGCTGTATTTTTTCATGTTTATTACTAAGAATGTAACAAATATTCAATATTTATTCTTTTGGCTAAATGTCGTTGGATAATTAGCTGAATAAATTCAGAATATTTATTTTATTTTTCACTTATGGCTTTTTTTAGATTCTAAATTGAGCATCGCATAATGTATTCATAGGATTATTTTCATTTTTAAATGCCCAAAATTTACTGTTCTTCTGATTTAAATAGCAAATATATATTACAGATTTTCTTATTAGAGCTAGGGATTTAAAAAAAAAAAAAAAAAAATGGTGTCAAAGTTAGTGATTTAAATCAATTGTATGGACACAACTGTCCAAGAAAGGTCATTTATTGAATATATATATATTCTAAAGCACTTTAATATTAATGTCTGTAAATTTCATGCACACATAAAAATGGCTTTGTGATAGTGTCAGAAAATTTTTTGTTTTCAATAGTTTTTTTAGATGATTCAAGATTATTCACACTGTTTGTCACAATTTCTGTGCACTTTCTATGTGTGCTGTATAGATTGTAATGTGTTGCAAAAATTATAAAGCCGAATATAAAAATTTACAAAATTAAAAAAGTAATGGAATTGTTGATAACACAAATTTTATTTTCCTTTACATGATCAGCATCTCAGTAATATGCATAAACTTTGCTTTCTAAACAAAGTTTATGCAAAAGCAAAAGGGAGTAACATAAATTATGTCCATTTCTTTAAACCAATGAAAATCAATTTGGTACCATTTACAAAGTTGATAGTTTAAACCTCATTTGGCATAATATCAGACTTGAGAATGCAGGCTACCTTGAAAGTTTAGCTAAATGTAAACATGTTACGTGCATTCATTTTGCATTTAGTGTGTTTAATACAACAGCAAGAAGGAAGAAAATATCTGATGGTGAGCAAATTAAAATATTAGGTTTAAACAAAGCTAGAATGTCTGGTTCCAATATTGCAAGAAAAATAGGAAGGTCCAAGGCTAAGGCTAGTAAACAGTTTTCTTAGATATGCTGAAGATTACGGCAGTATAAAGCATACAGGAAGACTAAAATCCTTATTGTAAGGCAATCAAGACAAATCCAAAAGCTAACTTGCTAACAAAAAATATTGTCTGCACAAATTCAAGAACAGTTACAATTACTAACAGGTATGAAAATGGGAAATAAGAAAAAAGCTGGAATTTTTTTTAAATCTATACAGTGGCACCAAACTCTTAAAATTTAAATGTCATTTTAACAAATGCTTTTACAATAAAATTAAATATAACTGCACATATGATTGCTATTTTATTACTATTGTTACTTTTTTTTTTTTTTTTTTTTAAGGAAAAATTAACAATGCTAAACGGGTAAATACACATCTATCTGGTCAACTTATGTGAAGTACATTCATTAATTTTCCTAAACAAATATTTTCAATGATTTAACTGTTAAATTCCCTTTCCCCCTTTCTTTTCAAAAGAAAATAATTTCTATGCTTAATTTTTGCTTCAGAAATACACCTTGGAAAAGGTATTACAGAAATTACAGGCATGAGATTGGAAAAAGTAAAAAAAAAAAAAAAAAGGAAAAGCGTGTGAACCGGAAAATGAGAAATTATTTTAAATAGTGTGCGTGTAAGACAATTAAGAAGCTTATTTTATTCACAACAAAATTGTCAATACTTTTGTTTAAATCCTGTTTTATTTTATTAATTTTATTTTTTGGGGAGGAGGGGGGGGGGGAGAGAAGAGGATGCAAGCTAATGTTTGTCACTCAAAAGCAAAAAAGTTGTTAAAAACATTATTACAGCAAATTTTCTGCAATTCTATCACAAAATTCGTATTTTTTCTGCAACTCCTTTAAGAAATTTGCATTTTTCCCTCTATTTTTTGACGAAAATCACGTTTTTTCCGGATCTCTAGTCGAAAATTGTGGTTTTTTGTCAAAAATTTCGTTTTTTTGCGATCTTTTGACAAAAATTGTTTTTTTTTCGCGATCTTTTGACAAAAATCACGTTTTTTCACAATAATTTGAAGAAAATCATGGGTTTTCATGATAGTTTGACAAAAATCATGGTTTTTTTCACAATCTTTTGGTGCAAGCCGCATTTTTTTTGTTTTTTTTTTTTTTTCGCGATCTTTTGACGGAATCTGCATTTTTCTCGCAATCTCATAACAGAATAAGCATTTTTCTCGAGATTTTATGACAAAATCCATGTTTATCTTGCGATATTTTGACGGAATCTGCATTTTTCTCATGATATTTTGACAAAAACCACAATTTTCTCGTGATATTTTGACAAAAACAGCGATTTTCTCGTGATATTTCAACAAAAAAAGTTTTTTTCGTGATATTATGACAAAAATACCACTCTTCCGTGATCTTTTGACAAAAATGGTTTTTTCTGCGATTTTTCAGTGAAAAATATCTGCGTTTTTCTATCGATCTTTCGACGGAATCGCGTTTTGCTCACGATGTCTTGTTGAAAACCGCGTTTTTCTTTCGATTTTTGATGAAAATAGCTATTTTTGCAACCTTTCGGCGAAAATCACATTTTTGTACTGCAATATTTTAACAAAAATCACCTTTTTTTCAAGATATTTTGTCAAAAATCTCATTTTTTCCTACGATCCTTGAAGACATAAAAAATCGAAAATGCGGAAAATGACAAAAAAGTGGAAAACCGCGGATCCGCGGAAGAATCTAATGCCTGAAATTACACAAAAGTGTTGTATAAATAACACACAATACTCTATTTATAAAAGAAACTTTTTTTTTTTCATTTTAATTTTTAAAGTCTAAAAATATTTTGATTCTTGAAAGACTAAGCAATTTCATTTACACGACTTTTTGATGGTTATATGATAAAAACTTAACTTTTCATTTTATGTTGTTTTTATACAAGAACGAACAAAGACAATGAGAGAAAAACAAACGCCAAGTTTGATTAGACAAAATGTCTTATTAAAATTTTTTAGGCATCCCTTTATTATCCTACCAAATTTTTCTTCGCACTTTTGCATCAATCCAGAGAATATTCATAATTACTTTTAAAAAGGTGGAATTTCTTCTTCAGGAAGAACGCTTTCATGCCTGTACTATGTACAAGCCAAACGGTAAGGAATGTTTTATATTACAACCCCTTCTTTTTAAGCACTACAAAAATAATAGCTTAGACTTTGCTTGAAAACATTTAATTGAAGGCACAAATTAGAGAGATGTTGTTTTTTCAGACTAAAAGAAATTTAATTTTGATGGTCTCAATGGCTATAAATATTTTTGGCATGATTTATGGTAGGAACATCATATTCTTTCAAAGCATCGATTTGGAGTTGGCTCGGCAATGGTTTGAGCTGCATTTGCTGCCTGTGGAACCACTCCAATTGTTTTCATGCATAACAAAAAAATTGTTATGTATCAAGATATGTAGGAGATAATTTATTACCTATTGCTCCTCTTATAACTTCAGAAGACTGGACATTTCAGCAGGACAATGCTTCTATGAAGTTTTCTATCTTTCGAAGTCAACTCTTGGCTGGAAGCTAATCAGGTGAAATGCCTTCAATAGCCAGCTGGTAACCTTGATCTGAATGCAATAGAAATCTTTGGGGATATTTTACAGGGCTAATCATTTTTGAAGAAAATTCCCCTGAGAATCCACTGATGTATTTTCAGGGATATACAATTTTTTCATATCAACACTTAATGGAATGTTTTGTACAGGGTTGCCATGATTTAAATAGATTTAAATCAGCTGATTTAAAAAAAATTGATTTAAATCTTTTTTTTTTTATGCTGAATATTAGTCAGCAGAGAAATAAGAGGTAAGTGTAAATAAATAGCAGGTGTTTTCCTGGTATTTCCAGGATTGCTATCAGAAAGAATTGCTATCAGAAGGAGACGAAATACTGAAATACTTTATAAATTGTAATCCGTTCGCCAATCTTGGCAACTAAATGATTTGAATCTTTTATTGTTTCAAAAATTAATAATTAAACAAATTCATTAATGTTCACCAAAAAATCGCATACTACATGCAAGGAACAAGTTTTAAACTTGCCATATTACACTGTCAAATTTCAAGCAAAGCTTACGAACTTTTAAAAAGCATACCGAAACCAAAGTAACTAGTTTGCTTACTGTAGTCGCAAATCACATACAAATGGCGCGTGCGTAATTTAAAACCTAAAATCTTAAAAAATTTACTTTTTGCATAATGTTTTACAAATTATTTTTAAATTTGATCTTCTTATTAATAATATGCTAATTTTTTAAAATTAAGACAGTTTTTTTTAAATTATAATTTACATGTTGATTCCCACCTACAGGCAGAAACCATTTTCTAGTCATTTACAACATATTTAAGTTTATTTCTTATTTAGTGTGCACAATTCAATTACAAAATAGTATAATGGCTTTAGATTAAAGCCTAGATGTTTAATTTTTAGTACCAATCATTAAGAAATTGCAGAAAGCAGCAATGGACCTCAATTTTCCAGAGTAGCCAGTCATTTTGCCAAGTTTTAAAACAGTTTGGTATTATTCCTTCAGATTCCCTTGATTTTCCCAGGAATTCCATAATCCCCTAATGAGTATGAACCCTAAATGCTAAAATAAACTGCTGGAACAATATCAATGCGAGTACTTTGAGTGGTCTGATAGATTCAATTTTTAAAAAATGTAATTGAAGTCATTAAAAAAAGGGGGTCTCACATCGATTATTGATGAAATACATGCATTGACCTTTTATTAATGTAGTTATTAATTGATCAGGGCTCAGCGCAACTTGTAGCCTCAAAAATAGTGAAAATAGTGGAAATAGTGACTGAAGTTCCTTCAAAAAAGTGACCAAATAGTGACTAAACAAACAATTAATTTTGATAATTAAGTACAGTATAAATGATGCCTGACAAATTTTTTAAATGTACTTGAACCCTTTAAATATTGATTTACTTAAAAAATAAAAAAAAACTGCATATGAAGCATCTTTTTTTGAATGAATCCAGTTTTGCCGCACTGGTTAGGTAAAATCGGGTACCTATTTAAAACTCCGGGAAAATTCGTTTTAGTAAAAAAAAATTATTGTTTAATACAGTAAAAAAAATACATTTTTGTTATATTTAACAAAACAAAATTGCACACGTGTTTTTCCATGTGTTAAAAATAAATCTTTAGTCCAAGATTGGAAAGCAACCTCCTATAAAAAATAAAGATTATAAACATAAAAAAAAAAAAAGCTAAGATAATTATTCCAGAAATAATCAAACTTCCTCGTACGGAACAATTTTTAACAGATCGACATAAAAATCCATGTTTTGTAGAAATTCAGTGATGCCGGTTACAGAGATTTGCACGGGCCGGGCCGACGGAATGAAGACGAAAATTCAAACGGGCTGGCAAACAAAATAAACGGGCCAATCCGGCAAAAAAAATGAACGGGCCGGACCAATAATAATAATAAAAAAATTAAGCAGTATTGAACTTAGTTGTTCTCAAGATGTCTAGAACAGACACTATGTTTTGTAAAAGTATTAATAGCGATAGAAGTTCTGTTAACGTAATCTTTGAAAATATACATAAGATGGTTCTTAATTTCATTACTCAACAATGCAAAACTTAACACATTTTCTGACTGATTTTTAACTGCAAAGGTATAAAATTGACAAGCCTGACTATTGAAGAGATTTGGAATCGAATAGTGTTTTCCATTTTTGGAAAATACATTAACTATCGAGATACGAGAGATTCTTGTCACGTGGCTGCAGATTTTTCTCCCTTTTACGCTGTCGCTTCCGAAAATTCAATTCAAAATGCTAACTTTTCAGTATTTACTCAGAGATGTATTGCTTATATCAGGAAAAAATGGATAATGGTATTCAATTACATATTTTCTGAATAAGAATACCTGCTAATCTTATGCGTTTCCGAAAAGAAATGAATTCAGAAATGTATCAGAAACTCCCATTGGATTTGAGAAAATCTTTAATAAATGATCTAGAAATATTGTCATAAATCTACTTTTTATTCAAAAGTAAGTTCAAAAGTAATGATGTTTTAACTTTCTTTTTTTTATTTTAAACTATAATAATTTTTTAGTGAATTTGTATAGAAATGTTGAAATTTTCAGAATGTAAGTAATAATTAATGTTGCTATTGTGTATTTTCTGTAAAATATACTGTAAAATCAGCCCATAAACATGTATGCAGTATTCTTTTTTAAAAAAAATCTTAATTATATGTTAAAAATCTGAATTTTTTTCGAAGTAGTAGAAATTATGTCGGGCCTGTTTTCAATGATTTCTGTATGGGCCGGGCCGAACTTTTGACTTTTACACCAGGCCAAAATAAGTTTCGGTCGGGCCGGGCCCGGAAATTCCGGTTCATGCAGACCTCTATCGGGTCGAGGCTAAGGACAAATTTTTAACTTTTTTCCGGGTTGGGCCAGTAACTGCATTCTACGGACAAGTTGGCCAAACTTTTAAATTTTTTACCGGGCCCGGCTATTATTTTCTGTACAGTCCGGAGCGGTCGAGCGTGAAATTTCGGCCAATCCACACCTCTAGTTTGACTGCTCCTAGTTCCTATCCAAGAAACTTTAATTAATACAAAAAAGATCTTTTATATAAAAATAAAAGCAAAATAATTCGAGCATATGCTCAAAAATTCTCTTTTGCGCAATATACGTGATATATGTTGGGAGACACAAATGTATCTCCGAGGGGTTAAGTAAAAATTAGCAGAGTTAATTAATGCAGAGATAAAGCGTTAACTGGCTTAAACCCCATTTATGAACCGAGTCACATTAAATGATAACAATTATTTAAGACAAACACATATTTATTTAAAAACATTAAAAACAAATAAATTAATCACAGATTATCTTCAATTTAATCATATTTAAGACAAACATAACAAAAACAAGAACACATACTTTATAGCTTGCATGACGTTTATAAAAAAATATTACTATTTTACTTTTACCAAAAATATAAATAGTTTAAAGTCAAAAACAATATTTCAATACATAAATGTCCATTGCTGATTGTCCAAAAGAAAAACATTTCAACTTGACCCCAACTCACAAAGTCCTCGGTGGAAGATTCAAAAGATTACAGCCAAGACGAACCAAACTAAAAGCACTATAGTTGAAGAGAAATGTCCAGGAATCAAACAAGTTGTAGAACATCAACCGGAACCAACTCATCCTGTCTCGAAAATGACCGTCCACACACGTTGTATCAATGTCAGCTCAATAACACCAAAAGAACAACCAATGTCCGATGAAAAACAAACTTCCTTAGGGAAACGCAGCTCTAAAACTTTAAAACTGTCAAACTTTAAAACTGTTAAAGCTCTAAAACTGTCGTTCGTTTCATCATACCGCTTCATTACTTTCCCGCGTTTGACTTTATCACATCGTATTAAAAAGATTGCTCCATTGTATTTCAATATTTCACAAACTAACGCAGATGAAAAGAAGACAACATTACGTAAACGATATCACAAAAAGGAAAAATAACTTCTAGGGAAAAACGCTTCTTTACATAAACATGACCATCTGAGGAAAAAGGTGAAAGAACAATGAATGTCAAAATTGTCGCCTCATATATAGGTCAAGGCCAGACAAGAAACAGTCTTCTACGCATTCTTCACAGTATGCCCTCTATCGGTTACGTCAGCTTACTTCTAGAAAGTACCGAAACGGTAGAGTAGAGTTATATACACAAATCTTCCTTGTACACAGCTGCCACCATCTCGTGATGTAAAAAGAAACTACGTAGAGACCGAACCGGAAAGATCGTGAAACGATGTAAATATGAGTGACGTTCAACGTGAAATGAAAGGAAAATATTGCCGGTGGAAAAAGATATTTTAGGGGATGATTAATGAAATTAATATCAACTATTATAAAATAAAAAGAGGAATAAATATATACGTAATAAAGGTAAGTGAGTTTAAAAGATTAATCCATGAGGCAAGTAAAGTAAATATATGTATAGTGGCAAGTATATAGGAGTGCATATTCCTAACAATATAAGAGACACAGAATTGTGCCATCTTTACTACCAACCAACCAATCAAATGAGTCAAGAGTCGACTCATCAATCAAGTGGGTAGACTCCTTGAAAGGAGTTGAAATACCCAACCCTAAGGACGATTCACATACAGAGATCGTCATCGTAGTAAGATCGAACACACTTGATAAGTAACAAATCACGTGCAATCCCATATGGGGACAGTCTCATGTAGGGAGAAAGGGGTGGAAAGTAGACAGAAGCATTGGTTCTTCCTTTTAGCAAGAGACGGAAGAGGATTTCGCAACAAAATGGATGCGCAAAAACAGCGCATCTGTTGCAAGAGCCGATTCGCTGCCATTTTGCTGCAAAATTTTTCTCATCGGTCTGAGATTTCCGAAGTTTTCTCCAAAAATAGTGGAAAAAGTGACTTGAGATCAAAAATAGTAACAAAAAGTGACCAATGCGAAAAATAGTGACTTTTAGTGAAAATAGTGACCTGTGCTGAGCCCTGATTGATTTATTTTTTTATTTACTTTATTGTAACATATAATATATAGGGTAACATCCCCAGTAATTGGCATGCATCAATGATTGGCACATCCTACAAACATGTCCTAAAATAAGATTTATATCCAGTTTTTAAAAATGCAAGCCCATGTACCAGTTATATGCTCATTTACTTTAAAGATTATAACTTTGATTTATGCTACTAGATGACAATAGTGCCTAAAAAAGAGAAACAATTATGGTTTGTATCAAATTAGCCATTTTTGTTGCAAATGCTTCTTCTCTGGCTTAAGAAAGGCATGCTTTTCAATTCATTATTATTCAATTTATAATGTATTTTAAATTTTAATTGACAACAGTTTTGTTTACTTGAAAGGGTTACTTTGATTGTATAAAAGTATTTTTGACACAAATATTTGGATTTCTGAATTAATGATAGATGTCAATTAAAGGTGCTTCAATTTTATTAGTTCCAAATAATTGGCACTTATTTCAATTGCAAGGGAATCGCAAGATTTGAGATTAAACCACTTATTTTGGCAGTACTTTTAAAGTTATAGACTAATTTTGTCTATCAGTTGTTTTTATTTAAAAGTATGAAACATTATCAGTAATTTGAATCCATTAAAGCTTCATATGACAATTACTGGAGACAGCATGACAAATACTAGGTATTAATATAAATATATTGTTTTAAAGTGTTCACATTTCAGACAAATATGCTGATTTCTTACTCCAAAAAACCTGAAATATGTCATCTTCATCTACAGTAAATTCATTTAAAGAGATTAAACCAAATGCAAAATATAAAGTTTTTTTATATATAAATATGTGCCAATTACTGGATCACAAGGTGTCGTACATTGGTGCTTTAGGTGCCAATTACTGGTGATTACAGTAACTTTTTTTTAAAATATATTTTTATAAAAATACTTTTTCAAAAAATTTTTCTTTTAGTGGGCAAAATAGATGCAGAGATATGCATTCTTTGATTTAAAAATATTTGCAAGTAAATATTTTGGTAATGAAAATTGAAGTAAATTTAAAGACAAATTCTTAATGTGCCAATTACTGGGGATGTTACCCCATGTATGAAATTTCATAAATGTTCCATTTTTTGTGTTTTAAATATATCATATTTTCTAAGTGGCTTTATAATTTTTTCCACTACTGTAATATTCTGGCTCAGCTGTTAAACATATATTTTTCTCCAACATGTTGAATTATCGAAAAACAAACTTCTTACAGTAAAATTTACTTTACCAAGACTATACCAGGTGGCATCTCATTGTGGAACATGGGAGAGAGTTAAGTATCGTGTGTGTAGGAGGGGGGGGGGGGGGAAGCAGAGTGATTCATTTTGAATTTAAGAAAAGATAAAAGTATCAATGAATAGTAGAACTGATGAATTTTCTTCGTATTATAAAGGAAATATGAACTTATTATCAAGGTTTAGAGAAAGTCAATTTGATAATTCTATTGATGAAAAAAAAATTTTAAGTGAAATAATTTTTTTTAACAAGAACCTCTGATAGGGAGTTTTTATGTTAGATAAAATGTGTTCAAATATCTATAATTAAAAATATGATATTAGTAGTTTAAAGTTGGTTTTGTGTTATTAGCATAAAATTATTTAAAGTATTCAAGCTGTTAAAATTATTAAACATGCAAATAATTGATTTATGTTTAATTGTATTTATATATTTTTAAATTAATATGTATATAAAATGCGGATACTATTTGGCTATCATATGTAAAATAACATTTTAATTTAAATTACACATAATCAAAATACGTTCTTTCAAAATGTTACTATTTGGCCATTAAAAACTGTGGGATTCCACCTAAAATTTGAACAAATATTCCGTGTTCAGCTAAATCAGTATTTGTTGTATCTCAATTTGCTACTATATTGACTTTCAGACATTTTATAAAATAATATACTTGAAGAGAATAACAATTCCAAGAACTCAAGGGTTTTTACAAACTCCTTAGCAATGAAAAATTTTCCAAATAGTACTTAGATTATCACAAAGTATAATTTAGCATTGAAGAATGACTTAATTGAAGATTAGAAAATGGAAACATATTACACTGTTTAAGCATGCATAGCTTAAAAGAGATTAATCTTTAAAGGAAATAAAATAAAAATCTTTTCATGTTTACAGTGGTAAAATTTAATTACTGCCATTTCAGTATATCACATGGTTTTTCATTTCAAAATTTACTATAAAAATCAAGATGATTGTGATACATGATGAGTATTTGGGATTTCAGTGCCTTCTATATACTAAAAAAAAAAGCTCTTTGAATTCTTAAATAATAATAATTAAATATGATTTTCCTATAACTAGCCATTTTTATTTATTTATTTATTTACTGCATGACATCATAAACTAATAATTCTGAAGTAATTTTTTTTTTTAACCCCTTTCCAATGAGAGCACTTTGCTTAATTTTTAACCACCTGCTTTTCAAAACAAAATTTTCTGTAATTGAAAATGATCCAATCAAATAAGATAGACTTTACAATGAAAAATAACTGGTGGGATAGTAAAGAGACATTTGCGAAGTAAAAAATACATTCCATTTTCACAGATTTGATATTAACAAGGAAAATTAGAAATACGAATGACAAATTTCCTTAACAAGCCTATGCTTGTTCGATGGATTAAAATTATTTTTATTACTCAATGAAATCAAAAGTGTCCTTCTCTCTTCCTACACAAAGAAGTTAAAATAATAACAAAAAAAAATTCTGAAATATTTAATAAATTAATTATCACACCCAAGAAAAACAGCAATAAATATTTATTATATCTAGTTATATATACATATATAAGTATTTATTACACTCATTTTTATACATAAGGGATTTTATAAAATAAGAACATATATAAATGCTATATCACAATTAACAATATATGCAAGAATAAAATTTAACAAGTTATAAATAATATAGACATTTGAATTTGACTGAAAAGGCAAATAATCTGAATAAATGTATATAAATAGATGAAAAATACAATTTTTCAATACAATAATCACCAAATGTTAATATGAAAAGTACCAGATTTTTTCACATAAGAAATTAGCATTAGAATTACTTTAAACACAATTCTACGAATGATCCAGTCATTTTAATTCCATAGTGTCCGGCCCAAAACTGGCGATCACTACCTTGATGAAAAAATCGAATGAAATGTGCATCAGTAACTTTGGTGAATTCATGTGTTACCTAAAAGAAAGAAAAAAAATGAAATAATAAAAAATTATTCAATTTTATACCAAAATATACTTTTCTAAATACAGAGTTAAGTAATAAAAATATTTTTTCACTGATGCATGATACTAATACACGGTGATTAGCAATTATATTTATACAGGGTGGTTAAAATTAAAGTGATGGTACTAAGAGGCTCATACAATGAGTGATCAGTTAAAGAACTTTTCAGTTTATGATCATAAGAGGTTTTCATGCTTAGATAACGAACACCTCACAAAACAAAATGAAGAATCTCAGCTGTGTTTCAGATTTTCTGAGCTGTATTTAATTGTAATTATCTACTTGGAGAATACTTTAACAGTTGTATACATATGGCCTAATTAATTCATGAGCTAGCGAAAGTCAGGGCCCTACATTTTATGGCATTAGAATGGATCGATTAGAAAATTAATTTTTATATTTTGTGTCTTTTTTTAAAGAAATATTTTTAATTGTAGATTAATTTTTTGGGGTAAAATTTAGTTTACATATTATTAACAGACTCCAGGCTCTACTTGAGCTTTGTCAGCCTCTGCAGTAAACAAGATTTCTTAAAGAACAAAGGCATTTTTGAATGGTCAAAGTGAGAAATTGATATGATTTAAGGCTCCTGTCCCTCAGGCAAAGACACCCGTGAGCTAATGCTAAGCTAATCCTATGAGGAGGTTACTTGCTAATGTCTCGTATGTCAACATTTAAAAATATTTTTTGTAGTGGATAGCTGAAGTCCATCTTTACGTTGTCCATGTTTTACTTTTTTGATTTTGGCTGCAGGTATTTTTTTTATAAAATTACTTTCACTTTTCGAAAATGAAAAAAGTCATTATAGAAAATATCTGCAACCAAAATCAAAAAGTAAAAGGAAAGATGAATCTTGATTATGCAGTGCAAAAAACTATTTTAAAATATCAAAATGCAAATAAGATATTAATAAATAACTACTCTATAGCTTCTTCATTAGCTTACGAGTGTCTTTGCAAGACTGGACAAGTCTTAATGCTATAGTCAATTAATGTAATCGTCAAAATCAGCTTATTCCAGAGTTAGCATTCCGATTTTCCAAAGTTTTAGGGAGGAATTTTAGGAATTTTTCTACAAATTTTAGGAAAATTTTAGGGGCAATTGAAGATATTTTTAACACTATAAATGTATAATACAGGCATTTTTGTGCTAATCATACAGGTAGTATGCTGCCAAATAATATTCCTGTAATTTTCAATTTAGTTTCATTCATTTTATTTCAAATAAATTTAGTTAAAATACACTTTTAACACATTTCATGAAAATAAGAAATAAATAATATTATATATCACATATTTCAGTTCAGTGTTTTTAATTAAAAAAATCACGAACTGTGATTTGCACCAGGATAACATCCAGGGATCGATCTAAGGAAAATGTTGGACATATATAGGGCCTCTTAAAAAAAAAAAAAAATTATAATAATACATAGTAAAACAAACATTACTACACAAAATTCTGTTTCATAAAAACATACTCTTCATTAATTACTTTTATTTTGTTTGGTTTTATAATTTGGGAAAAAGAAAAAAAAAACATTTTAGCAGGAGGAATTAAAGAAGTTATTAATAAATACTTGATTCGAATTTGAATAACATAATTTCATCTTTGTTACAAAATGTTAAACATAATAAATTATGTACATACTTTTATAAAAAGTATAAAACCCAACTGTAACTTGATCCTACAAAGTATTCATTAACAGCGATAATTATTTGAGGCTTCTTGAAAATATTTAAATTGATGCATCTAAAATATTTAGTCAAAATTTTTAGTCTTAATTATTTCTGAATTTGTTTATCATTTTTTTTTTTTAAATGTTATGATTATCTATAGATAGGCGTATAATTTTACTTAATGGAATTTCAAAAGCAGATACAGCATCTAAAAGTTCTTTTGAAATCATGTCGGATGTAGCATGTCCACGAAAAACACTCTTTAAGTATCTGCAAGTCCCTAAATTAAACACTTTTGACATTAGTACTCTCGTCAAACGCTAATGTTACTGCAGGTGAGCTGTCAGCGATGTCTTTAATTAAAAGATTTTCAAAATGCTATGAAATTCTATATTTTAGCACATGGGCAACTTTCATTTCTTTAAGCGTCATTGAAGATGCAGTGGTAGAATCTGGAAAATTTCTTTCTTCAATTCAAGCATGTTTTAGGAACAAGAATGAAATTTTAGGAGAATTTTAGAATTTTTAGGGGGGAAAATAATAGTTATGAATTTTAAGGGGAATGAGAGACCTGGCTTATTCACTAGAAATAGGGTGCAGCATCTGGGCTCAAATTACACATACAGAAACTAAAGAGCATATAACCTTTCTTAACCTCTTCAGACCTGAGTATAAAATAACTCTTCAAATATATATTTATTGCTTTTACATAAATGACAAGATAGATAACAGAAAGAGCCATTTTTTATGAAATCAGTACTTTAGAGGAGTGGTAATTTAGGTTTACACATATAGATATAAAAGTATCAATCCTCTTAAAACATCATTTTAACTATCAGTAATATAAATTTACGCAACAAACATTTATTAACAAAATTAAGATCTTTAAACGAATAAGTGATTAGCAAATCCTCATTTTTTTTATTGTAAAGCATTTAAGTTAAATAATCATTAATATTTCTTATTTTCATGGCCACAATGTCTTGAAGGTATTTTCGAAACTCAGACGTAAATAATATTTGTTTTATGAGGTAATATTCATCAGTGCTGACATTTATTGGTTTTGTTTTAAAGCAAAAAACATTCAACTGTATAGAAGTAAAATAAAAATGCAAAAAAATCGAACTGTTTATTTTTAATGAGGAAAAGAATGGTGTTACACATTTGTGCACCTCAGGTCTGAAGAGGTTAATGTACTGTAAATGTGTAAACTTCCATGGAACAAATGAAGATGTAAAAAGGTACTTACTAAATGCCATTCCCTCCCACTCCATTGCTCTTCAACAAAGCTGAACTCAAACTGATCAATAACATCATTATTTTCATTGCACAGGAAAACCTTTAATTCATATTGAGAAGCACAATCAAATCTAGCAGCATACCTAATGAAGCAAATATAGATAAGGAAGTATGAGAATCATTGATAAATTGTATGAAATTATTCTAAATAAAAACATAAAAATGCAAATCATATTCAATTTCAAAATGCATTAATTCTAATTAAAACAATAAAATGCATCTTCTCTTCTAGTGGTTTAACAGTTATTGTAATGTATTACAGACATAAAAGACACAGATTTCAAAATTGAAATTTTTAGATACTAGAGTGTAACCAACAGACACTTGTTAAGTTCACAATGATAGTTAGATTAAATATTTTAAAGTTTCTCATAAGGATTACAATAGCTAAATGAGGTTTCAACTGATCAGTTATTATATGAGGTCCTGAGAGCCCCATGAATATAAAAAATTTGTGTTTGATTATTAAACAATTGTAAAACATTTAAAAAACATACATATATATTATGTTTGACATTTGTTGCTTTCAAATATAACTTTTAATGAAATAAAGGGTTCCTGCAGACTTTAGAAGAAAAAAATCCAGGGAGTCTAGAAGAATTCTAAGGAGTCCAAAAATTTTAAAGACATACCATATTTTTTTTAGGTATGTAACACGTACAATTTTTAATACCTTATTTAAAAAAATAAAAAATAACAGAAAATAGTTTCAAACGTATTTTATTCTGTAAAAACTAACTTTAGAACTATAATTGTAAACTATTCTCATGTCTCAGTTCCCAGTAATTTGTAGTCTTATACCTCACCTCTGCTTGCCTGATTCATCTTGTTTAAAGTTTTATTTATATATCAATTAGTATATTATTGGGAATTTTCACCATGTCATTCAACTGGAAAGATGAAAACCAATGAGTAATAAGGATAAATAACAAGAGATGTTCAGCAGTAAGAACACAAAATTTGAACTCTCCTACTTCTATAGTTTTTGTATACGGACTCTGTGAGAGATAGGCAGAGGACAGAGATAAATAGAGTTTTGTCAGATGAACGAAATCCTAAAAATGAACTGATTATATTAAAAATAATACTTTAATTAAAATAATAATCTGTTTCAAAATTTTATGATTTGTTCTTTGACAAGAGATATTCAGCTGTAAGTACACAAAATTTGAACTCTCCTACATCTATAGTTTTTGTATACGGACTCTGTGAGAGATAGGCAGAGGACAGAGATAAATAGAGTTTTGTCAGATGAACGAAATACTAAAAATGAACTGATTATATTAAAAATAATAATTTAATTAAAATAATAGTCTGTTTCAAAATTTTATGATTTGTTGTTTGACAAGAGATATTCAGCTGTAAGTACACAAAATTTGAACTCTCCTACTTCTATAGTTTTTGTATACGGACTCTGTGAGAGACAGGCAGAGGACAGAGATAAATAGAATTTTGTCAGATGAACGAAATCCTAAAAATGAACTGATTATATAAAAATAATACTTTAATTAAAATAATAGTCTGTTTCAAAATTTTATGATTTGTTGTTTGACAAGAGATATTCAGCTGTAAGTACACAAAATTTGAACTCTCCTACTTCTATAGTTTTTGTATACGGACTCTGTGAGAGACAGGCACAGAGATAAATAGAATTTTGTCAGATGAACGAAATCCTAAAAATGAACTGATTATATAAAAATAATACTTTAATTAAAATAATAGTCTGTTTCAAAATTTTATGATTTGTTGTTTGACAAGAGATATTCAGCTGTAAGTACACAAAATTTGAACTCTCCTACTTCTATAGTTTTTGTATACGGACTCTGTGAGAGATAGGCAGAGGACAGAGATAAATAGAGTTTTGTCAGATGAACGAAATACTAAAAATGAACTGATTATATTAAAAATAATACTTTAATTAAAATAATAGTCTGTTTCAAAATTTTATGATTTGTTGTTTGACAAGAGATATTCAGCTGTAAGTACACAAAATTTGAACTCTCCTACTTCTATAGTTTTTGTATACGGACTCTGTGAGAGACAGGCAGAGGACAGAGATAAATAGAATTTTGTCAGATGAACGAAATCCTAAAAATGAACTGATTATATAAAAATAATACTTTAATTAAAATAATAGTCTGTTTCAAAATTTTATGATTTGTTGTTTGACAAGAGATATTCAGCTGTAAGTACACAAAATTTGAACTCTCCTACTTCTATAGTTTTTGTATACGGACTCTGTGAGAGATAGGCAGAGGACAGAGATGAATAGAGTTCTGTCAGATGAATGAAATCCTAAAAATGAGCTGATTATATAAAAATAATAGTCTGTTTCAAAATCTTATGATTTGTTGTTTGACAAGAGATATTCAGCTGTAAGTACACAAAATTTGAACTCTCCTACTTCTATAGTTTTTGTATACGGACTCTGTGAGAGATAGGCAGAGGACAGAGATGAATAGAGTTTTGTCAGATGAACGAAATCCTAAAAATGAACTGATTATATAAAAATAATACTTTAATTAAAATAATAGTCTGTTTCAAAATTTTATGATTTGTTGTTTGACAAGAGATATTCAGCTGTAAGTACACAAAATTTGAACTCTCCTACTTCTATAGTTTTTGTATACGGACTCTGTGAGAGATAGGAAGAAGACAGAGATGAATAGAGTTTTGTCAGATGAACGAAATCCTAAAAATGAACTAATTATATAAAAATAATACTTTAATTAAAATAATAGTCTGTTTCAAAATTTTATGATTTGTTGTTTGACAAGAGATATTCAGCTGTAAGTACACGAAATTTGAACTCTCTGACTTATAGTTTTTGGTGTACGGATTCTGTGACTCTCTTGTATACACTCTCTGTGAGACAGGCAGAGGACAGAGATAAATAGAATTTTGTCAGATGAACGAAATCCTAAAAATGAACTGATTATATAAAAATAATACTTTAATTAAAATAATAGTCTGTTTCAAAATTTTATGATTTGTTGTTTGACAAGAGATATTCAGCTGTAAGTACACAAAATTTGAACTCTCCTACTTCTATAGTTTTTGTATACGGACTCTGTGAGAGATAGGCAGAGGACAGAGATGAATAGAGTTTTGTCAGATGAACGAAATCCTAAAAATGAACTGATTATATGAAAATAATACTTTAATTAAAATAATAGTCTGTTTCAAAATTTTATGATTTGTTGTGTGACAAGAGGTATTCAGATGTAAGTACACGAAATTTGAACTCTCCTACTTCTATAGTTTTTGTATATGGACTCTGTGAGAGATAGGCAGAGGACAGAGATGAATAGAGTTTTGTCAGATGAATGAAATCCTAAAAATGAACTGATTATATAAAAATAATAGTCTGTTTCAAAATTTTATGATTTGTTGTTTGACAAGAGATATTCAGCTGTAAGTACACAAAATTTGAACTCTCCTACTTCTATAGTTTTTGTATACGGACTCTGTGAGAGACAGGCAGAGGACAGAGATAAATAGAATTTTGTCAGATGAACGAAATCCTAAAAATGAACTGATTATATAAAAATAATACTTTAATTAAAATAATAGTCTGTTTCAAAATTTTATGATTTGTTGTTTGACAAGAGATATTCAGCTGTAAGTACACAATATTTGAACTCTCCTACTTCTATAGTTTTTGTATACGGACTCTGTGAGAGATAGGCAGAGGACAGAGATGAATAGAGTTTTGTCAGATGAACAAAATCCTAAAAATGAACTGATTATATAAAAATAATACTTTAATTAAAATAATAGTCTGTTTCAAAATTTTATGATTTGTTGTTTGACAAGAGGTATTCAGCTGTAAGTACACAAAATTTGAACTCTCCTACTTCTATAGTTTTTGTATACGGACTCTGTGAGAGATAGGCAGAGGACAGAGATGAATAGAGTTTTGTCAGATGAACGAAATCCTAAAAATGAACTGATTATATAAAAATAATACTTTAATTAAAATAATAGTCTGTTTCAAAATTTTATGATTTGTTGTTTGACAAGAGATATTCAGCTGTAAGTACACAAAATTTGAACTCTCCTACTTCTATAGTTTTTGTATACGGACTCTGTGAGAGATAGGCAGAGGACAGAGATGAATAGAGTTTTGTCAGATGAATGAAATCCTAAAAATGAACTGATTATATGAAAATAATACTTTAATTAAAATAATAGTCTGTTTTAAAATTTTATGATTTGTTGTGTGACAAGAGGTATTCAGATGTAAGTACACGAAATTTGAACTCCCTGACTTATAGTTTTTAGTGTACGGATTCTGTGACTCTCTTGTATACAGGGTTTGAAAAAACCCGGGTTTTTTTGAAAAAGCCCAACCCACTGGGCCCAGTAGTCTAAAACCCGGGTTTTTTCGGGCTTTTTCGAAAAAACCCGGGTTTTTTCGGGTTTTATCAAAATGTTTTAGAGACCTCTTCACATTTCTAATTTTCACATGCATAGTACCTAAATTTTTCATTTATCAGTGGAACAAAGGTATAATTTTGCATTAAGTATAGATTAACAATAAAAATAAATATATAAAAAGAAAATATAAATATATTTAAAAAGATTATTTTGTATCTCATAGAACTAGATTACTGGAAGAATGATATATTAAATCAAGTGCAACTGAATTTCTTTATATAAATCTTAAGTTAAACAGACTAATTTATACAATTTCTTTAATTTACTTCAATAGAAATCAGTTTAAAGCAGCAACATTTATGTAAATATTTTTATTTTTGTGAAGAAAAAAATAGAATTCACACATATGTATGCATATATATATATATATATTTACTACAATTTAAACAACATTTATATTGCAATAGTATTAAATTGGATTATCTAAAAGTCAATGTCAGTCATATCTATAAAGTTAGATCGTAAATGGCAATACACTTTTACTAGTTTAGTTTTGCTTTTGTATGCCATCTGTAAGCAATCTTTTAAAGTATCTGGATACATTTTAGATTAGATTTTATTAGGGTTTTTGGATATTATCAAGGTTATTTATGTTAAAGAAATATGGTTCAGAATGTTTGAAAACAAGGTACTTATATTACTAAATACAATTTAAAATAACTAATTGATTACAAAAAGTTTATGAGGTTAAAGGTTAAAAGGTTATGACAATAATAAACATTATAATATGCTTTTACAAAAATTAATAATTAGTAATAATTTTAACAATGAAATTATTAAAGTACTATACTAAAACTTTTTCACTCTTTTTGTTACAACAAGATTCCCAGCAAAACATGACTGGCAAATTTCTTGACTTTCTATGACCAAATCTCAAAAAATTCCCTGACTTTCCCAAACCAAATCTAGAAAAATTCTCTGACCAAACGAGCATACAGCAAAATTTTATACTTATTTTCACAATCTTTTGCCAAAATTAGCAATGTTTTTCTGCAATCATACTTCAGTCTTTTTTTTTTTTTTTTCCCCAACTGTGATGAATTTTGTGTCATTTTTCATTTTTTCACTCAAATGTTTTCCATGACTTTTTTAGAAATTATTTGTAAATTCCCTGACTTTTCCTGTATATTTTGAGATTTTCCTGACTTTCCATGATGCTGGGAACCATTATAATCTGTCACCATTTTTGTGTTGAAAATTACTGTATAAACTTTCATTGAATTTCAAGAATAAGGAACTGATAAAGAGTAGCTTTACTTGCCAGGGAGGGTATTCTTTTCGGTTGAAAATACTGGAACAGTTGTATAATACCATTTCAATTGTACAACTCAAATTTACTTTTGACCTACAAAAACAATCACCCATCCCATTTCATCAAACTATTGAATCATTCCAGAACTTTCTGTAGGTAGTTAATTTCACTAGTATCACCTTTTGGAGCTATTGTGAAAATTCCTGTAATGACCCTGTGTGCTGTACACGGGGTGTATCAATGTGCCCCAGTTCCCCCTACATTAAGATTTAAAGCCCTTGGGTGCATTTTAAAATATATAGCCCATGAAAATCTTCCTTATTTACAAACTAATTTATTTTATAGTCATTTTATCAATACTTAGAAATTCTTTTAAATATGGTTAGTTTGAAATATATTTAAATTGGCATTTATCTTTCCATTCTCATATCTTAGATTAAATAATGATACAGTTGTAAAAACACGAGAAAATTTGAAAAAACCCACAAATGGGTTTTTGATGGGTTTTTTCAAGTGGGCCCGCCCGAAAAAACCCGGGCGGGTTTTTTCGGGCTGGGCCCACTTTGGCGAACCCTGCTTGTATACACTCTCTGTGAGACAGGCAGAGGACAGAGATAAATAGAATTTTGTCAGATGAACGAAATCCTAAAAATGAACTGATTATATAAAAATAATACTTTAATTAAAATAATAGTCTGTTTCAAAATTTTATGATTTGTTGTGTGACAAGAGGTATTCAGCTGTAAGTACACAAAATTTGAACTCTCCTACTTCTATAGTTTTTGTATACGGACTCTGTGAGAGATAGGCAGAGGACAGAGATGAATAGAGTTTTGTCAGATGAACGAAATCCTAAAAATGAACTGATTATATGAAAATAATACTTTAATTAAAATAATAGTCTGTTTCAAAATTTTATGATTTGTTGTGTGACAAGAGGTATTCAGATGTAAGTACACGAAATTTGAACTCTCCTACTTCTATAGTTTTTGTATATGGACTCTGTGAGAGATAGGCAGAGGACAGAGATGCATAGAGTTTTGTCAGATGAATGAAATCCTAAAAATGAACTGATTATATAAAAATAATAGTCTGTTTCAAAATCTTATGATTTGTTGTTTGACAAGAGATATTCAGCTGTAAGTACACAAAATTTGAACTCTCCTACTTCTATAGTTTTTGTATACGGACTCTGTGAGAGACAGGCAGAGGACAGAGATAAATAGAATTTTGTCAGATGAACGAAATCCTAAAAATGAACTGATTATATAAAAATAATACTTTAATTAAAATAATAGTCTGTTTCAAAATTTTATGATTTGTTGTTTGACAAGAGATATTCAGCTGTAAGTACACAAAATTTGAACTCTCCTACTTCTATAGTTTTTGTATACGGACTCTGTGAGAGATAGGCAGAGGACAGAGATGAATAGAGTTTTGTAAGATGAACGAAATCCTAAAAATGAACTGATTATATAAAAATAATACTTTAATTAAAATAATAGTCTGTTTCAAAATTTTATGATTTGTTGTTTGACAAGAGGTATTCAGCTGTAAGTACACAAAATTTGAACTCTCCTACTTCTATAGTTTTTGTATACGGACTCTGTGAGAGATAGGCAGAGGACAGAGATGAATAGAGTTTTGTCAGATGAACGAAATCCTAAAAATGAACTGATTATATGACAATAATACTTTAATTAAAATAATAGTCTGTTTTAAAATTTTATGATTTGTTGTGTGACAAGAGGTATTCAGATGTAAGTACACGAAATTTGAACTCTCTGACTTATAGTTTTTGGTGTACGGATTCTGTGACTCTCTTGTATACACTCTCTGTGAGACAGGCAGAGGACAGAGATAAATAGAATTTTGTCAGATGAACGAAATCCTAAAAATGAACTGATTATATAAAAATAATACTTTAATTAAAATAATAATCTGTTTCAAAATTTTATGATTTGTTGTTTGACAAGAGATATTCAGCTGTAAGTACACAAAATTTGAACTCTCCTACTTCTATAGTTTTTGTATACGGACTCTGTGAGAGATAGGCAGAGGACAGAGATGAATAGAGTTTTGTCAGATGAACGAAATCCTAAAAATGAACTGATTATATGAAAATAATACTTTAATTAAAATAATAGTCTGTTTCAAAATTTTATGATTTGTTGTGTGACAAGAGGTATTCAGATGTAAGTACACGAAATTTGAACTCTCCTACTTCTATAGTTTTTGTATATGGACTCTGTGAGAGATAGGCAGAGGACAGAGATGAATAGAGTTTTGTCAGATGAATGAAATCCTAAAAATGAACTGATTATATAAAAATAATAGTCTGTTTCAAAATTTTATGATTTGTTGTTTGACAAGAGATATTCAGCTGTAAGTACACAAAATTTGAACTCTCCTACTTCTATAGTTTTTGTATACGGACTCTGTGAGAGACAGGCAGAGGACAGAGATAAATAGAATTTTGTCAGATGAACGAAATCCTAAAAATGAACTGATTATATAAAAATAATACTTTAATTAAAATAATAGTCTGTTTCAAAATTTTATGATTTGTTGTTTGACAAGAGATATTCAGCTGTAAGTACACAAAATTTGAACTCTCCTACTTCTATAGTTTTTGTATACGGACTCTGTGAGAGATAGGCAGAGGACAGAGATGAATAGAGTTTTGTCAGATGAACAAAATCCTAAAAATGAACTGATTATATAAAAATAATACTTTAATTAAAATAATAGTCTGTTTCAAAATTTTATGATTTGTTGTTTGACAAGAGATATTCAGCTGTAAGTACACAAAATTTGAACTCTCCTACTTCTATAGTTTTTGTATATGGACTCTGTGAGAGATAGGCAGAGGACAGAGATGAATAGAGTTTTGTCAGATGAACGAAATCCTAAAAATGAACTGATCATATAAAAATAATACTTTAATTAAAATAATAGTCTGTTTCAAAATTTTATGATTTGTTGTTTGACAAGAGGTATTCAGCTGTAAGTACACAAAATTTGAACTCTCCTACTTCTATAGTTTTTGTATACGGACTCTGTGAGAGATAGGCAGAGGACAGAGATGAATAGAGTTTTGTCAGATGAACGAAATCCTAAAAATGAACTGATTATATGAAAATAATACTTTAATTAAAAAAATAGTCTGTTTCAAAATTTTATGATTTGTTGTGTGACAAGAGGTATTCAGCTGTAAGTACACAAAATTTGAACTCTCCGACTTCTATAGTTTTTGTATACGGACTCTGTGAGAGATAGGCAGAGGACAGAGATGAATAGAGTTTTGTCAGATGAACGAAATCCTAAAAATGAACTGATTATATGAAAATAATACTTTAATTAAAATAATAGTCTGTTTTAAAATTTTATGATTTGTTGTGTGACAAGAGGTATTCAGATGTAAGTACACGAAATTTGAACTCTCTGACTTATAGTTTTTGGTGTACGGATTCTGTGACTCTCTTGTATACACTCTCTGTGAGACAGGCAGAGGACAGAGATAAATAGAATTTTGTCAGATGAACGAAATCCTAAAAATGAACTGATTATATGAAAATAATACTTTAATTAAAAAAATAGTCTGTTTCAAAATTTTATGATTTGTTGTGTGACAAGAGGTATTCAGCTGTAAGTACACAAAATTTGAACTCTCCTACTTCTATAGTTTTTGTATACGGACTCTGTGAGAGATAGGCAGAGGACAGAGATGAATAGAGTTTTGTCAGATGAACGAAATCCTAAAAATGAACTGATTATATGAAAATAATACTTTAATTAAAATAATAGCCTGTTTCAAAATTTTATGATTTGTTGTGTGACAAGAGGTATTCAGATGTAAGTACACGAAATTTGAACTCTCCTACTTCTATAGTTTTTGTATATGGACTCTGTGAGAGATAGGCAGAGGACAGAGATGAATAGAGTTTTGTCAGATGAATGAAATCCTAAAAATGAACTGATTATATAAAAATAATAGTCTGTTCCAAAATCTTATGATTTGTTGTTTGACAAGAGATATTCAGCTGTAAGTACACAAAATTTGAACTCTCCTACTTCTATAGTTTTTGTATACGGACTCTGTGAGAGACAGGCAGAGGACAGAGATAAATAGAATTTTGTCAGATGAACGAAATCCTAAAAATGAACTGATTATATAAAAATAATACTTTAATTAAAATAATAGTCTGTTTCAAAATTTTATGATTTGTTGTTTGACAAGAGATATTCAGCTGTAAGTACACAAAATTTGAACTCTCCTACTTCTATAGTTTTTGTATACGGACTCTGTGAGAGATAGGCAGAGGACAGAGATGAATAGAGTTTTGTCAGCTGAACGAAATCCTAAAAATGAACTGATTATATGAAAATAATACTTTAATTAAAATAATAGTCTGTTTCAAAATTTTATGATTTGTTGTGTGACAAGAGGTATTCAGATGTAAGTACACGAAATTTGAACTCTCTGACTTATAGTTTTTGGTGTACGGATTCTGTGACAGACAGAGAACAGAGACGAATAGGTTTTTGTCAGATGAACAAAACCCAAATAAGTGTTCAATGAGTAATTAGGATTACCAGATATAAGATACATAAGTATTTACATTTTCTATTTTCAGTCTTCATTAGGAATCTTATTTCATCAAACCTGTAACACCTTATTAAAATCAAAGCCAGCCAGGATTCGTTGATATATATCAATGGATACATATCATGATATATACCTGATATTTATCTTCAAAATATCAAGACATTTCATATTTTCAAAACATCAAAGTGTTTGATACTTCTGATTTTATTTTTCACATACTTGATATTTATTTGCAAAATACCAAAATGCTACATTTGATATTTATTTTTTAAATACCACAATGCAAAATATTTTTGATATGTTCATTTAAACAAATATAAATGTAATTTTCAACTATTATTGACTGTGTCATAACGTAGATAAAAAAACTTTTGTCTCTAGTAGAGAATTTTTTTAGTCAAAAAAGAAAATAAATATCTTTTAGAAGCTTTAGATTTGAATACTTTATTTTTTGAATGGCGAACTAATATGTGAGATATAATTCAGAACAGCCATTGAAATATAAATCGTCTAATTTAAATAATCAGTTGTATACAGTTTTCATTAAAAAAATACAGTGAAACCTCTATTTAAGGGACAGAGCTTCCGGTCCCAGTCCCTTGGTATAGGACGTGTAATGTGAACCTCTGAATAAGGGACACTCGGTTTAAGGGACATTTGAAAATGAGATTAAAGAGGTTTGCTTTTGCATTTCAGATAATGAAATAATCTGTAATGAAAATGAGAATAGAGATTTTTGTGAACTTATCAAACAGACAGACAGTCATGTTGATAGAGAGGCATAAGACACAATTGACAAGCATTTATTTATCCATATTTCTGATTCGACTTCACTGCATTTATCCCCATTGAAAGTAATACTGAAAATTGTGAGGATGATACTGAAAATGCAGAATAAAAGAAAACTGTGAAATAAAGAACTTTATGGATGCTTAAAGGCTGTTTGTTCTCAATTCCAAAAAGGAAACTTATTTCAGACATAAATTTATATAAGTAGCCTTAACAAGCTAACTTGACATAAGTTTTAATGTATTTTTATTCAGAAAAGCCTGAAACTGACAGGCGTTGTTGTTCAAAAACTAGATAATCAATTTTTTTTCTTTGTAAATGCAATAGATTTTTTAGAAAATATTGTAAATGTGGGCATTTTGAACCGAATTTCTAAGCAAAGAAGAATAACTACTTAACAGGACTCCCAACAGATTTTAGCCCTCAAAAAGGGGGAAAGGGGACCATTTTCATTTAAAAAGGGGAATTTGGCGGACCATTTTTGTTTAAAAAGGGGACTTTGGGGGACCATTTTTGCTTAAAAAGGGGATTTTGGAGACCAATTTTTTTTAAAAACGGAAACCAAATAAGGATCATATATGTGTAAAAATATAGCACAAATTTTCCTAAATAAGAAAGTAAATTTTTAAAATTACCCCAGAAAATATGTTAGATGGTTATCTTTATAAGATTTCATTAAACAATGTACACAATTTTACTTAAACACATTTAAATATGCTACTGAAAAAGTTTATAAAGCATTCAATATTTTGGCATTCACCTTGATAATTCTTGTTACAGGTAAAAAACTAGTTGGATGTGCCAATCTCAAAACTTTCTTTTATCTCATACGTGCATTTTATAATTTTAAAAAAATAGTTACTCATTTTAATGCTTAAATAATTTTAATTCAATACCATACCAACTTTGATTTTGATCTTAAATTTTTGCTTCAGTCAATTAATCGGAGTAAAAACAAATTTCCATCTCTGCACGAGCTGATGGACAATAGAATGATAGGCAGATTTTTTTTTTCAAATTCAGGGAGAACCTACTTGCCTTACCAAAAAAAAAAAAAAAATCATATACAAAAAATTTAGTTCAGTTCTAGAACTAACTTCATACACTTTTGGGTGGTGCAATATTGTAAAGGGCATAAAATTCGCTATTGCAGCGCCCCCTTCTGGCGGATTTTTTTCAAATTCGGGGAGAACCAACTAGCCCTGCCATACAGTTACACAAAAAATTTGGTTCAATTCGATGCATAACTTCATATACTTTTGGTCAGTACAATATTGAAAATGGCACAAACATCGCAATTGCAGTGCCCCCTTCTGGCAGAATATTTCAAAACTGAAGAAGGACCTGCTTGCCACAGCCAAAAACATTCACAAAAAATTTGGTTCAATTCTATGCATAACCCCATACACTTTTTGATGGTAGAATGGTGACATACGGACACACACAGACACACATACAGACACATGGACAGATAGATATTTTGTAAAAACATGTTTTTTGGAATCTCTGACCCCTATAACGAAGTTGAAAAAAGTTCGATTACAATACTTTCTTCTATTGAAGATAGAAGAAAGTAATAACAGTGATAAGTTAATAAAAACAAGGGGGTAAGTGTGATCACAAATCACTCAGAGGGTTTTATTAAATATTCCTTTCAAAATGTTCTAAACTTTAATTAATAAACCAAAATTGTTAATAATGAAATTTGTTAAAAATTAATAATTGTTTATAATGATCAAACCCTTACATAGATGGGGATGATATAAGACAGTGAGAATGGAGGTAGAGATAATGAAAAGATGCTAACCATTGAGATATGTTGAGCAGATTTTTTTTTTCTTAATTTTTTAGAAAATTTATGAAGTAAGGAACGCAATTAAAATTAAACCATCTACTAATGGTGAAAAAATTACTTAAGATGACGAAAATGGCTGCTTAGGCCAAGAGTTTTAAAAGGATGTATGAAAAAAATCAATTTTCTTATTCCCCAACCCACATGCACATGAAGAAATGCCCCTGATTGTCTGGGGTCAAAATAGACCCTAGCAAAATGTTGGGCTCGATGAGATACCTCCTTCGGTCAACCCTTAAATTGAGATTGAATCTTGCTGTAGTTTAATTAGGGGTTGAGTTTGAAAATTGCTGAAGTTTTATGAAAATCAGTGCATTAGTTCTTGAGATAGAGCAATTAATGAAATTGAGAATAATGCAGCATAACAATGTCACTTGCTGAGCGATATACACTAAAAACTAATCAGCTCTAGTTTATATCAAGGTTTAAGTGAATCTAAAGTTTTGTGCATTAGTTCTTAAGATGCAGCGTTTTTTAACAGACATTTTCTAAAAACCACTAAAATTGTGTTCAGGGCCTTCTAAAATATATAAATCCATCAAAACTGGAACAGGGTTGCCACTCTAATCTTGAAAAAATATTCCCTGTATTTTCCCTGTACTGCAATGCATTTATTCCATGTTGAGTGTGAAAAAATATATGCGTGTATGAAGGCTAATTAGAAATGTTATGATTTGCCATTACCAAATTCCCTGTGTTTTCCCTGTTTTCGGAGGAGATTTAAAATTCCCTGTGTTTTCCCGGTTTTCCAGGTGGCGTGGCAACTCTGTGGAAGTCAAAATTATTTCATGTATTCAATATTTCTTTTTGTAAAGATTTTTAAAAAAAAGTAAAAAAATGTGAAAAGGCATTTTATTCCAACCATTTTCTTTAATATGATTCAGAGTTGTGGACTTTAAATTAATTTTTCTTAGTTTTAATCGTCTGTTTCCACACAATTCAATGATTCTTTCCATTCAAAAAAGCTTAACTTTTATTTAGGAGAGGGGGGGGGGGGGTGTTGAAGCATGACAAGGCCCGTTACTGAAGACTGGTCAAGCAGTAGTTTAATATAGTAACTTTTGTGTTCTGAAATTTTTTAATTTTTAAGAATTTTAATGAGTTTTTAAAAATTTGCCTGTATTCTGTTGTGATTTTTTAACATTTAGATTCATGAAAGAATTTCAATTACGCTTTTTTATACCCATTATAATGCTTTTTTTACGTCCACTTAAAAAAATTTTGTCTTCTTGGATTTTTAAGATTTTAGTGATTTTCAGTTTTTTTTTATTTTGCAGCGATTTTTTCAGACACAAAAAAGGAGACTTGGGGGACCAAAATACAAAAAGGGGACTAAAGGGGACCTTTTTCTAAAAAGGGGACTTTTGGGGAAAAAAGGGGACCATTTGGGAGCCCTGACTTAAGAAAGGGTGTAAAACGTCTTTGTCACGTGATCAAAATCACTTGTAATTCAATATGTAATTTATTAAAAATTTTAAATACAATTTGATTCCAAATCGCTTCAATAATCAGGCATTCCAATTTTATACCTTTCCATTAAAAAATGAATTTTTAAATGTGTCAAAACGCTTTCCGCTTGCTGAAGAGAGCAGTTGAAAGATTTGTTGCCTTAAAATACGAAAAGGAGTTGAATACTTTTTTTTGTAAATACTGCTGATAATGAAGAACTGAAATTTATAAGTATGGTAAATGAACACTTGGAATGTTTATAGTAAAAAATTGAAATTTGTAAAATAATCACTTTTGATTAATTACTTAAAATAAAATTCTTTTAAATGTTTTTAGATTTTATGCATGTACACAGCTTACATAAAAAATACGAATTAATAATTCTACAAATTATTTAATGATTTAATCATCAACTGAAAATTTTAATTAATTCACTATTTCTTTTATGTCTGCTTAACATAATTTATACACATTGAATACATTTTAACTTCACCTTTAATGTTTTGTTATTTTTACATATTTCTGGAAGATTAATTAAAAATATTAATAAAAACTCCAAATAAGGGACACCTCTATTTAAGGGACAAAAGTTCCAGTCTCATAGGTGTCCCTTATTTGGAGGTTTCACTGTAATCTTTTCTGGTTCTTCTTCAGTTAAATTTAAACTGTACAAAATATTACGGAATACAAAAGAAAAGCTTTCTTTTATGTTAAAATTTTTAAACTAAAATTATTTTGTAAATTCTGCTTTAAAAATGTGATTTTTTTTTTAATTTTAAACAAAGTTATATGTGTAATATATGCATATAATATAAAAAAGTTCATATAAGCATATAAACTTTTTATAAATAAATCTATCGCAACATAAATATTTGCCAAAATTTAAAATTCAGAAAAACCAACTGATAAACTGTGTTTAAACATATATAATGATAAAAAATGTAATCAACTTATTAAAACAAACTATACAGATCACTATTAGAATTATGAAGTTTTATAAAATTGGTATTAACAGACAAATGATAAGCAATTGGACAAAAATGCAACAGAAAACTTATACAGTGAACCCTGCTAATTCGCCCCCCCCCCCCCCCCATTGATCCGGATCGGTTTGGTCAATTTTTTTTCAAGTTTGAGAAGCGATTGTGCAATTTCTATACATTAACTTGTTTCATCATCGTATTCTGAATGAAAAAATAAATAAATAAAAAAATTCGGAATCTTTTGGGAATAATACCTTAAGCTTTCTCATTTAAGGTATCGTTCTCATTAAGGTCTCTTTGATGTTGTCTTTCAAAGAAACAACAATGTATCACTAAGTTTGGCAATTCCAATTTTCTATTTAAACTACTTAGAAATATCATAAAAAGTCACTGCACAATAAATTTTTACTTACAGCATTGCAAGAAAGCAATGTAAATAGTCCCTATACAGGGTTCATACAGAGTTCGGAAGGAAAAATCCAAGGAGTCCAAAAAATTTTAAGGACTTGCCATTTTTATTGTTATCTATGTGGCATGCACTTGCACAGCTCCAATTCCGCAGGGATTCCGCGAGAGGGGGGGGGAGTGTTTCCACAATCTTCAGAGGAAATCGGCGCTTCCCTGTGATCTCCAGATGAAAGCAGTGATTTATCTGTGATCTTTTGATGAAATCGACGATTTTTAGACAAAATTTGCATTTTTTCTCGAAAACGGCATTTTATCTCCACGATTTTTTGACGAAATCGGTGTTTTTTCCATGATCTTTTGATGAAGTCAGAGTTTTTTTTTTTTTCAATGATCTTTTGACAAAATATTTTTAAGCGATCTTTTATCGAAAACAGCATTTTTTCCCACAATCTTTTAACGAAATTAGAGTTTTATCTGCGATATTTTGTGAAATTGATGTTTTAACCACGAGCCGCACAGGAAATTCGCGTTTTTCAGCGATCTTTTGACAAAGTTTGTTTACAAAAACATTGACGAAATCGTCGTTTTTCCATGAAATACTGACCAAATGTGTGCTTTTTTGGCAATCCTTTCCGAAATTTGAATTTCTCCGCAATTGTTTTTTCCACGGGCAAAACCGTACAAGTTGGCAACTTTACGGAATTGATAACCCAGTTTCAAATTTTCGGAAATTTCAAATGAGAATTACTCCCTGAATCCACCATTATCAGCAAAATTGAGCATGATGAATCGTATTATAAAGAAGAAATCAAAGTTGTATATCCAGCTGTGAAGGAATTAAACACTGTAATCACTTTTTGAAATTAGAAGCTTAGAGGTGTGTCTGGATTATTCTTTTCACGTTCCTTTCCCTTATGGCCGTGAAAAGTAAATCACTTTGGTTGATGGTATTGATTGATTAGTATGATCCCAAACAATCATTGCTGTGCTTTTGATGAATGACGTGCATAAAAGGTGGTTTTTGGTTTTGATGATTTTTGGTTGATTAGTATGATCCCAAACAATCATTGCTGTGCTTTTGATGAATGACATGCATAAAAGGTTTACCTACACTTTACAATCGCATTTTTTTTTTTTTTGAGGGGGGGGGGGGGGGAAGCAATATTGCTTGCGTGCAAAATTGCAATACAATTTAAGGAGTTTCTAAGGAGTATTTTGTTTATCTAAGTAGTTCTAAGTACTACTTGGGAACGTTTGCATTTCTAAGTAGTTTCTAAGAAGTCTGTTTCCATATTGCCCGATGAATCGCAAATGAGAACTCAATTCAAGGAAAAATATTAGATAAATAATAAGACAATAATAGAAATATCAATATATTAATTGCATTGGAGAAACTATTTCAAAGAAAAATAATTAAACTGTAATTGAATTATGATAAACTTACAAGTAACAATCGCAACCATAATCGCCATTGTGAACAGGAAAAACAAAATAATAATATAATTGAATTATCAATGATTGATTTCAAAGGAAAAAACATGTCAAAGAAAAATAATTAGACTAAAATTCAATAATTAAAAAGCAGGGTTGTTTGGTTTAAACCAAGTTGGTTAAAACCATGGTTTAAACCAATTGTTTTTTTGTTTTTTTTTTAAACCATGCTGGGTTTTTTTTCCCCCTGGTTTTTTTTATTCTTTTACCCAAATGTTTTATTTTACACATTATTGAAAAATGCAAAATCCAAATTATGAAGAAGCTACAAGCAAAGCTGTAGAAAAATGAAGAATTAATAAGTTTCTAAAAGGATTAAATTATATAAAGGATTACAAAAATAAAGGATTAAAAATTTTAATCAACTCAACTTTTCTTGTAAGCTGTAAATCTATATGGCAGAATAACCAGGGTTCATACAGTGTTTGCTAAATGAAAAATAAGGACTCTGTAAGGACTTTGTAAGGGCTTCGTTAAAAGAAAAATAAGGACTTTCTAAAGTTAAAAAAGAACAGTACACGTAATTACTTACATTAAATTTTAATCTTAAATATATAACATTAGTTGGCTAGCAACTGTTTTTTAGCATCTATCTCTTTGGTCAGGGAGGAAATTTCTTCCTTTTTTCTGTTGCAGATTTTTTACAATAGTTTGATTTTATAAATAATTGAATATCTTTAGTTGATTCAGCTTTATCAGCTAATTGGCCTTATTTTCTAAGGCTGCGGGCACACACACAGTTTTTCGCACTAACTTCTTGCGCTATCTTTGATCTTTCGTTTCGGTTCTTTGATGTATAAATTGCACTTCTAGTGCACTGAATCTGAACTTCAAGAGAGGAATATCAGTTGACAGGTTTACGACCGAAGATGGAGTAGATAAAAGTTCCCCTTTCTTTGTCAAATTGGTAGGGTCAGTCTCTCAAAAACCATTTAACGAGGTTTCACCCTTGTTCAGTTCGAAAACAATGATTGATTGATTGCTATTTTAGTGTAATAAAAACTAGTGCTGTTCGTCTAGACCTTTACTCCGACAATTCTTTTTCAAGAAACCATATTTTTTTCTTTATAAAATCTAAGTCATCTTCAATTGATTTCCTGCAGAGGAAGACTGTTGCTGTTAACCATGCTACACATATCCAGTGAAATAATAAGACTACGATCAAACACAGATCAGCAGATTATAGAACAGATTGATGCAATTATTTGGCAAAATATCTTCTTTGTTATTCATTTCTCTATATCAAAGAAAAGGAAATTTTAGATGGTGAATACCGATTACGATTGGTGTTTGTGGATACGAGGTTTCTACGTCGCAATCGGAAAACAAAAGAGGCAGCTTTAATGCCCAATCAGAAATAAGAGAATTATAACAAAGAAACTTGATTTTTTTTTTTCAGCTGCCATATTTGGCAGATTATGAATGTTTCAGGAGCAATTCTGGGTGAAATTTTTTTTTCGGAAATATCGGCGGTTTTTCCGCGATCTTTTGACGAAATCAGCGTTCATTCGTGTTTTTTTTAATTCGGTAGGGGGGGAGGGGGGGGTTAGCGGCGATCTTCAGACGAAATCAGCGTTTTCCCGCGATCTTCAGACGAAATCAGCGATTTATCTGCGATATTTTAGCAAGATCGGCGATTTATTGCGATCTTTTGTCAAAATCTGCGGTTTTTCCGCGATCTTTTGAAGAAATCTGCGTTTTCCCGTGTTTATTTTTTAATGAAATCGGCGTTTTTTCGACGATCTTTACACAAATTCGCATTTTTATGCGATCTATTCTCGAAAACGTCCTTTTATTCCCGCGATCTTGACGAAATCGGCGTTTTTTCCGTGATCTTTTGATGAAATCGGCGGTTTTTTTTTCCAATGGTCTTTTGACATATTTTTAAGCAATCTTATTGAAAACGGCGTTTTTTCCACGATCTTTTAACGAAATAGGCGTTATATCCGCAATCTTTAGACGAAATCTTATGTTTTCCCGCGGTCTTCAGACGAAATCTGCAATATTTGGTGAAATTGCGGCTTTTTGAGCGATCCGCACAAGAAATTCGCGTTTTTCAGCGATCTTTTGACAAAGTTCGTTGACAAAAAAATTGACGAAATCGTCGTTTTTCCACGAAATATTGACGAAGTGTGTGCTTTTCGGCGTCCTTTCACAAAATTTGCATTGCACCGGATTGTTTTTCCCGCACGCAAAACCGTACAAGTTGGCAACTCTGCAGAACTGATAACCCAATTTCAAATTTTCGGAAGAAGATGCCTTAAAATTTCGGATGAGAATTATCCCTAGGCGTTTTATCCCTGCAATCTTTTGACGAAATCGGTGTTTTTTCCGTGATCTTTTGATGAAATCGGCGTTTTTTTTTTTTTCAATGATCATTTGACAAAATATTTTTAAGCGATCTTTAATCGAAAGCGGAGTTTTTTTCCGCGATCTTTTAACGAAATCGGCGTTATATCCGCAATCTTTAGACGAAAGTGATGTTTTCACGTGGTCTTCAGACGAAATCAGCGTTTTGTCTGCGGTATTTGGTGAAATTGCCGTTTTTTCCGTGATCCGCACATGAAATTCACTTTTTCAGCGATCTTTTGACAAAGTTCGTTGACAAAAACATCGACGAAATCGTGGTTTTCCAACGAAATATTGACGAAACGTATGCTTTTTCGGCGATCCTTTTCGAAATTTGCATTTCTCCGCGATTGTTTTTTCCGGGCGCTAAACTGTACAAGTTGGCAACTATGCCGAACTCATAACCCAATTTCAAATTTTCAGAAATTTCGGACGGGAATCACCACTGGAATGTTTGGCGATTATTTTTTAAGCATTTTACGGATCGCGGTAATATTATGCTCATGTTAAAAAATAAGGACTTTCAATAAAAAATAAGGACTTTAAGGATCCTTATTAAGGACTATCGAAATATAAGGAGTTTATAAGGACTTTTAAGGTCCGTGCGAACCCTGATAACTATTTTTTCTAAAATTAGCTGGTTAGAAAAAACTAATCAGTTTTCTTTCTTTCCTTTTCTTTTTTAAGGCCTATACGAATATATATATAGCCATTATTTGTAAAACATATATATATAGCCAGAAGGGCAGACTCGAGTTAAAAATGCAGCTTTATTATTTAAATTGCTTGATTAGTTAAGATTTACTAAGGATTTCATCATTTCAGAAATTCTTTTTGTTATATATGCTATTGAATAATTGGCAATGAGCTTTTTATTTGCTCTGTGATTAGTGATTTTAACAAGCTTTTGTTTTTCTTGCATTCTTACATTGGGATTGGGTTTTTTTGCATTATAATTTTATTCTTTTGCCAGCTAGGTTGGCACAGTTCAAACCAATTGGTTTTTTAGAACAAATCTAATATAATATTTTCTCATTTTTGTAATTTAAGTGTTTCAAATTATTGGATGAAAGTAATTTCTATTTTTAAGTCTTATCTCAATAGTCACTATAAGACATAGTGAGTCTAGTCAAGGTCATGTTAGTATACATGTAGAATGCATATTTCATGCACTGATGAACATATCTGAAACTCTACAGAAAACACTTAAATCATGTAAATTTAGCAAAAATAAAATAGATGAAAAATATGCAATATTTAGATTTAAAAAATATTTTCCTTTGAGAAATGCAGATGTACAGATAATGACATAAATGATCTTTAAAATTTCAGTCAAGCTCTAAAAGAAATTTTTCTTGATTGGAGGGATTATTTTTTAAGAATAAAAAAAACTCAAGATATGAAGTCGAATAAGAAGACATTGAAAAATTAGGCACTAATAAAGCACCTGTTTAACATTTAACTAAAATATGCAAAAGATATATTTAAATCTTCTATTGCATAACCAAACCCATTACTTAGATCAGTTAAGAAAATTGACAGAAAGGGGGGAGGGGCAAGACAAAGTTTGCTTGAGACATAATAGAAAAAAAATCTCATAAAAATGCCTAAAAAATGCAATTTTTAGTTTAGATGTTTAAAAATACTAAGTGTTATAATAGAGCATGTAGTCCGATGGCTGTTTAAATTCTTTGGTAGATGACAGCATTTATAAAGCTACTGTATATTTTAACATCAATGTTTTTCAATAGTCTAAAAAGCTGTTAAATAGATATTTTCGTTTATTTAACAGTCATCTTTTAACTGGTAGTTTTAGAAAACACAATGCTTGAAGTGTGTAAAGACTCTACTGCTAAATTCAAATCCTTCCAAAAATTCTTTATAAAAAGCTTTATTTTTCAATAAAAGATAATTAACACATGCAGTCTTCTAACAAAAAAAAATCAGACATCACATATAACAAGTATTTCAAATTAATTATTTTGAATAACCATTTGAAAATAATATATATGAAGTTTTATATATGAATCGATATCATATATTTATTTATAGTGCTAGTAATCAAAAGATTGTTCATTAAGATTTTCAGGGTATCAATGTTTCATTATGTAGCACATTTTATTTATGAAATATAAGACACAGCTTTTTCTAAAAATGTTTAGATTTTAAAGAATTTCAATTTTCTACATAATTTATTGTATATTAAATAATTATATTGATTAGAATTACCTTTAAATCAAATTATTACTTATATATTTAAAAATGTTTACTTTTGTTCATAAATTTGCATGTATATGTAACAGGAAAACATATTAAAAAAACCCGGTTTAAACCAAAAAAACCATGGTTTTTTGATTTTTTCAAAAAAACCCGTTTTTTTACCAACTCTGTTAAAAAGATGAACTTACAAATATCAATTTCGACCATGTGATAGCAGTCACATTTTGCATTCAGTCACATTAGACAGTTAATATCAAAGTTAACTTAGAAACCAAATAGTTTTTATTAATAATAGACATTCAAATAACTATTTTCAAAAATAATTAATTACAAAACAATAGTAGACAAAAAATTTTTTTAACTTAATAAAAATAGTTAAACTATTTAATACTAATGACAAGTTTTAAATTATAATTATAGAATTACTTAAATTGATTGATATTGATAAAGATTTGCTAGATAAGTACAAATTAACTACAAGAGCATCAGTGGTGCCATCTTTAGTTTCTAAACACAATAAAATAATGCAAAAATTAATAAACTCTATAAAAACAAAATTTTACAAATTACGATATTTATTTGTTTAATACAGGGTTGGAAAAAGCCATGTCTTTTTTTAAAAAAACATAAAACGGTTTTTTATTATTGGTTTAACCTAGGTTTTTTGGTTTAAACCGGGCATCTATTTGTAAACAACCTATATACAGTTGATTAAGTAGATAACAGAAAAAAAAAATCATTTTTCATTTAAAGAGTTTTTCCTATACATAAAAAATTGACCAAGGCCCACTGTATTAAATTAGAAGTCTGAAATTATAAAGAAAAAAAATAAAAATAAAAATAAGAAAATACCTTTAGTAATTTTCGAGGGAAAAAAAAAATAACCAGAGGATGTAATAAAAATATACATATGGTTTAAACCGTGGTTTAAACCATAGATAAAACCGACCAACTCAAACCATGCCAACCCTTATTTAAAGCAAAAATCGGCGAATTAATAATTTATTATATTATTATAAAAGATACCATCAAAGGATAGCTTATTTTGATAACTAAAATAAGAATTTAAAATGGTGTAAAAGTAATAAAATATTATATTAAATGATCAACCATTGATCAGCCTCAAATTACATTGCATATTAAATCCAGAGGAATAAACAAGGAATGCTATAACAATACATTACCATAAATACTAAATTAACACTATATTATTATTACACTGCACCATTTTTCTACCGCCAACACCCCCTCCCCTTTTATATATATATATATATTAACATAAGTGCATATATTTTCCAGCAGATCCACCCTACCTCCTTAATCTAACTTCTACCCACCCATCTGACCTATTAATAATTTTTTTTTTAAACATTTTATTTTTTTATTTTTTTGTGTAATTTTTTATATTTTTTTATTGATATATTTTTTTTATGTGCAATATGTTAAAAGTAACTCACAAACACCCTACTGCAAATGATAAGTAATAAAAGAATTAATTGTGCATTAAAGAGTAAATGAATTTCTTATGAAAACCATGATTTATCACATCATATATTAATTGTTTAATGTTTTTGTTTATAAGATGAGGGGAACATAAACTTTTGATTCTGAACAAGTGATTGAGGAGTATATTTCGATAAACAGAAATATGGAGGCAAGATTTAAAATGCGTAAAAGTATTAACTTTAAATTTAAAATTTTACGTTTATCATATAGATCAGTTATTAATTTTTCTCCACTAATGTAACTTTTAAATTCAAAAAGTTTATACTATTATTTGATAAAAGGTTTTCCGTAAGTTCCAGATTAGTGGGATAAATTATAGGAAAGGAAGTACTAACACTATTAGAGGTGTCAATTAAAACGATGTCATCAATGTATCAAAACATTAAAAGATGTTCATTGCAATAACTGCGTTCATAGTAATATAAGAATAAATCGGACAAAATACTTGATGAAGAGCCTTCTTGAGGAATGCCTACTTTTTGTATATATATAGTATTATCTTGTAAAATAAAGTTATTGTGTATAATGAAATTAGTTAATGTGCGAAAATAAGCCTCATCCATATAATTAGGAAGAGTTAATTGATTTTTAAATTGTATGAATAGTTTATTAATGATTTTATGAAGGTCAAAGAGATTAATATTATTGAAACAATTTTTAAAGTCATAAGTTCTTATGTCTTTAACACTTTTAAGTTCTTTAATTATGTTTACCAGTTGATAACTGTTTTTGATACAGTGTGTATTATCTTTCGCTATAGTAAGTTTATATATCTGATTTAAAATATCTAATAAAATATTGTTGGCATAATTGTTATAAGTATTACAACCTATTGTAACAGTTCTAAATTTGATGATATTCTTATGAAACTTAGGAATTAGCACTAAATAAGGATAATTAAAGTTAGTAAGTGTAAAATTTAGGAGTTTATAAAAGCTATTAATTCTGCGATTGTTTACAATGGTATCATCATTAGTTTTATAGAAAGAACTATTAGATGATACAGATAATGTTAAAAGATTGTGATAATAAGATTTACAAATAATAGCATAGTTATTTGGTGATTTATCTATATAAGTAATTACGAAGTTCTGTTGCAATTTGTCGCAATCTGTTGTTGGAAAATGTGTCGAGTATTCACTTTAATTAGCTCTGATACATTTTTGTTAAGTGCTTGAGTTAACTTATTTATAACCAATAATTTCCACTGGTGAAAATAAACGATAGGTTTATTATAAGAAATAGAAGATTTATAAATAAATAAGTCTATATCATAATTATATACATATATTCATATAAAACCATTAATTGTATTACAATATATGAACCATAGAATTTAACAGAAAATTACCACGTTGACATTGAAACTTGGGGGGGGGGAGGGGGGATAAATAAAATGAATACAAATGGAATTTGCAGAACCAAAGCCGAATTGTCAATCCCCAAATACTTTGGAACTACAAATGAAGTGTGTGGTTTGTTCCAAGGTTTTTTTTATATTAATTTTAAAACTATTAAAAATGCTTATTGAAAAAATAATATAACTTTTAAAAAAATCATATTTTCAAAAGCAAACATTTTTTCAAATTTGCCGAAACAAAACTAATGTAAAAAAATAAAAAATGACGTGTTTCAAGTTCTTTTTTCTTTTAAAAATTCTTAATATTTAATAATTTAAAGACAAGAAATAGAGGATAAAAAATTCATTATACAGAAAAACGAAGTGTATTGTTTAAATGTCTGTCAGTTATTTTTAAAAATGCTTTTTCTAAGATGCAGATTGTCTTTTTTTTCTTTTTAAATTTACCTCTGACAAATTCAGGCTTTTTATCGTCCTCCAGAGGATGTTAAAAAATCTGTATTCTGGGCCCAGGAAGGGCCAGGACCGATATGTTACTTTTTTCTGAAGACCCACCAGGTTGGGCCTAGCGTACTTTTCATAAAGGAGGGGACTACTTCCTTCAACTTAGGTGCACTTTGGATGAAATTTTGAAACCCGGTCTCGACAAAGCCCGTATTAAAATTACTGTCTCTGACCGACTTAATACGTGCATAAAATAAATAAAATTCGGCTCAATCGAAATTTTTATGAAAAACATATAGATTTAAAAATCTTTATTTTACAAAAAACTTTAAAATTCATTTTTTTAAATAGATTATTCAAAGGCAAAAAAAATTAAATACAATAAAACCAGTGAAAAAAAATCTGCCTATGACGGAATTCTATCTTAAACGGAAAGTATGTTGATCCATGCAAAATAAATACAATAGTACCTGAAAAGAAAATAAGCTCTAATTACATCTTCTAGGGAGAGCATCTGTCTATAACGCATTTTTTCTTTCCTATGTGATTCCGTCTTAAAAAGTTTTAGTGTATAACATTTTTCAGAGTCTCCAACGCATGGGATATGGATTAACGGTATTAAAATATAAGTAAAACATTTACATATAAATAGAGATTCATTGATAAAATAAATATATTACACCCTTTGGCACTTCTTTAATAATATAAAGTATAAATATAAAAAACAAAAAGCTATAAAAGAATTTTTTGGTCAGAACTCCTCCATATGAAACTTTTTTTTTCCCACGCCGAATTAAAAAACTATGTAGAAATTTACGACTGAACCGGGCTATGATTTAAACTATTTTCCAGACTGGTCCGGATTATGTTGTTGACATTTTTTCAGGCCACGCAGAACTTTTCCCCCTATGGGTCAGTTTGGGACCTGACCTAGATATTTTAACCCGGGCAGACATCTGGTATACCAATTTAGCGTAAAAACTATATGCTGCTATTTTATGATCAAATAAAAAGCGCTATCTTAAACCGATTTTTATTAAATTGCAATTTGTGAATGTTCCCTAACAAGCGTTGAAATTGAGTTAAGAAATCACAGTTTAGAGGCAGGGAAAAGTGGTGTAAGTCAGGAATTTTTGAGGATTTTGGGATTTAATATCTCTGTGGGATTTTTAGATAGGAAGATGAAATTTGTTTTGTTCAATTTAGGAATGGATAAGGAATAATTTCCTAATTGGGAATTTTACCCTAGGGGGGCCATATAAAAATTTAATTTTCATACTTTTTCAAATAGACTCCCATGGAGTTGCAACTTATCAGAAATTTCAGCTTTTTTTTATGAATTTTTGCAATTGGAAGTATGGGTCTAGGGGCAATATTTGAGGAGATAGCCTATTGTTTCGATATTTATGACTCACCCTGTATAATTTAATTAATTTTCATGATTAACTTGTATCTAATTTTTAACAAATTGGTTTCATAAAATGCTATATTCAAGTGTATTAAATGCATACATTAATTACCTATTTTTATTTCTCATTTCATCTTATATCAAGATATTGAGTTTAGGTTAGCATAGTCAAATTAAATTATTGTATTTACATATTAATGTAATGGTATATTTTTTCTGTTAACACATGGCAAATGCAATTTTAATTTTTTATTATTTTTCTATCCAAATTAGTAATTTTGTTTTGTTTCATTTTTGATGCATTTAATTTTGGTTTTATGTGTGCTGGTAGCCCCAAATTCATATTCTTTTGCTTTTTCATGGCTAATAAGAAAATGAAACCACACACTTCATTTGTAGTTCCAGAGTATTTGGAGCTTGACAATCCTGCTTTGGCTCTGCATATTCCATTTGTATTCATTTTATTTATTTATTTATTTTCCCCTGTGTTTCAATGTGATAATTTTCTATTAAATTCAATGGTTCATATTTTGAATATACAGTTAATGGTTTTATATTAGCATTCAAATTATTATGCTGCATTAGCGCAAGTAATTATGAATGTATGCACATTTTGATATTTGATAACATGGTATCTTTTCATTTTGATTATTCATTATGAATTTTTTCCTATTTATGGTATTATATATATATTTTATTTTTTATTTTTATTTATTTATTTTTTTTTTATATAACATCAGTAGTTAAAATTTTTTTTTAGCAATATTATAATTATACATTGAACTATAAAGAAACAAATATATTTTAATAAGAAATGCATGTAATACTTACCATTCTCCAACTTTAATGGTAACCAAATCATGCTGCAGCAGATAATCATTGACGGGATTTTCTCTCAATTGAACATCTTGATATTTCTCACAAATGTAATATGTAGTAGCAAAACAACTTTGTGACCCTATCATGAAATAATAATGTTAAATATAAATGGATTTTCCTGTGATACAAGATTTACACAAGCATAAAATTTCTAAATTGATTTAACACTTTCGGCGCTGTGTTCCTAAAAAAAGGACACCTAATTTTAATTTTACTGGTACCAAGAATACTTAATTAAAATGTTCCTTTTATAACATACCTGAATATAGGCAAGTTCATATTTTCTAATAAATTTGTTTATAAATTCTGGTGGCAGTTAATTATTTTAAATAGATTTATTCAGGGTTCATACAGAGTTTGCTAAATGAAAAATAAGGACTCTGTAAGGACTTTGTAAGGGCTTTGTTAAAAAAAATAAGGACTTCCTAAAGTTAAAAAAGAACAGTACATATAATTACTTATATTAAATTTTAATTGTAATAGATTGAAATTTTACATAAAACATAATTATGTAATTATATAACAAAATATGTAGTAACATTAGTTGGCTAGCAACTATTTTTTAGCATCTATTTCTTTGGTCAGGGAGGAAATTTCTTCCTTTTTTCTTTAGCAGATTTTCTACAATTGTTCGATTTTATAAATAATTGAATAGCTTTAGTTGAAGCTGGTGCTATACACAATTGAAATGAAAAAAAAACTTCTTTAAACACCATAAAATAAGTTAACTGCGCAAGGCCTTTCGAAAGAACTTAGTCTTTCTTCGTCAGGCGCAAAAAAGACGTGCGTCCACAATGAATGCAGCGGCACGACTGAAGGGGAATGCGGGAGGGAGAGGGAGCAAGCAGAAGAAACAGCCAATAGGAAAGAAGAAGGCAACAGCCAATCACGGAAGAGCATAAACAAAACTAGATAGACAATGAAGGAGAGGAAAGGAAGAAGGGGGGAAGGGAAATGGGAAAGAAGCGGAGTAAATTAAAAAATTAACTTAAAGGAGAGATTAAAATGAAATAAAATGTACGCAAAAATATATAAATTAGTAATAAATAATAATAAAAAAAAAATAAAAAAAATTAAAAAAATACAAAAAATAAAAATAAATAGTTTACAATAATAAACACACATGAATAAACCAGAAAAATTTTATACATAATATATATATAAAAAATAAAATAATAATAATAATAATTATAATAATTAAATAATAAACTTAATTATGAAGCAGTGCTGAAAAGATTCTTCCAGGCAACGGAGAGGGTTTTAGAATCAGATTTATCATTAACAATAATATCACGATTAATATAAATAGCTAAATTTTCCAGAAAGTCTAACTCAGAGGAACTATTGGCATTAAAAATAATTTTAGCAGTTTGAAAATTGAAACTATGGCCGGAATCCCAAGAGTATTTAGCAACAGAAGATTTAGAAATTTCTTGATTAATGACATACCGAGAGTGTTCTTTTAGGCGTTTTTCGAGATTTCTTTTAGTTTGACCAATATACGATAAATCACAGCCATTACAAGGAACATTATAAATACCCTATTTTTGGAGGTCAGGGACAGGACATTTCATGGAAGGAAATTTTAATTTATTGACTGGTTTAAAGATAACATTAAAATTGAAACGTTTTAAAACTTTAGCTAATTTAAAACATAAAGGAGGATAAAAAGGGAGGACGACCAAATTATCAGGTTTACTTTTATCAATATTAGAAAGAGTGGAATTGTTAGGGGGTCTATTGAATTTGCTCACAGCAGTATTAATGATAGAAGGATTGAATCCACGTTTTACAGCAACAGATTTTAAGTAATTGAGTTCATTCTTAAGAGATGCAAAATCGGAACAAATTTTGAGAGCACGATACACATAAGTATAAAAAACACCGATCTTTTGATTGACAGGATGATTTGAGAGAGCATGGGGTGGATTAGCGACAGAAAAAGGTTTTCTATAAACAGAAGAATCACATTTGGTAACTAAAACATCAAGGAAAGGGAGTTTATTACAATTCTCTAACTCAAAAGTAAACTGAATATGAGGATCAATAGAATTGACAGTTTGAAGAATTGTAGAAATATCAAATGGATTATCTAATAGGACGAAGGTATCATCAACATAACGAATCCAACATTTAAAATTGATCAGATTTAATAATTTATCTTCAAAGTAATGCATATAAATATCACAAAGAATGAGAGATAAAGGATTACCCATACTTAAGCCTTCTAACTGTTTGAAAAATTTATCAAATTGAAAAGTAGTAAGAGTTAAGCAAATTTTAGTTAAATTAACATAATCTTTGACCTCAATATCCGAGAAATGAAATTCACGTAATCTTTTTTCCAAGCAAGAAAGAGCGCCTTCAATCGGGACATTAGTAAATAAAGATTTGACATCAAGAGAAAGCATAGAACAATTTGATGGATTAATACATTTTAATTTACTAACGAAATCATAAGAATTTCTTACAGTATGAGAATTAGCAATGCATAAAGGCGAGAATATGGAAGCTAAAAATTTGGCAAGAGGATAAGTAACAGTACAAATATTAGAGACAATAGGTCTTAAGGGAATATTGGTTTTGTGAACTTTGGGTAAAGCATAAAAACGAGCACAAATGGGTGCAGAAGGAATAACACAATGTTTAGTGTTGTCATTTAGAACAATAGAACAATAGAACAATAGTCATTTAGAACAACATCGAGTGCCGCTAAGAAGGGATTTTCGAAAATTCCACCCCTAAGGTTGGTAAAAAAATGAACGAACTTAAAAAAAAATTCCTTAAAAATCAGCTTATGTAATTGTTCTTCAACTGATAACATATTTTAGTGTATTTTTTCATGCTGAATCGAATGGTACCAAGCAAATTCTTTTAAGTTCAATAGTTTGCGAGATACTTCACATTTTCCTGATTTGGTGGTGTCTTCGGCGCAAAAACCTAAAATTTTCAATCCTTATCTATATATATATAAAAGAAAGTTTGGATTTCGTATTAATCACAGCACAAAAAAATCTATTGAAACTATAATTTTGAAAGAGAGTTCTATAATCAGGTTAACATGATTATGTAAGCTATATTTAATTATCTCAATATATATAAAACGCAAAGTGAAATTTCATTGCGGCCGCTTATAACTTATGTTCTACAAGATAGATTTTAATGGATTTTACATTGTTAGTTGGATAATTTTTCAGAAATTTTGTAACAAGTGAAATATAGTATTCTACGTTGTTTAATTGAATACTTAGGAAATGTTCTTAATCAGATGAACCTAATTACAAAAGTTTGGCTTTATTTTAAAAGTTGCGCTGAATGAATTTTTACGTGATTAAAATTGTTTACGTGTTGAGCGCTACGTCATTCATTGGTGACAAACATTGAACTTTCCGTTTAGGTGACTGATTTTTCGCCGATGACAGACAGTCTGAAGTACGATATAAAATTAAAAATTACTATGATATAAAAGTTTCATTTAATTCAAAGTTAAAAAAAAAAAAAAAAAAACTGACCAGCGTAGCGAGCGAAGGCTGCTAGTTATGTAATAAGAATTCCAAGTATCAATTTTTGAATAAGGATCTTTCTAATGAAAACAATATTGTAAATTTATCTTCTCATACATTAACTCCTGAGCAAAAAAGCATTTTAGATCTTGGTTTAAATTTTTCTCAATCTTGCAAACCTTCTCTCACCAAATTGATTGCTCCTATTGAGTCTTCCTTTAAACATAGTAAAGTTTCTCCTTTTCAAAAAGAAACCCTTCGTCACATTCTTGCTGATACTATTTCTTCTAATGTTTCTAAATATAAACCTAATCTCTCACGTCCTCAGCATATTGCTCTGAATGAGCATTTTGTTCCGATTTTGCATCTCTTAAGAATGAACTCAATTACTTAAAATCTGTTGCTGTAAAACGTGGATTCAATCCTTCTATCATTAATACTGCTGTGAGCAAATTCAATAGACCCCCTAACAATTCCACTCTTTCTAATACTGATAAAAGTAAACCTGATAATTTGGTCGTCCTCCCTTTTTATCCTCCTTTATGTTTTAAATTAGCTAAAGTTTTAAAACGTTTCAATTTTAATGTTATCTTTAAACCAGTCAATAAATTTTCCTTCCATGAAATGTCCTGTCCCTGACCTCCAAAAATGGGGTTTTTATAATGTTCCTTGTAATGGCTGTGATTTATCGTATATTGGTCAAACTAAAAGAAATCTCGAAAAACGCCTAAAAGAACACTCTCGGTATGTCATTAATCAAGAAATTTCTAAATCTTCTGTTGCTAAACACTCTTGGGATTCCGGCCATAGTTTCAATTTTCAAACTGCTAAAATTATTTTTAATGCCAATAGTTCCTCTGAGTTAGACTTTCTGGAAAATTTAGCTATTTATATTAATCGTGATATTATTGTTAATGATAAATCTGATTCTAAAACCCTCTCCGTTGCCTGGAAGAATCTTTTCAACACTGCTTCATAATTAAATTTATTATTTAATTATTATTATTATTATTATTATTATTATTATTTTATTTTATATATATATATATATATATTATGTATAAAATTTTTCTGGTTATTACTGGTTTTTTTTGGTTCTGGTTTTATTTTATATATATATATATATATATATTATGTATAAAATTTTTCTGGTTTATTCATGTGTGTTTATTATTGTAAACTAATTTTTTTTTTTTTGTATTTTTTTAATTTTTTTTTTTTTTTTTTTTTTTTTTTTATTACTAATTTATATATTTTTGCGTACATTTTATTTCATTTTAATCTCTCCTTTAAGTTAATTTTTTAATTTACCCCGCTTCTTTCCCATTTCCCTACCCCCCTTCTTCCTTTCCTCTCCTTCATTGTCTATCTAGTTTTGTTTATGCTCTTCCGTGATTGGCTGTCGCCTTCTTTCCTATTGGCTGTTCCTTCTGCTTGCTCCCTCTCCCTCCCCCATTCCCCTTCAGTCGTGCCGCTACATTCATTGTGGACGCACGTCTTTTTTGCGCCTGACGAAGAAAGACTAAGTTCTTTCGAAAGGCCTTGCGCAGTTAACTTATTTTATGGTGTTTAAAGAAGTTTTTTTCATTTCAATAGCTTTAGTTGATTCAGCTTTATCAGCTAATTCATTGGCCTTATTTTCTAACACTGATACTTCTTTTTCAAGAAGCCATATTTTTTTCTTTATAAAACCTTAGTCATCTTCAATTAATTTCCTTTTATTTCCTGCAGAGGAAGACTGTTGCTGTTAACCATGCTACACAAATCCAGTGAAATAATAGGACTACGACCAAACACAGATCAGCGGATGTCACTGGACTTGAAAAATCCTGGGTCCCGGGGACCCAGGACTTCTAAAATTCTGAGTCCCTTTTTTACAAAAGCGAGTCTCCACTAATAAGTCATACTTTTAAATGCAAAAATTGAACTTGTTCATTTTCAAAAGAAAAAATTAAATGCAATAATTGTTGTTTTAATAATAATATATAAATAATTAAAGCCAATATTATTTTTTTAAAAACTATTAAGAGAAATTTTCTTTAGTTTTTAAAAAATAAAAGTGGAAGGTACAAATTGAATTATAAAATAATGCTTATTTGATTGTAGAAGATGATAAATGTCATTGTTCTAATTTCTTTTAAAAAGGGGCAAAACTGATTTATTGAAAAAGACATTTTTCCTGAAAAAAGAATACTTTTGTTGAGTAAAAGGGTACTTTTTGTTAAATGAATGGGTATTTTCAGAAGTTACATTCACTCAGAAAGATTTGGAACAATCAAAAACAGATTGTGAAGTAGGAAAATCTTTTTGGAGCAGCAAAAAGAAATAATTTAGAAGCAGGAAAGTTAGCTTTTGGAACAGAAAAATTCTATCCTGGCATTAACTTTTTTTTTTTTTTTTTGCCCCTTTGACGAAAATTACGTTTTAAAGCGATCTTTTGAAGAAATTTGTCGTTTTTTTTGTGATTTTTTTGTCGAAATTTGCTGTTTTTTCGCGATCTTTTGACGAAATGTGCCGGGTTTTCGTGATCTTTTGACGAAAGCTACCGTTTTATCACGATTTTTTGTTAAAAATTACCGTTTTTGCGCGATTTTTTGACAAAATTTGCCGTTTTATCGCGATTTTTGGACGAAATATTCGTTTTTTTGCGAGTTTTTCAGGAAATCTACCTTTTTTTGGGTTATTATATCAAAATTATACATTTTTTCGTGAATCTTTTGACGAAATTTCCAGGAAATTATTCATTACTTTGAGATTTTTTTTAACGAAATTTGCCTTTTAGCGATTTTTTGACGAAATGTGACGGTTTTTCACGATCTTTTAACGAAATGTGCCAGTATTTCGCGATCTTTTGACGAAAATTACCGTTTTAGCACGATTTTTTGATGAAAATTGCCGTTTTTCGCGAATTTTTTGACCAAACTTGCCGCTTTATCGCAATTTTGGGATGAAATTTGTTGTTTTTTCGCGATTTTTTGAGGAAATCTGTCTTATATAGGAATTTTGTAACAAATATAGCCTTTTTTTTCGCGAATTTTTGGACAGAATTTGCCGAAAATAATTCGTTATTTCGCGATTTTTTAAACTAAATTTGCCTTTATGCAATTTTTTGACGAAAATTACGCGTAACTCCATTTTTTTGCGTCCCGTCGCCGATTTCTTGCGTATTTTACGCGCTATAGCGCGTCGGCGGAATCCCTGGGATTATAGAAAAAGATTGGTGCAATTATTTTGCGAAATATCTTTTCTTTGTTATTCATTTCTCTATTTCAAAGAAAAGGAAATTTTAGATGGTGAATATTGATTACGATTGGTGTTTGTAAATACGAGGTTTTTACATCGCAATCGGGAAACAAAAGAAGCAGCTTTAATGTCCAATCAGAAATAAGAGAATTATAACAAAGAAACTTGATTTTTTTTTTCTCAGCTGTCATATTTGGCAGATTATGAATGTTTTAGGGGTGATTCTGGGTGAATTTTTTTTTTTTCGGAAATTCACATCACATCGCATTTTCGGAAATCGGAGGCGCGGGGGGAGAGGGGATTTCGCGAGTTCCCCCCCCTGGTTTTACCGCTATCTTTTAACGAAATCGGCGTTATATCCGCAATCTTTAGACGAAATCGACGTTTTACCGCGGTCTTCAGACGAAAATCAGCGTTTCATCTGCGATATTTGGTGAAATTGCCGTTTTTCCCGTGATCCGCACAGGAAATTCGCGTTTTTCAGGATCTTTTGATAAAGTTCGTTGACAAAAACATCTACGAAATCGCCGTTTTCCCACAAAATATTGACAAAACGTATGTTTTTTCGACGACCCTTTCATGAAATTTGCATTTCTCTGCGATTGTTTTTTCCGTGCGCTAAACCATACAAGTTGGCAACTATGCGGAACTGATAACCCAATTTCAAATTTTCGGAAGAGGGTGGATGCCTTAAAAACTTTCGGAAATTTCGGACGAGAATCACCCCTGGAATGTTTGGCGATTTTTTTAAAACATTTTACGGATCACGTTAACATTAAGCTCACGTTAAAAAATAAGGACTTTCAATAAAAAATAAGGACTTTAAGGATCCTTATTAAGGACTATCGAAATATAAGGAGTTTATAAGGACTTTTAAGGTCCGTGCGAACCCTGTTTATTCCATGCAGGAAAAGGTTAATCTATATATTTACAACCAAGCCATATTTCTTTCTTCTAACAACTACTTAAAACTTTCCACTAGTTTTTTTATTTATCTGGGAAGTTTATTTTTGGTTGTATAAATTCTAAGCTTCAAAAATCATATAGTATTTGTGTAATTTGGAACTATCTAACCAACACAGCTTTGTCTGGACGTTGTTATATTTGCCCACTAAAATCATCTATAAAGTGTCTTATAGGCCAAAATCTCCTCAATACATTGCAAGTGTCAGTCGCTGCCAGAAGAGTGTTCTGTGTAGTTATGTATACATTATATTATGTCCAAGCTAAATAAAATCAAATGTGAATAAATTGTTGGTGCTCATATGGCAGATGGTTTCATTACCATGGTAGCCAAAGTGTTTCCTGTTTCAAAAGGCACCTAACGAAGATTTATACTACACACAGGAAAAGCAAAAGAACATCATCCGTTAAGTCCCAACACGTACGAAAGTGTGTGTTGGATGATCATGACAGATGGCAGTCAAAAAGGATTATCTTTAAAATGTATGTGACAGTGACTGCATTAAATATTTAATTAGTACTATTGCTAAAATGCATCTTCATAATTTTTATTTCTATAAAATTAAGAAATATATGCAACAGAGGAAATTTTAGTATAGGATAAAACAAAATACCAAGTTTAAATCACAGTAATATGGAAAGTTGCAAACTATAATTAATTTTAATCACTTGACTCTACCCATTCATTCAAATAAATTCATAGTTAAGCAAGGTTTTGAGATTAAACCCTCCATATAAAGGTCACATCAGACAATTAAAATACAAAATTTTATTTATTTTTTTAATATGATGCCTGCATATAATAATATATATTTAGAAAAATGTTATACTCTGTTCAGTAATGGCATTTGAAAAATTCTATTTTTTTAGACTAAAACTTACCGAATTGTGAATTATGACACTTGAATTTTATCAAATTTCAATGTTTGGAGTTACTATAAGTGCTTCTTTCTGTTTTTAGTGCCAGAACACACTGAAACATGTCACTTTAAAATAGGGGAGGTACCTCTAAAAATATCAACCGTAGGGACACAAGAGTCAGTTAATCCATCTTTGGTTTCTTGAATTAATCAAGCAATCCATAATGTAGGATTAATTTTGTTAACTTTTCTCAACCTAGACTGTTTTTTAATTTGTTCTAAAAGAAAAGTTTGAAAATATTCTTTTAAGACCAACATTATTTGCTGGTAATGTCATCATCGAGAATGTAAAATTTGAAAAATTCTCATTTTCACTGGTATTTGTTTTTAAAAGTGACCACCCACAGAAGGCAAGACATTTTCTAGAACTTCCTTGGGTAAATATGTTTCTGGGAAAAAAGTTGATTTTGCTACAAGACATACTATTGTATATATTTTGTTAATTCATACTTAATACAAAATTATACTCAGGTGTCACTGATACATGAAGAATTTAGGTATTTTATATGAAAATTAGAAGTTTAAAGTGAATTTAAAATAAACTCAATAAAACTGGAGGAAAAAAAAAAACCTGGGTTTTAGACTAGTGGGCCCAGTTGGCTGGATTTTTTCAAACCAAGTTAAAAGTAAATGTTATACTTCTTTAAATAAAAAATACAGATAAATGATGAAAATTAATTTTAAATAGGAGATATTGTTGGGAATGTTTATTATATTTTTTGAGAAATAGTTATTGAATTAAGAGATTTTTTTTTATAAACAAAGTACAAAAACTTACTTCATGTACATATTTAGATAATTTTGAATAGAAAATGTTACATAGTTTTTAAGGTGTAACAAATATTATATAAAATTGGTCAAAAATTTAATATTTTAAACTTTGAAATACAGAAATATTTGGGCAGCCAAGTATTTGTCATTCAGTCTAACAGTATCCAGATATTTAGTATCTGGCCAAAATTACTATATTTGATACATCCCTACTTTTTTATGAATCAGTTCAGAGATAGTTTCATTTTTGAAAAATATAATTTTCACTTCATAAACATTAATTCTGACATATACAATTTTATTATATTTAATAAACATAAACACACAATAAAAGAAGCAATAAAAAGGAAATTACCAACTTCTTCAGGTACAGGATCAGAACCACTTGGTGGGTTTTCAATAGCAAAACCTACTCCTTGTGAAGAAAAATTTTGTCTTATTTCCCAACCTTCAAATTTATCTATTTAAGAGAAAATTCAAAAATTGATCTTATTTAAAAAAGTAATGATACATTTAAAATATTAAATTAAAATAATTATTCATTAGCATTCATAAAAAGTAATTAATGGAGAAAATTATTTAAGAATATGTCATCATTGAGGTTTGAGGAATGATGTAATTCTTAGTCAATCTCAACTAATCAAGCAATTTAAGTAGTAAAAGTGCATTTTTAGCTTGAGACTGTCATTCTGGCTATTTTTAAAGCCTTTAAAAAAAAAGAAGAAGAAGAGAGAAAACTTACTAGAGCTCATTCCATGTCAAATCACCCAGATTTTTTCAAAAATGACACCCACTGTCACCAATTTTGATAAAATTCAGTTAATTTGTAGAATTTTTAATGCTGATTCCAAAAATATCAATTATATTGAAATTAATCAAATGGTTTGTGAGTTATGAGCTTTTAAATAGCTCCCAAGATGGCCGATTTGCCACCATTTTGAATATCACATGTGACAACATAAAAGTCCATAACTTCTTTCAGGTTTAAGCTAGAGCTTTCAATTTTTTTTTTTTTTTTTTTTTTTTTTTTTTTTGTTCAGAATAAAGTAAACTTTCGTTTAAACCAATTTTTACGAAGCTAATTCCATAAAAATGCTGTCAGAAAATGACTTTTTGACATTTTTTTTAATTAAAAGAAGGTGCAACTTCAATGACTAATTTCCCCCAATGAACCCTCTTCAATTTTCATCTAATTGCATAGATAAGCACCTCAAAGTGTGTTTTGATGACTGATAAAATTTTAATAGGCAGTTCACAGGTTCTTACTAAAAAAATAAATTCAATTTTACTGACTTTCTCGAGTAACAGAAAACACAAGATAATGTTTATATTTCTTTTATTACCAGAAATATCATACATATTTACATCTAAAAATTTGATAAGGTTTTATGTTGCTTAAATATATATATTTAATGTGGCTAAAAAAGAGGGGAATCCCATTGGAATAAGTAAGAATGCCAATAATTAATTTTTGCAAGAGATAGACGTATTTTCCTGATAAATTGGAATTTCTTGCAATATATCAGTAAATTATGAGTAAAAAAAAAAATTATGGGAAAAGCTTTACAAAGAGTGACATTTTATAGCAAAATCATATTTTTATTTTTATATAAAATACAATAAAAGTGCAACTGTTAAATAAAAATTATGATACTTTAAAAGAATGCAAAATAAAATATATAACATGCACAGTAAACATGCTATTAAAAACTTATCTACATCAATAACAATTTAAAGTACAGATAATTTTTTTAAAAAATCCCTGCTGGTGCTGCTCAGCTTACAGGCAGATGTAAATTTTGAAATTTAATAACAGTAGACTCCCTCAGATTCGAACAGCTTGGGATCAGAGGTTATGCGGATTTTAAAATTTTGCCAATTTCTGGTCATTAATTTGTTTTAAAGATGAAAATAAGGAATTTTGCTTAGTGGCCACTGGTCGGTAGGTTGTCTTTATTTAGTAGCCAGTTATTGGCTAGTGAGAATAATTTCTTTAGTAACCAGCAAGTACATTTATGTTACTGAATATTTAATTACAAGATATATACGAGCTTAGATTAAATAAGTAATATATTAACTAGTTAAAAATATTTTAATTTATATTATTTGGAATAAATTTGAGATACTAATTTCAAATCTATTTTAAATTAATAGCAAAATTATATGTAACATGCATATGTAGTTAGCTTGTTAGCTACACAAGTCCAACTATGCTTAGGTACTTGCGTAGCTAACGACATAAATAAACCCCAATCTTCTTTTTTGTAATTATTAGTCTAGAATTAAGATGTTATCCTCCCCCCCTCCCCCAAAAAAAAGTGTTTATCTACCAACTAGCAAGTTTGATTTAAAAAAAACTGAAATTCACAACAAAAAAATTATTTTTCTAAAAAATAAAAGAGAGGGGGGGGGGGGGGGAAGTTCTCATTAAACTAATATTATACATTTTTTCCACAATCCTTTGACATAATGTGCGTTTTTTTTTTTGTTTTTTTTTTTTCGATCTTTTGATAAAATTAGCATTCATTTTTGAAACTTTTTAACAAAAACCGTGCTCGTTATCACAACTTTTTGACGGTATTGGCGATCTTTAAAATGACTTTTTGGAGGGTATTCTTGTTTGGTATCATGATTTTTTTACGGTATTCACGTTCGTTATTGTGATTTTTTGACAGTAATTTGCATTTGTTATCGTGATTTTTTGACAGCATTCATTTGTTATCATGAATTTTTGAGGGAATTTGTTTTTTTCGTGTTTTTATTATTATTATTATAAAATTTGCATTTTTTTGTGTTCGTTTTTACGTTTTTGGACGAAAATCACGTTCGTTATTGCAATTTTTTGACAGTATTCGCGTTTGTTAACGCGGTTTTTTGACGGTATTTGCATTTGTTATCGTGATTTTTTGACGGTATTCACACTCTTTGCGTGTTTCTTTGATAAAATTCGCAATTTTTTCGTTCGTTTTTACGTTTTTTGACAAAAACTGCATTTGTTTTCGTTGATTTTTTAACAAAATATGTGTTTTTTTTTTTTTTTTTTTTTTTTTTACGATACCTGCTTTTTTTTTTTTGTAATTATCTAATGGTATTTATGGTTCTTTCACAATTCTTCAGCAATATTAGCGATTCTTTGACGTTATTTGTGATCCTTAAATGATGTCTTTTCGCGATACTTACACGAAATTCATGTTTTTCTGCAATCTTTTTTCGAAATTTTGGTTTTATTTCAATTTTTGGTCGAAATTTGCAGGCTTTTTTTCTCACAATTCTTTTTACAAAACACCTTTTGGAGAATCCTGCATTTGGCCGGTACTTTCCACATTTTTAGTTGCCAGTTTTTCACATTTAGTCACCGAGTGGCGACTGGCTTATTTTCATCTTTAATTTATATTTTTTTAAACAGTAATTTGAATGTAATTAATACTGTAATCAAAACTAAAATAAATACTTTACAATATAATCAAATATTAAAATAGGTAATAAATTAAAATAATAAAAATTTAGATAATCTTTAAAGTGATTAAAAATATCAAAACCAAAGGTCAAGTTAATCAATAATGTACAATTAAATATTCTTTATAAACATGAAATTTATTTTTCCTAAATTATTCAATGAAGCTTGCCTCATAAAGGTACATTACTAATTCACAACAAAATTTAGATAGATATTTTTTTAACTCGGGGGTGATTTTGGGTTCTAGGGGTCATGATTGGCATAGATCTGCAAAAAATTTCTGAAATTCCAACACAAAGGAGAGTAATAGTTAATATTTTGTATGAAAACTAACTCTAATCGTAATATTGCTTAAAAAATTACGAAGTAGTTTTATTTAAAATTTGTTTTCTCTGGCTTTCAATTTTATTTCTTTTTCATTTTATGTTTTGCCCCTTGGGCTTATTAAAGACCTGGATACGTCATTAAGTTCTACTAGTAACTACACGCATACATTTACATTATATGTAACTACTATATGATGTTTGTTCTCGAAAAATGAATCTTCGAAAACAACTTAGATTGATCGCAAACAAACTGTGCGTGACAGAAGAAAACTAAGAACAGTTCTGTAATTAGTATTAAAAAAATGCATTAAGGGCAGTCATTGGTTTTTAATTATCTGATATCGTGCAGACTAGTGTAACTTTTACTTACTGTATTTTTTATTTAAGAGTTTTAATTACATCATATTTTGTGTATAATTTTGTTAGATAATGCACCTATTTGTAGAATTTCTTCTATCATTTCTTTTTTATTTGTAATTTATTGAAACTACACTACAATAGATTTCAATTTGTCAGGAATCTCTCTCTTTTTCCTTTTCTTTTTACATCTATCTCTTGCAAGAATTCATAATTGGCATTCTTACTTATTGGCATTCTTACTCACTTACCCCCTTTTTTAGCCACATTAAATATATGTATTTAAGCAACATAAAACTTTATCAAACTTTTAGATGTACATATGTATGATATTTCTGGTAATAAAAGAAATATCATCATTATCTTGTGTTTTCTGTTACTCAAGAAAGTCAGTAAAATTGAATTTATTTTTTTAAGTAAGATCCTGTGAACCGCCCATTAAATTTTTTTAATCAGTCATCAAAACACACTTTGAGGTGCCTACCTATACAATTAGATGAAAATTGAAGGGGGTTCATTGGGGGAAATTAGCTAGTAAAATTGCACCTTTTTCACAAACTGTTTGATCAATTTCAATATAATTGATATTTTTGGAATCAGCATTAGAAATTCTACAAATTCACTGAATTTTATCAAAATTGGTGATGGTGGGTGCCATGATCTGGGTGATCTGACATGGAATGACCTCTAGTTCTTTTCTAACCAGCTAACTTAAGAAAAATAAATTATTCTGCCATATAGATTTATAGCTTATATGAAAAGTTAGGTTGATTAAAAATGTTTGTCATTTTAGAAATTTGTAAATTCATCATTTTTCTAAAAGTTTGCATGTGTAGCTTCTGCATAACTTGGATTTTGCATTTTTCAATAATGTATAAAATAAATCAAAATATTAAAAAAAAAAAAAAAAAAAAAAAAAAGAAAAAGAATTTTTTTTTTTTAGCCTTTGATGCTATTTTTTTCAGACAAGCTAAAAAATGTCGTGTCATCAGTCCTGAATTTTCTACTCAACCGATTTTGATAATTATTTTTTTAAATAAAAGCTATTTATTTGTAGTTGTGCCCATTTTAGTTATTTTTTAATTTATTTCCATTTTTATATTTTATTTTTAATTTTAAATGCTTTTTACGATATTTGTTCAAAATGGTGGCAACTCAGTTTAGCTTTTCTCTCGATAATAAAAATTTATTTTCCAAAATGATTGCGTATAATTATGCACTAATTGAGGTAAAAAAGATATATTTACTGAGAAATAATATTAATAATGTAAATAAAATAACAGAAAATAATTTATGATAAAAATTAATGTCTAAAGCAAAATAAGAAAAATTTCAAATGAGAAAAATTATGTTAAAACTGTTGTTAGCTTTCAAAACTAAAAACTAAAACAAAATCACTTCATCTTTTTTATTTACGTATAAAAACATTTCATATTTATTTACTTAGAACAGGTGTCACAAATAAAAAATTAAAAAGTTGACATGTTTTAGTTCATTCATAAGAACCGTATTCGTAATGCATAAAATCAGTAGAAAACTAAATGACACTCTGTCATTTCTGTTCTGTCAGGTGTCATCTAGTTTTCTACAAATTTTATGTGTTATGAATACGGCTCTTATGAATGAACCGAAACATGTCAACTTTTTAATTTTTTATTTGTGACACCTGTTCTAAGTAAATAAATATGAAATGTTTTTATACGTAGAGGAAAATTATGTCAATCAGTAACCAGATAAATGGGAATTACAATATTATTATGGATGCCTTTTTCATATCACTAATAACAGTAACTTTTAAAAATCATTTAAAGAGAAAATGACGTCACTATTTAAAACATCACATTTTTACTCATAACGATATTCTATTTCGATATTTCTTTTCATTATGGAGAGTGAGATTGAGATTTTACTTTCAGATGACTTCAGTTAGTGAAAATAATGTCACAGTAAAAATGAAAATTTTTTTTTAATAAAACTATTTTTCTGTGAGTGCATATAAAATAAAATTTCTGGATTTTGCCAGCACTCAGATTACAATTTTAACTGAAGATGTGCGAATATTTGCATGCAAAATCATAACTGGCAAACTTGACATTAAGTTTGGAAATATATTTATTATATATTGATTGTAAATGTAGTTACTTTTGCTTTTTTTTAAACCAAATCGATCGGGTCTTTTAAACATTTCATTTGTCGAATTCGACGGGATTCTACTCGTTTTATTGTTAAAATGCATTTCCTTTTCCTCAGAGTCTATAAAAAAGCGTTTAAACTAAAGGAAAAATCCGTTTTTGATGAATCTAGTCGGTGAAGAAGTAGCACGTCAAATTGTATATCTTTATTATTCCGTAATTCCAATTTCTCAGAGAGAAATTGCTAATCAATTGGGTATTTCACGCCACTCTGTTTACAATTATATTGATAAACACAAGGAAAATGAAGTTAGTTCATTGCATTCTAAACGGAGTCGTCCTTCTAAAAAACCTCTATCTTTTTTTTTTTTTTTTTTTTCTAATCGGAGGCGAAATTGAATTCTGCAATGCCAGAATCTACATTCAACTTTTTTTTTTTTAAAGCATGGTTTAAAAAAAAAACATTTTGTTAAACAAACTTGGTTTAAACCAAACAACTCTGCCTTCAATCAAAGGTACGAAACCATGGAGGACTGGGAGCAGGAAAACACAAAAGTAAATTTATCATTTAACTACCAAAATCAGGTTTCAAAGGGTTTCCACCAAGATATGACTTGACAGACCAGTTGCATATTAATAAGGGAATCAATGTTTAACTAATCTTGTAATTTCAGCTGCCAACTCAATGAGATGACAGTTTGTGCAGCCGGCTCCTGGCCTATAAGAAGGAAAAAAATTTTTACAACCAAAAATGTAAATGGCTATTGGCTGATAGTGTCAATGAAAATATGCTATAACAGACCATATTTTTGAGTGTCTAAAAACTGTAATATTATGATGTGGTATAAAAGATTAATTTTTCAAATATCACACAAACCTGATAAATTTAGCTAAATTATTAAATTTAATGTATTAAATTATGCAAGTATGTATGCCAATTTTTTTACCCCCAGGAATTTTTATATATATATATATATATATAATAAACTTTCACTTGATTGCTTTTCAATAAAAACTACTAAATTAAATAAAAAGTAGTTTATTTTAGAATTAAGTTGGAAATATGATTAATGTTTGTCAAAAAAATGAATTCAGGAGATTACATATATACAATTAAAAAATAGATTTCACAAATTAAGTTAAAAAAAATTATAAAATCATGATAAAATATAAATATAACATAATAAATCATAACAATAACAAATTAGCAACTAAATGATATCTCAATGTTACTTGGGGCCTTGTCAAACTATTCACATTGTTCAGAAACTTGAGCAAATCACTTTGCGAACACATAAAATTGATGCAGACTAATAAGGTTTTTTTTTCTTTTATATATTAGGATTACAGAGATTAAGATAAAAAAAAAATTCATTTCAAAAATTGCTCGTTAACAATTTTAGGATATTTCAAAAGAAAATTTTTATACATATGGACCATTTCATGAGAAACAGATTAAATTTCATGCATGTGATGCTTACATAATATATACCTATTCCTACATCTAATAAATTGTTAAAATATAAACTACTTATTAAAAATAACAAAGTAATTTACATTTTCATAATATCTTTTTTAATTTGAGAATATAATAACATTGTTAAAACAGTAGTACTAATATGTAAAAAAGAGAAAAAGCTGTTCCACGTGTGATATGGAATGGCCCTTTAGCAGATTTAAAAATATTTATATTTTAAACTCTAGACCTTAGTAAACTGTCTGGTAATAATAATAAATAAATAAAAATATTAGATAATAAAAATATCCACATTTTAAATCCTAGACCTAAGTAATTTGTTCATTTAATGCCATTCCATAAAAAACTGACAAAATATCCTGCATGTGACACATACCATATTTATTGCTTTATAAGTTTTTAATTGCATTTCCTTGCACAGCTCATGCATGTCTCAAGTCCTGCATTAATGTAACAATGCATGTTGCTCAAAATCAATGCATAGAAAGACGATTCAAGTCGGTGAAGTGGTTTATCCACTAAACTCAACAGTACTTTCTATTGCCTCTATTTCTAATACTGCATTTCCGCATAAACATTAATATACAAAATCTATTTATTTAGGTTCCCTCTACTTGCCTTTAAATTTATGACACATATTTGTGAAACAGTTATATCAAGCTATAATATATTTTTATAAAAACTAAAAACATACCTCTATATACTAGAAATAGTAAAGTTGTTTCTAAAATATAAAATAATGTTTGATAATTGGCAAGTAAAAGGGAAAATTTGTAAAAACAGACATAAATACATTATAAACTCAAATGCGGATATCTACATCTTTATATTGTTATTATTTTACAAATCAACAAACTACAGCAAAAGGCGCACACAACAAATTGACCAACATGCTATGTAAAAGATAAATCTTAACATTAAAATTACTTTCACCACAGGGATTTTTTATGAGATTTTTCTTATTAGATGTGGAATGGATATATATATTTCTGTAATAATGTTCTGGCAAATCCTGTAATTTGCGGGACGGAAGTTTTACATTTTCTCTTTCACATTTTAGTCGCCATATACTTTGTGAATCAACCAAATATTTCCACTGCTTGCAAACTAGTCTGCTATTGACTATCAAATCTTTAACGGGCAAATACGATAATATTTCAATTAACAATTCTTCGGCAACTGGGTTATCTGTGAAATCATAAATAAGCGGAACACATTCTTCTTTATCAACAGAATTTTCTCGAGATGTTGAGCTTCTGTCAAATGAATCGATTCGGGACTGAGCAGATCCCATTTTGCAATCGCTTTAACGGATTTTACATTAAAGATGAGTTTGAGATTAAAAAATACTCTTAAGTTGTAATAACAACAATGTGGGATTAGATTACGGGATTACGCCATCTGTTGAAATTGAAAGTTGGGAATTAAAGTCGATTATACAGGAAAAATCGAATATTGAGTTGAATTCAAATTCGAATCACTACTTATTCAGGACAGGGAGTCAACAAGAGTTAATGATTTGTCGCTTCGTCTCGAATACGCCATCTAGCGGAGAAAGTGATGTAACTTTTGGTTCAGGAGAGTGCCATGGAAGCGTACTGAATTACATGTAATTTTAATTTATTCAGAATGATTAGCTTTAGCACTGGAAATACAAAATCTCGAATCTCACGGTGGGCAAGGTTATCTCATTGCTCAATACGGATAACCCCTCCCCCCCCCCTTTTTTTTTCATCAATGGATTTATACGTTTTAGACATGGAAGAAGGAATATGAACGGGAAGGAAAACGCAGCCTTTTCCCCCTTAGGAGCAGGGTGATCGTCGATGCCACCGGATTTCTGTGAGGTTCACCCATATCCCAGCATTCCCTGAGGAATGGCAACTGTTTGGCGCATTTATCGCTTATTTGGCCTTTCTTACACTCAAAGTGATTCCATGGGACGGGTGGGTGCTGATTTCTACGGCGAGAGGTAAAACACATGCCAAGTTATCGCCAATCGGAAAATTCGCCAAGGTTGCCGGCAGTTCAGGGTCACACTTGTCCCAGAATTCTCGGCTTGCCTCGTCTCTCCTCCGTTGACCGGTTTTCCTTCCCGTTTATATTCTTTGTTCCATGGTTTTAGAAGGTTCTGAACAAGATTCGATATTTGACCAATGACCTAAGATACTTAGACACCACATTGGCAACCTTTTCTTAGGTCGACATCTTTGCCTTCCTTCACGTGACGGAGGGCAGATTTAGCGCGGCACGCCAAACCGGTTTTTATCCCGCCGAAACTCATATTGTTATGTTTAACTTGAGTTGATCGCACTTCTGCTTTTCTCTTTGTGAAATCTGAAAGATGCCAATAAAGCGATCACCACCAAAAAACGGCATCTTTTAACCAAAGATGTTGGATTCGAAACCATGCCGAGAGAACAATGGGATGTGAAGTCTACGTATATTAGAAAGTCAATGGATTTGACTATTATTAGAAAATGTCTGTCTAGGTGAATGCGACACAAATTTCTTGTGCACTGTATGTCAAAAACTAACACACGAAGTTTAATAAAATTTTTCGATTGAATTTATATCTTGATATAAATTTATGCTGATTCATTTTTGTTAAAAATCGTCCAACAGGTAGCACTGCTAAGCTACATTTTTCCCTATTTCCACAATAGTTATATCTCACAAATTAATGCGCCAAACTAATTACACATTCACATATACTAATTCACATTCTGTTAAACTTCTACGTACATAAATTCTGATTATGTTTGTCGGATGTTCCTCTCAGCTCGCACAACTATGAAGAAAGTCCGTAATAGTTATAAGAAAAGGGCAGCTGACGTCACTGTGGACGAATTACTGTGGATCTTTAACGATTGACCTGTCCGATCTTTAACGACTGACACTGTACGGATGAGCTCCGGGAATTTGATTGGTTTAAATTTGGCAATGTATAAGTAAGTATGATATGACTGGTCTACGTCGTCAAGATGATTCCTACAATGATCGCTATGACAAAAAATTTAGCGGTGGATTGGTTGACAGAAGTGTTTGTTTGTAAACATGCCCTTTCCTTATAGCTGCCACCACCCATATTATCAGGCGATATCGGTCACCCACTGTGAGGATTGTGTTAATGAACACCAACGCTGTCAATTAACTAAATTAACCGTTTATTTATACTCTATGTACACACTATAATACACTATATACAGTTACAACTCGGATATAGGTGATCCGGTTCAACATTAAATCAAATACAGTAAAAGGTTGGCTGTGTACTGTTCAAATTGCACCTTCTCTCCCTCACTCTACACTCGTTAGATTCACTTTACCGGAGATCAATTCCGAATCTCCCGACACATGCGTTCTCAGCCTACGCTATTCGGCCAAGAGCACTACACACAGGGACGTCCGTATACCCCGACACTCAAGGTCCGAACTCTCAACTGAATATCCCCGTCAAAAAACTGCTCTTCTCCATTCCTGCACTTCCCCAATGGAAACCCCCCTATTCGTGGAAATCCTTTCTTTCCCTTCTTCAATAGACGTCCCAGAAGGTCAAACAATCCCTTCTATCACCATCTTCTTTCATCTTGCTGCACCTGTGCATGTTCACAGGTTCACCCCCGCTTTAGACAAAGAAAGAATGCCACCTTGAAATTTTAGCACACAGCCCATACAATACATAAGATATTAAGATAACAAATAACATAAATTCCAGTTCTACAGCAGATGTTTTCTCAGAACCTGGCAGTTTTGATGTAAATCGCCGAACAGGTGGCGCTGCTATGTTAGAGTTTTCTCTATTTCCGCGTTAGTTATATTTCAAGACTAATATTAGTTCTTGAGATATAGTTATTGCGGAAATCGAGGAAAATACGGAAAGATAGCGTTATTTGTTGGACAATTAACACAAAAATATATTAAAATGAATTTTTTTTTATTGCAAGGTCAAACAGAATATTAAGTTTGATGAAATTCTGTGCATTAGTTATTCAGGTACAGCTATCGCGGAAATCGGGAAAAATGCGGGTTAACAATGCTACTTGTTGGGAGATTTACAACAAAAATTAATCACCATTGACTTATATCAAGATATAATTGAATCAAAAATTTTATTAAGCTCCGTATATTATTTCCTTTTGCAAGTTTTCTCTTTTGATACTTGGACGAAATTAATAATTTTTTCTACCTCTTCTGATAAAGTTTGTGACGACTCCGCGACCGAATGACTAAAATCACCATTTGTTAAAATTTAAGATATTTCCCCACGGCTCTTTGGGAAGATTCGTGATTTTTTTCCCCGACGAACTAGCGAAAATTGCGATTTTTTTCCCGTGATTCCCTGCCAAATTTCGTTATTTTTTCTGCGGCTGATTGATGAAAAAGAAAAAAAAATTCCGCAACCAGATGGCGAAATTCGTGATATATATCTTTTCCGAGTAGGGCGTAGCTAGAAGTGAATAATAGGAGGAAGGGGGGAGGGCTCAAATTTTTTCTCTCTTTCTCTATGACGCAGAAAGATAAATTAGTGAATATTCACACTGTAACTACTATATTTATGCTAAGAAAAGAATACGATGATGAAAAATTCGAGTGTATAGCTAGTGCAATATTAAACAACATGTTAGAGTTGAGACAATTATTTTAGTGACAATTTAGCATCTCTGCAAAACTGTGAAAGAGCCTCAAAACTAAATTAGCTTTTTGAAAAGAATTTCATTTGGATTTTCGGAACTTAAGTTCATTTAGTGACCTTGGAATTTTTTTCCAGAGGGGGCTGAGCCGCATTGGCTGGCGCTGCCAGAATTCGGTTCCATTAAGGGGGCTTTTGAGTTTCTGATAAAGGTGTTTGCCGGTTATTTGAATCGCCGTTTAATAGAATCAGTACGAAATAGAATATTTACTGTATAATATTTAAACTCAAAGAGCATCTGTGTGGCAGGAAATCATCATTCTTTTAGCATAATACGCCTCAGAAAAGTGATTTACTACAAATAACCAATTTTTACTCAACTAATCCACGTAATATGCACTTTCACAGTTTTAAATAGAATTTTCGCCATTTCATTGAACCACTTTATTGGATGAAATCTGATTCAATAAAGCATAAGACTCCGAAATACGCCAAAACGTTTAAATATTAAGATTGGTTTTTTATAAGCAGCAATCATAGCGATCTTTCTTAGCTCTGGGAGGGGTTTTGACCCCCTTCCCCCCTTGGCTGCGCCACTGCTGAGCCGCCCATAGTACTCTCTTAGAGACAGCCTTATTTCCGAGATCGACTGATAGAATTCGGTATTTGTTTTCAGGGGCCTCGCTAAGGGGCGGGGCAGGGGGGAGCCTTCCCCCCCAAACATTCGCAAATGTTGTTACACTTGGCAAATTTACTTAAAATTTTAATAAAAACTGTAATAAATTTTCTATTTTCGATAGAACTTGCAAAAGTTACAACTCTAATTGGGAATATTATTAAACTTTTTACAAATAAAAACTACATTACATTTTCTAAGTGTGGTAACTTGGCAAAATTATAAAACGAGTTGACAAATATCAAAATTTAACTTGGCACTTTAAGGTCTTCTCCCCCACCAATAAAAAGTCTTAGCGATGGCCCTGTTTGTTTTAGATATCTTTTGACGGAATTCGCGCTTCTTTTTCACGATTGATCTACGAAATACTTGATTTGTTGCGTGATCATTTGATTAAATTCATGATTTTTTGCGCAAGTATTTGACCAAATTCGATTTTTTGGGGAGGGAGGGGATTACGATAGCAACAGTTTGACAAAAATTACGATTGCAACAATTTGACAAAATTTACGATTTCCTTTCCGCAATAATTTCCTTTCCTTTAAGCAAAATTTATTATTATTTTTTTTTTCGCTATTGATGGACAGCTTTTTCTGCAACCAATCGTTAATATATGCGACCTTTTTCTTTTATAGTTCCTGAATGTCAAAATTCGAGATTTTTTTCCGCGAATGCTTGATTAAGTGATTTTGTGGAGTTCCCAAAAGAAAAAAGTCGTTTTTTTTACGAAAATAAAAAACATTCGGGAACAAATTGCATGTCTGTGCATGAAATAAATTTGAAAAATTCCATTCAGACAATTTTTTTTTTTTTTTTTAAATGTGGGTTTTGTGATATCCTGCAAAGGGTGATGCTGTTCCGAATTTTCCGAAAAGTTAAGACATTCGTCGATTATAAATAATGTAAAAATCTGTCAGATTCTTCGCAGAAAAAATTTCCAATTTTGCCAAAAGACCTCACGAAAAACTTCTGCAAAATTTCTCAAAGGATCTTAAAAAAAAAAGAAAGAAAGAAAAGGGATAACAGAAAACGAGAATTTCGTCAAAAGATCTCAGAAAAAATCGCAAATTTCGTTAAATGATAAAAAAAAGTGCGAATTTCGTCGAAGGATCGCGGAAAAATCATGAATTTCACCAAAATATTCAGAAAATAACTGGAATTTCGAAAAAAAAAAAAAAAATCGCGAGAAAAACGCGAATTTCGGCAAAGAACCGCAGTAAAAAAGCATAATCAATGCCAGGAGGAGATTCACCCCCTCGGCTATAACCTTTCAGAAAATTTGCTGTGAATTTCAGATTTTTTTTTTTTCTTTTTTACTAAAAATTACAACTGCCCGTACATTTCTAACTTTTTCAATCAAATAAAATTTTGCTTCCTTCCCTCCAAGAAACTCTTGAAATGGAATGTCTTATGGAAAGTAGTGATGAAGATGATTTGGAAGATTTACTGCTATATTTCCTTGTCAATGCTGTACCTGATAACTTTCATATTGGTAGAAACAAACTATAACTAAAGCCCTGGGTCTTTTTTTTTTTTTTTTTGACAACTTGCTTTCTGTTTTGAATAATCACTATATCCTTTATTCAGTAAAAGCATAAACTCAGACAATAAGATGTAGACATTCTTAAAGTCCTTTCTGTTATTATGGATACATTTTCTTCTTCCCTTTTTTAAAGTAAGTATTAGGAATGGACATTATTTAACGTATTAGGATAAAAAACACTGTTACTATGCAGGAACCTAATATTGCGTTAACATGTTACCAAAAAGTCCCTGTTAATTAAATAACATATGGTTTTAAATGGCGGCGTGTTCATTTATTTGCATTATTCAAAAACTCAATTTCGAATCTCTAAAATTGAACAATATTCACTAAAAATGTCCTGAAATGTTTCTTTTGAGACGAGCGCACCTAATTGGCCTTATCTTCATTCTCTGGCCATATGCAACTCTGTTAGGTGTGCGGTGCTTTAAAAAAAAATGTTTTTCATTTCATCAATCCCTAACGCATGAATAGAAACAATTTGCAGCCCAATTAAATGCTTTTTCGACTTGGTGCCTGGTGCTAGGTCACCACCATAACATACTTTTTCCAATTCTGGTGATACAAAGTTGAGATAAACAAAACACATTTGGTGCAAAGTGTTTTAAATTAAAAAAATATGTTGATAATAAATATAACAGAATTAACAATTTTATTTGAGTGAATGACATTTGATTAAAAGTGTTTGTTTATTCTTAATGGTTTTCGGAAGTAATGAAAGAGGAAGTATTAAATGATTTTCAATAGGAAAAGATTCTGTGTTGATATTGGAAGGGTGATGGAAGATACGGAGTGTTAACTCATTTTTGAATATTTAAAAGGGTTATTACTACATGTTCATGGAATTTTTTAGAGAGGGGTGGGGTGTTGTTGGCATTAAAAATCTTGTTTTCCGGCGAAATATTTTTATTTTTGTTTTGCATTTGCGTTAAAAGATTTTATTTCTGTGATTTTATTTCGCTAAAAAAAAAAAAAAAAAAAAAAAGGAAAAAAGAAAGAAAGGAAATGAAAGAAAATAGTCTTCCATAATTTGTGAAATAACTTAATTTTAGTACAGTTGTAATTAATTTGAAAAGTATATTTGTATGAACGAAATTTCTTCGTATGAATTGCATTCGATTAAAAGAATATAATATTTTTGTGTTCTTGTGAAATTAACTTTGAATAGGTGTTGAGTTGCTGGCCGCTATTAAGTCGCGGATCAATTTTTTAAAAAAAATATTTTACAATGTAGTTGAAAAGTGTTTATGAATTCGGTTTGTCTGTCCTTGCTCTAACTCGTGTAAATAGAGTCTGATTGCCATGAAATTGATATATGTATTATTAGAATTTAGTATGGCATGTTCGGTTTCGAGAAGGAATTTTCCAGGACTGCTCAGAAGAATTCCATTACTTTACGGTGTATGTTGAAAAATCACTCGCTGTGTATTTTAATGATATTACAGTATTTACAAAATACTAAAATTGATATACATCACTGTCATGTACTACAAGGTTTTTACTAAAGAATATGGTGTGCATAGAATCTCTATCGCTTATTTATAAGAACATACAAAAGTATTTGGGTATAAAAGAAAATTAAAATTAATTGAATTATTAAAACTATGAACAAAAATTGTTGGAAGCACGTTTTCAATAATGGTATGCATTTTAAAGTTTAACTACTTTTTAAATGTTACTTGGTTTGTACAAATTTTAAATCATATGCAAAGTCGAACAAATGTTCTCAATAATATTCGTCTATTAGCTGAAATTGCTGAATAGAAATTTTCAACTGTGCTATGCTTTTAGCATATTAAATGTAATAAGCACACATGTCTGTAGATCATATACAGTGCTGAAAAAAAATCGTATATTTTAATGACTACTCATGGTAATAACAGAAATCGTGTTTTCAAATGCATTATGTTTTTTTTCCAAATTATTCAATAAGACGCCATCCCACCTTAGTAAATTGTCAAGTTTTGTTATAGCATTCTAATTATGTTGGAAGGTGTTTCATAATTTATACTGTATAATTTTTTTTTGTTAGAAATCATAGTTAAACTCTATTTATTGCTATGCAGGGTGTCTCTTATCATTTACCAATAACTAATTTCTAAACCATTAGTTTTAGCGCTATAGTTCCAATTGTAAAAAAATTTCAAATTTTCTTTTCCTGTGCATATATAAAAATCAATTTACATTATTTTTAAATAGATAGGAAATTACAAACTTTATCCAATGTGTGAGTCCTATAAGCTTTATTTTTTCATGGTCTAACAAGTAAAACAGTAAAAATTTATTCTTGTATGTTTCTGGTCCCAAGATGCGTAGATTTCAGTTCAGACTGTATTTTCTGCATTGTAGGCTACTAAAACTATTATTTTTAGTGTCATTCAGCAGTGGCAGCCCTGTTTTGGGTAAGAATGTAAAATCCCCCCCCCCCCCAAAAAAAAAAAAAAAAATACAAATTTGCTAAAGAAATAATTAAACATACATTTCAAAGATTTTAAAAATTTCCCATTTGAGTAGGTTACAGTGAAAGGTTTAAAATTGTACAAAAATTGACATATTTCAGCAACTGATTTAGATAACAGTGTTACATTCTAGAAAATAAATCCACTAAAAGATTAAATATGAATTTTAGTGATTTTAGGAATTGCCTCCTTTAAGATGGTTAAAGAGCATGTTGAAAATTTTAGAACATTTAACCATATCTCAGGATCCCTTTTAAGTATAAGCTTGAAATTTCAGAAAATAAATCTACTAAAAAAAATAGCTAAATGTGTATTACAGTGATCTTTGAAAATTCCTTCAAAGGGTGGGTTAAAAATTTTAGAACATTTGCTTTTATTTCAGCAGCCATTGTAGTTAGAGGCATGAATTTCCAGATAATAAATTTACTATAAAGTAATTAAACACTTTTTAGTGATTTTAGGTAGAAGCAAGAAAATCAGGATAACAATTCTACTAATAAAATATTTAAACACATGTTTTAATGATTTTAGGAAGCTCCCCAATAGGGATGTTAAAGAAGGATAAAAAATTTTAGCACATTTGGTTATATCCCAGCAGCAATTTAAAGTAGAAGCATGAAATTTTAAAAAATATCTGTTAAAAAATAATATCTATTTCAGCGATTTTAGAAATTGTCCTCTCCTTTATGAGAATTAAACGGGGGGGGGGGGGGGGGGGGGTAAGCAGTTTCTGACAGACACACGAGTTTCAGTTTAATACAAACATGTATTTTATTGATTATAGAAATTTCCACACCTAACGGAGTTTGAGGTTTTGAGGTGTGGTTGCAAGTTCTAGATCATTTTTCCATATCTCAGTAGCTGTTTTAGGTAGGAACCATTAAATTCCTTCTCAACAATTTTAGAAATTGGTCAATAATTATACCACATTTTGCCATATCTTCACAGTACTTTTAAATAAAAGTGGAAAATTCAAGATAACAAACCTACTGAAAGTATTGTTAAATACAGCAGTTCAGCAATTTTAGAGCTATTTTGTCTATTTCTAATAGTCGCCAACATCAACTTTGAACAAGATAATATAAGTTCATAGAAATAAGACAACAATTATCGATATTTGATTAGATATTAAAGAAAAAAAATCCCCCCCCTCCCTTCATTTCATCTTTTTAAATTTATTTCATTTGATTCAGAATTCTTTTAAAGAAAACAACCAATATAGTGTGTGAAAACTGCATTGATATAAATTTTTGAATTTTCATATATTGTCGTTACCATGTTAAACTATCCAATCTGAAAACAGTGTTGCAAGTGGGCAACTTTTTTAAATTTCAGATTTCTTGATTGACACCACTTTTTTGAAATAGTAAAATTTGCCTTATTTAATGTTATTTAATGAAACATTAATTAAGATGAAAACATGGTGAATTTTTACCTTTTCAGAAAAGTGGTGCCAATCGAGGAATTTGAATATAAAAAAAGTAGCCCACTGACAATGCTGTTTTCAGATTAGATAGTTTGACATGGCAGCAACAATATATTTGACTGATATTTTCAAATATTACAATTAAAGAACAATCATCTACCATTATATCAGTCATTTGGCCAAATTGTTCCTTTTTTTAGCTTTTTATCTAGAAAAAAGTATTAAAATTTTCCACATTAAAAACACTTTTTAAGTAGCTGCCATATGTCAATAACAACAAATAAATGCAATTCTGTATTGTTTATTTATAGAAAAAAATTTATAAAAAAATTACATTTTCAAAAAAAAAAAAAAAAAAAAAAAAAAAAAAAAAAATTATGATTTTATTCACATTGTCCTTTTTCTTGTTTATCTTTCTGCATAACGAAACATGTTTCCCATTTAAAGCTGGTGATCTGATTTTAATGATATTCACACTTCAAAAACAACAAAGAAACACAGATAGTACTCTCTTTTTTGTTTGCAATTTTTCTATGGTATGCTTTGTTTGTGTGGTGCTTGAATTTTCCAATAACTTATTATATTTTTATAAAAAATTGTCACACAGCCTAATTTACTTTTATTGGAATTTATTAAAAATTTGAATTAAATTGGATGGACTTTCTCCCCCCCCCCCCCCTCCATCCTGTATTTCAGAATAATATCATTATTAGTGTCTAATTTTTTTTTTTTTTTTTTACACTTTTTTACTTTTTATAATTTGTTATAATACATATTTATTATTTGCATATTTTAGTGACTTGAACAAAGACAAATCAATAAAATATCACTATTATACATGAAATAACTTTATATCAAATAACACTCTAAAGAAATACTTACTATTTAAGTATTTACTAATTGTGTTTTGTTCCACAATTAATTCAACAATAATATTCTGTCCTTGGACTTATGTTCTGTACGGGTAGGGAGTAAGCAGAACTTCTTATCAATAAAATAAGTTGCCAACATATTTCCACATTTCTTTTTATTGGTACACATAGCACTTTGAACTTTGTTTTTCTAACAAGGCATAATATGCTCATGTAGTAAAATAATCATTAATATTTTAAAAATAACTTGATATTTTCATAAATAAATAAACTAAAATAAAGTTAAACTTTTTTGATAAAATGAAAGAGTTACCAAAACACAGTGAAATTTAGTTTGGATCAAAAAAGATAATGATATCGAAAGACAAGCCCCATCTCTCTAGATATATATCTTAAGATATCACCTCCTAAAATGGTAATAATATATAGATACAGTCCTAACCATTCCAAACCATCTATTTCTGTGTGTCACTTTTGAAACTTCTGTTTCTTTGTGAACTATTTAAAAATCAGCATCAGCTTTGGAAATTAAAATATGAAAAAACAAAAAAATAGGAGATTACGTACATGGTTATTCTACTTTCAAATTTAAAATATTTTAAAAAATATATTAGTATTTTCATAGCCCTTTTGTATTATTTATATCGCTTGAAAAATAATTCATTACTAAAATTCACTTTTATGAATTTCAGCTTTTTTCTGTGATGTTTAAAAATTTGCATTGGCTTCGGAAATTAAAATATGTAAAACAAAACAAAGACACCAAAGAATATCTAGATTCATTTTTCTTTCAACAGCTGCAGTCTGTCTTAACTTAATCAGGCAATTTTCACTTTTTTTTTTTTTTTTTTTTTTTCACTGGTTACTGATCTGGAACCAGAATTTTTATTTGAAATACGAAAAACAAATTGCACATTTTAACAAGCATATATTCAAATTTTAAAAGAGGCCATTGTTTTTTTAAAAATAGCAATATTAATCTTTAAAAAAATATTTCTGGAAATCACTTCAGGATTTTTCTGACTGCTTGCTTATAATTTGAAGTTGCATATGGCTAATTTTCTTGATCTGTAACCCTTTTACCACTAAACATCAATATTTTAAATTTAGTGTGAAAATAGTAATACACAAGATTCAGAAGCATTATAACTTGTAGAAACTTTAAAAAGTTTGGACAATAAGAAAAATCAAATACCATCCTGAAATAAATAGCAAAGTTACACTAAACAAACAAACAGATTGACAAATAAACTAAAGTCTAAAGCATTTATTCTAATTTTTATATAAATATCTATAACAATAAAAGTGGTATATTGAAAACATAATGTATAATAAATATGCTATACAGTATAGGAACATTCATCCTAAATGATTGGAATTAAATTAGGAAAAAGATCTGATAAATATTAATCAGAGTTCGAAAGAGGCAGTTAAGTGGAGTCCTTTAAAAACAATAATTCATCATAAAAAATCAAAAATTTTCATATCTAATTGCAACTATTTCAAATCACAGATGTTGTCATCACACAACACATATGTCAAACTGGCACAATATGACATTTTTTTCATGAAAGGATTATGAAGAGTCTCAGTTAAAAATAGTATTCTGGATAACAGATTTCCAGATAAATGGTTGCATATTGCATAAAAAAAATTAACAAATAACTAATTAGAAATTTATAAATGACAAAAAATATTTTTTTTACAAATAACAAACAGTTATATATATTTTTAAATATCACAAATTTAAGTATATATGTATATTTTTTAACAATATTGCAGCAGAATTATTTAATACACAATTCTACAAATGCTCCAGTTGTTTTGCTCCCATGATGCCCGCAGCCAAACACACGTTCACTTTTATGACAAAAGTGAATGAAACAAACTTCAGTAACTTTATCAAATTGATGTGTTATCTAAATAACAAAAAAAAAAAAAAAAAAAAAAAAATTATTGCTAATAAGTAAAAATAAAAATAAACAAATAACATTAATACTTATGATATGTTATAAATGAAAAACATTTATTAATACCAAAGCACATTTTGAGAATTTGGTACAAAAATAACACAAGGCAATTAAAATAGTGGTAAAAAATATGTATGTTTCTGAACAGTAAGAATAAATTATAAGCATTAACTCAGCAATAGTAGTTGTGTATCGGTCTTCCTGCCGCCCATATAAATGATCTTCACTTAACTTTTATCTTCTTAGAAATTCAATGAAGAATTACCACCAGCTGACAATAAATGTTCCTTCACCACTATAGTAAAGTAACAATACATCTCTGTCTTTTCTTATGGTACAATTTACAAGAAACATTGAAACTGGTGGAAAAGTTAATTTTTATTTTTTTCAATTAATACAAACCTTATGAATAAAATGCATAGTTTAAGTAAAATACAAATGTATTTCTTCATTGAAATGTAGTATTCATATATTAAGTGAAAAATGTTTCTTATTTTACATTTTCTGCATGCAGGGGGCAGGCAATTATTCTTGAGTTAATACAATTAACTGAACTGAATGTTACACATCATTGAATAGTATTAAGAAAGAAGTAACTTTTATATTTGAGTATATTGTACAAAAATGACATGCAAACAGAATTTGATTTGTTCTGATTAAAAGACTGCATGAAAAAACTTTCAAAGTTTTTGAAAAATATGTTGTTTAGCACGTGGAGAAGTTCCAGATCCAATTAAAATAAGTGTTAGTTTTCATTTCAAAAAGAAGACATTGTCTGATAATAATCCAGCAGATTTCTTGTCTTGTTAGTTGTTTTATGACTGTTATTAATAAAAATATTTTGTAACTGTGAAACAAGAGATTTTTTTTACATCTTAAACAGTGTTGTTCCATTTAACTTTTTTTATCTAAATATGAGTAAAAATAACCTATTTTATCTGAGAGAGTATATAATAAACTTTTAAAATTGCTATTGGAACTTGATTTAATGTTATTTTTATGCCTGATAATATTAGTTGCCAAAGTTGTATCAGGAATCTTGGGAAATGTGGAAGAACTTTGGCAATTTGTACTTATGTCCTTTTCCTACATTCTTTCATACTATTTTCTTATTTTATTTATTTTTTATTTTTCTAGATGACACATCTGCTCCAGAACCGAGCAAAGTGTAGTATTAGAGGAAGAAGCAGAACCTGCACAACATGCAGAACACAAATAATCTGAAGAATTAGTACAGGACATTGTTTCTCAAGATGGTGATTTGTCAGTAATGACTGAAAATATCCAATAATCGTTTCATACCTTTTATTGTATGGAAAACACAATGATAAACCTACAAATAAATCACTAGTGGTATTAGTTTTTGGCTTATGCACCACTTCACTTCCGGCAGACATGGATCATTAGATTCCCCTATTACTACTCTTCCATTAAATAAAGGATTTTTTTCTTGTGCTTGATATCTTAGGTTTTTGTGCTATCGGCTCTTTGACTATTAGTCCAAGATGGTAACAACTTAATACAATTGAAGGTTGGTATGTTTATGATCATTAAGTTCTAGAAAAACAAGAGTGTGAAACATTATGACGCAAAAATTCCCCTTTATTACAGATATGAATAGAGTATGAGGTGTCATATCTTAGAATGAAAGACAAAGGGCAGAGTTTCTATTTTCTTAATGTTCCAGATGAAGTATTCCTCAATGAAGTTGATGTTGTATACATTGTGGAACCTACTTACATAGAAAATAAAAGAAAATTTTAATTTTATGACTAGAATATTCAAATTTATTCCAACTGTTCTTTTATTTCTATTCTTTTGTCATTGAAATGTATGAGTCATGATTTGAATTTTGAAGCTCAATTTTCCTGTATTTTTTCACTGTTTTTAGACAGTTGGCAAAATTGTCTAATTTCCCAGGTAACTTTGAGAACAAAATTTAAGCAGCAAATAAATAAATAAATAAATAAAATAATAAATAAATAAATAAATAAAAATAAAAAAATTGGTGAGCATACATAAGTTACCACACATTCTTAAACTGGAGTTCAAGACTAATGCTTTAAGATGATTTTGAAGCATTATTAAACATTATGAGTCATAAAAAAATAGGTAGTGTACCAGGGAGAAAAGTGGCACAGTAGTCCTGATTTATGGTATTTGTCTTTATTGATCACCCCTATAGGATATGATTTAAATTTTGCAAACTGAATTTAAATCTTTCAATTAACACTGAAAAATGGCATAAACAAACAAGATTTTTAATAAGTATTTGAAAAAATTAATTTATTTTTTGGAAAAATTAAAATAGAAAAACTGAAATTGGATGCCTGAAAGCATGAAGAGAATATGATAATCAATAAGGCTAGAATAAGAATAATGATAAGCCTAATGATGTAAACAGCTTTGTGAAAACATTTGTTGTTCTTAAACAAGTATAAAACATATAGGAAAATATATCAATTTATGAAATGAATATGATGGAAAATGAAACAAAGGAATGGTAAACATATACATTACAAATAATTTATGTTAAAAAAAGCTATGTACAGCAGACTCCCTCAAATCTACACAGCTTGGGACAAGAGGTTGTGCGGATTTCTGGTCAGTGCTTTGTTTATATTTTTTAAAAAGTAATTTGAATGTAATTAATAATGAAATCAAAAGTATAATGAATGCTTACAATATACTAAAATATTAAATAAGTAATAAACTAAAATAATAAAAATCTAGATAATTTTTAATATGATTAAAATACTAAAAGCAAAGGTCAAATTAATAATCAATAATGTACACTTAAATATTCATTATAAAGATGAAATGTTTTTTTCTAAATTATTCAATGAAACTTGCCTCATAATGGCACATTACTAATTCATATCAGGATCATAGAATAACGAAGCTTTATTTCAGGTTTAGCCAGACTTAATAACTAAAAAAGCTTGATTAATACATAAATATATTTGGTAAGATTGTGATTACCAATGACATCAGCAATATCTTGATTTTTTTCAGAAATAAATTATTCTTTCTTCATGATAAAGCATGAATTCAATAACCTTAACAAAAATAACATATTAAAAAATATATGGAATTGATATAAAACTAAAAAAGGTCAAATTTTGCACCTAAATCTGAACTAAATGTTTCATTGTTTATATCCACAAATTATGTGCGGATTTTAGAATTACGGATTTGAGGGAGTTTACTGTATCATAGTCCAAATAAAATACATAATTACCAATTGTATAAATTATGGATCAAACAAACATGCTTGGATTGAGAAAATTTAAAAATTGAAGTAAAATGCTTACTGTGATTTATTAAATTATCTTTTATTAAATATAGTTTATGGGTTCAAAAAAGATTGATCCATGGGTTATACATCGAAAATTACGTTCTTTTTTTTAATACTAAGAGCTTACTTATAAACACCAAATTAATCATGTAGCCAATACACACTCAAAATTTAATATATGTGTTTCAAAATTTTGAATAATATAAAAAGTATTTCCTTAATGTAGCAGTCCACACAATTATAAATAGATCAAAGTTGCAATTATGATTTTGCCAAAGTCATCACCAAGTTTATACAGGTATTATATATGTTATACATACATAATAGTGTTAATTCTTTAAAAAAAAAAAAAAAAAAAAAAAAAAAAAGCCATTGGGGGAATTTTTCAAAAAAAAAAAAAAAAAAACAATATTCTATAAGAAAAGGCAGATTTTTTCAAAAAATTATTTTAAAAAAAGGTTAAAGTTTTTCAAAAAAAGGAAAACTATTCTAAAAAAAGGGGGCACAATTTTTTTTTTCAAAAAGGGCATTCTTGTACCTTGTTCACAAAAAATATTTTGAACTGGTATTGTTTAGAGTTCTCTAATAGAATTTGTGATATTTTTCCAGGATCAATCGAATTGCCATATTTTGTATCATCTATGGTACTTTTCAATATGTACTTTAAGTTTAAAAAAATTCTTAGTAATAAATATTAACTTTCACATTAACAAATTCCATACAGTGAAACAAAATCGGAATATTGCAAAGTGAAAGTTTGTGCAGGTTACTAAACTTAGACTAGCAGTTTATACAAAAATAAAACAAAAAATGTACTTTAATCTACATTGAACAAGAATGGAAAAACAAGCTGCTTACTAAATGCCATTGTCCTCCAGCCCAAAGTTTTTCAACAAACCAAAATTCAAAAGAATCAATTTTTTCATGGTTTTTATTATAAAGTATAACTTCAAGTTCATATACAGCAGCAGAATCAAAACGAGCAGCATACCTTAATAAGAAAAAGAGGAATTATAGTTTAATTTATTTGTACATGAATACACTTATGATTCAGGCATAAACATTTAAATGTAACAAAATGAATTTAATGTAGATTAAGAATGAAAAAAATGTTTGTAAATCTTAAAGTATTTTTAAAACATAGAATCCATTTTGCCATAATTATTTATGTTTTCATCATTCAAAAATATCTGAAGTCAACAAAGACATTGTTGATGCAGGGCTAGAAATTGGGAATTTTAAATAAAGCATCAAAAGACGCTAACATTTTTTTTTTTCCCTAGGCACCGAAAAGCATTTCATGGTTGCAATTTTATGTTGCATTTGCATCACATTTTCTTATTTCTTTTTGCAACCATGTTAACAAAAATATTGTTTCTATTTTTATGTGTTAAGGGCAGGGTGTATATATATTAAACACTTTATCTAGATCTTAATCACTAAAACAAAATAAAACCTGGCTTTTTATAAAAATGTAAAATCCGATAAAATTACAATATATGGATTTTAGAAAAACGTTTACCGAACTCTTTTTATAAAGCTAATATGAGTACAAAAATAAAAAATACAAACAAAGAGTACAAAAATCAAATTGAAAAATTAAAATGATAATTATTAGTCTTTAAAATCATGTCTCCTAACTTGGCTGTGTGTTACATATAAGTATTATAAATTAAAGGTCATTCCAAAATTGAAATCTTTCACTTGGGATCCATATAATTTCAGGGATGTAGATTTAAGGTCAATTTTATCAGTCAGTGATATAGTCAGTGTACAAAGCCAGTTTGACAAGAGCATGGGAGTTTTAAACCATGCTTTCGAACAATGTGCGCAAGAGTTTGAGGGACACATGACTGTAAGGTCAAATTTATCAGTCATTGGTTAAAGTGAAATCAGCTTAGAAGTGATTGACAAATGTAAGGGTGTCTTAAACATGTGCTACTGTCTAGTATTTTATGGAAAACTTGTGTTCTTCAAATTCATGCAGCAGCAGAAAAAACTTACACTAAAGTAGGAATAAAAACGTCTGTTTAAAAAAATTAAAGGGAAAAAAAGCTAGGAATGAAATTTGACAATTAGGTATAATTTTGGGGTCGTCAAATACAATAATTTAGTTGCATTTGGTGACTGATGACTGCTAATTTCTAACCCTGCGTTTACGACAGTGAGCTTCAGCTGAACAAATACTTTATATAATTAATGTAAAAAACCTTCAAATGGGTAAAAGATTGCAGAATTCTATTCTTAAAAATATGTCTTTTTTATTCTAGATAGAAGTCTATGAAATTGAAAATATTTCAATATTTGTCTATAGACCCAGTATATAAACTAGATGTACCACTACAATCAAGTTTCTGTATTTTAGATAAATTAATTAAAAAAATCAATTATAAGTTCCAGCTGATAATCAGACTATAGTACTTCTATTTATTTTTTAATTTTTTAAGAGTTGGTAATTATCATTAGTTGTGGCAGGAAAATAACTTATTCGGTTGTAAATGTTTATTTATTTATAGTAAAACCTGTAAAAATGGAAAAACTAGGAATCAGAAAAAATCTCTATTTTAAACTTGATTCAGTGTAAAATTTAATAAATTAATAATAAATTATTAATTTATTAAAACTAATAATTTATTATTAATAAATATTTATATAATATATTCTATTTTTTTTCTTCCTCAATTTCTAGAGAAGAATTAGCATATAGAAGTCGAGTAAAAAATAATTTTCAACCTATGAGCTTTTATGTTTTGAGTAAAAATCAGTTAATCTATGAACTTATTTATAAGCACAGGAACTTATCAATTATATGTGCTAAATTAAAACTGCATATTAAGATATTAAGTTAGTTGTAAAAAATATAATAATCAATAAAAATGCTTAAAACTGTAGTTAAAGATCATTTTTGACCTTGAATAAAATTTTGAGACAAGACAACATTGTCAGTTTGCGTTAAATAAATAACAAAAAATGAGACAAGAATAAATAAGATACCAATACAATATAGAGATCTAAAAAAGAGTTGGAACTTGAATGCATTTATGTCATACCTAAATTTAATAAAAAGGGAAATAAATATTAAAAATGATTCTGTAGACATTAATTATAAATAGCTTTAAAGCTTCAGCATTACAAAGTATCAATCAAAGCTCAAACTTAGGAATATTTTTTTCTCCTTTAAATAATATATATGTATTGTATAAAAAAGGTATTTAAAAAAATTAAAGAAGAAATTCTGCTTAATATATTAGGTGAAAGGCTATTAATATAATAACATATCTCAAGAATGATAAAGTAATTATAAAGAAAATTATGAAAGAGATAATGTTGCAAGAATTACAATCAACACCAATGCTGTAGTCATAAAAAAATCCAGAAGATATATGCTATAGTATTATTTAAGAAACAGGGGATACCTTCTTTAAAAATTCCAGAGGGTGTATGGCTATAAAACCATAAATATACAACATCCCTAGCCAACACCTAATATATGCTTAGAAAAATTAAGATTCTTAGCATATCAATGAACCAATTGAATTTAGTTTGCTTCTTGCTTAATGATGAGTATTATTTAAAACTAAGAAAGGTACATATTTTGAAACATTGAACCAATTAATTGTATCAAATAAGTTATTCAAAACGCTTGACAAAATAAATAAATAAATATATAGAATATTGCTTCTTATATATCGATAAGAGAATCGAATTGATGAAAACAAAATACAATTCAAATTCTTTACATTTGAAATGTTTGAAACTTATTTTAAGTTTTTGGGATTGTTGTGATATTTTTTAGAACTTAGCTTACAGAGAAATACAAATCAGCTCCCTTTTCTGAATCTATAATATTGAAAGGAAAGTTTTAAGAAACCGTTAATTTTTTTACAGAACTGAAAATAAAATTTTCATTGTTTGATTGAAAAATTACTTTTTACTAACAGAGTTATTAAATTTATTAGAATTAGGATAAAAACAGAGAGAAAATTTCAATTCATTCAAAACAAAATACAGCGTAAAATAAAAAATGAAAAACTTATTTGAATATGATTTACCATTCTCCAATACAAATATTCACCAAATTATGATGCAATAGATACTCTTCAATGGGATGTTTAGCTAACTCAATACATTGATATTTCTGACAGGGAAAATAAGAAGTGGTAAAACAATTTTGAGACCCTAAAATAAAATAAAATTACTTGATATAAAAATAGGTCATAAAAAGACACAAAGTAGTACATTAGAGGCAATTATACTAGGGTTATAGTGAAGTGAATAATGATGATTTTGGTTGAAAATTAAATATTTGGCATTGGTTCTGAATAGTGAAACTGAATAGTGAATATTTGATCAGACAAATTATTATTCTGCCAAACAATTTTAAATTTCAGGATTTCAAAGTTTTTAAAAGTTTAGATTTTAAAACAATTTTACATCACATTTATCAAAAATACTTCCATTTTTATGACTAAAACCTCTTTACAAGTAAATGCTACACCAAAACAAGATGAAAAAATTATACGCATCAGATATAAGTAATGAAATATTTTCTAAAACTAACAGAATATTATTAAAAATTTTCATTTTTTTTTCTCCTAGAATTAAATTAAAAACCCTTCCTGTAAACAAATTCTTTTGTGTATCTCTGAAAATGAATGATTCCTTAATATATAAAAAACATATTGTAGTGAACTTAAGGAAGCCTTTTTGATTTCATCATTTATAAAATATATAATATCATAAAAAAAAAAAAAAAAAAAAAACTGCAAATGACTTTCCCCATAGATCTTAATGTAATGAAAAGGCTACTTTATCCTGTAAACCCGAGATAGCGTGTTTCATCCCACCTCAACCTCAATGATGCGTATCATTTTCATTAGGTGTGAAGTGTTGTAATACCATTAAAATGCATTGGAAACAGTTTTCCTTGTAAATTTTGGCCAACACCCATTTTTGAAAAATATTGGGTGGGCTTAAAACAGTTTTAATAAAATGACAGCTGCTATGTTGAATTTCTCATGATTCCTGCAATAGCTCTATCTCATGACCTAATTCATGCATTTACACAAATAATTTCAGATTTGGGTATAGCTTGATAAATATTATTACTGTTTATGCTTTGATATAAATCGCTCAACAGGTGATGCTTTTATGTTGCAATTTCCCAAATATCCACAATAGTCCTATTTCAAGAACTAATGCACAGAATTTCATAACTTTAAAATCCTAAGGATGAGCATAGGATGATCATTTACCATAATTTCTAAAAGATAAGCCACACTAATGAAAAATGAGTGATAAAAATTCAATTTTCATCAGATAAGCCATATCAGTGTATAAGCTGCAGATTATACGCCGCACAAATAAAAATGTATTATCTCTTAAATAGAACTATTTTGCTAATTAATTTAATACCAAGCAAATGAAAATGCATTCTTTAAATATATTTAATGAAAACAAATATTTTTATTAAATAATAAATAAATATAACTTGCCAATATTTATCTATATTGTAATTTATTTATTAATGCTGAATTAATACACTTTCTTTTTAGGTATGCCCCAGTATAAAATTGAAAAAGAAAATAGATATAAATTACTAAATGTATATTTAAACAAGCTGAAAAATATTGATATAAATTTTCACTGGAGCAATAATCCTGACTTCAAATGAAATTGAATTACAAAATAAAATAATAAATAAATATTAAATATTGTGTTGGACAATATAATGCAAAAAGAGATTGCGCTTATTAAGCACAACTATCTTTTGTACTTCAACGTGACCTTGACTGGATGGCAGAAAGAAAACTATTTTATAACTACTGCTTCAAAATTCATTCTCTCACTCTCATTATTTCATTGTTTTAGAGCTGAAAGTGCGATAAAAAAAAACCTTTTAACCCTTCACCCAAAATGCCCTTTTGTAAAAATGGTTGTTGAAATCGGTCGAAAACTTGTCATTTCTCATGCAATGTTGACCTGAAAGCAGATAGGCTAAAAAATTAAGAGACTGATGAAAAGACACATAAAGGTTTTTCATTCCCATAATCTGTTTCCTGATGAAATATATAAAAAATATATTGATTTAAAATTAAAACGAATTTTTCAGTATCTTTTGATGAAAAATAAATAGATTAAGAAAAAGTTGTATATTTTCTTTTTCTTATTTTTTTAAAAGCACTTCTTTTTTCTTAGTATAGATGCGCAAGTGGTCATGTAAATAAGATTTCTGACAAAATTCCCTGTTGCACAATTCAATTCTTTTTTTGGTATGAATGTGCAGGTGGGTATAGAAATGAAATTTCTGAGAAAGTTAATCACAGGAGACTGGTTTCTTGTTGGTTTGAAGGAAACAGTCAGTATTTAAATTAGATTGCTCTGACAATGTGTTGTTACACACCACACACATGAAAGGATTCTCTTTAGTATGAACGCTTAGGTGAATAATTTTCTATTCAGATATACAGTTTGCATATACTTTCTGGGATATGAAAGACATGTAATATTGACTAGTGTTGGTATTCTTAAACTACATATAGCCAAAAGACATTTTTCATTGTGTTCGTAAAGACAAAAAACATTATGACATCACATGATAAGAGAAAAATTGTTATCACGTGATCAATGTCCTTTCATAAATTGATAAAAAAATAAATAAATAAATAAAGAGAAATCATTTTGATTCCAAATCACTTCAATAGTTAGACTTGATGATTTTATACTTTTACATTAAAATGAATCAGAAAATGTGGCAAAAAATTTCATGTTGTTAAGTAATTGATTTGAGAACTGCTTTTATAAGAATATCTAAAATTTTTACATTTTAAAAAGAATTAAAAGTGACAATGAATATGAATAACATAGATTTGGCAGCAAAGTTAAATGTTGCTATTATTGTGAAACATTGAAAATCAGAATATTTAAAAAAAAAAAAAAAAAAAAAAAAAAAAAAAAAAACCCTAGAAAACCGAATTTTATTGAAACACCATCCTTAAAGGCTGTTATGAAATTTAAGCTTCTTATTTTCTGATACATTTGCAAAGATATTTTTGTTTGTAATGCATAAAACTTCCAACTGTTAGAATTCATATACCCAAAAATTGGACGGCATTTTTTCTTTTTTTTTATAAAAGCAATGAATCTTCCAAAAGAAGCTCTGAAAGATGTGCTTTAGTGTCTAAAAGATGAACTATGATATTGTAGATTTGATGGCAAGGATACGCGAAACACGATTTCATTGCAACAAAAGCAAGTTAAAAGAAACCATGTAACTTTTTCATTATTACTACAGATGCTGTGTTACAAAAATGGCCCTAATGGCACAAGTCTGATGATTTAACGCTTACATTTTTTTGTAAGCATAATTAAAGAATACAATACACTTTAAGAAAGCCTTGCATTTGAAAATGTTACAGAGCATTAGAAGTCTGAAATAATTTTGGTCCTTAGCGCGGTCGTGTAACAATTAAGTGGGTAATTGACTCGGAGCCAGATGTGATATGATTTTGAGAAAATCTCTTGTTACATAATGCACAAGAGAAACATCTTTCTTTGGTATGAACGTAAAGGTGTTGTGTATTGAAATGAGATTCCTTTTTTTGTTGCACACGTCACAGGAGAAAGATTTCTTGTCGATAAAAAGGAATAAATAAGTATTTAATATAGATATAATACTGCACCTAAATTATGACTGCAAATACATCAACAATTTGTAAGAAAAATATTTTATTTCTTTATTATTATTATTTATTTATTTATTTATTTATTTTTTATGGTGGAACAAAATAGAAATGTGTCTGTATTATAGTCGATATTTTTATAGAATTATTTTAAAATGATCAATTGAATTTTACCCCTAAGTTTCATTGATATTAACTGGCAGTGTGAATTGTGAATTTATCAATAAAAGACAAAAATATCTTTTATTTTTTAAAATATAAACTAAATTTCTTGTTTGTCGAAATTAAAAAAAAAAATAAATTAATAATACATTTTTCTCTTCACATTTTAAAAATCAAATGTTATTTCGAATTTTTTGAAAATGCACCAACTTTTTCTTTATTGATTTCGGAAAATTTAATATATTTTTATTTTGCAGCTTTATGCAATATTTTGCTTGCAAGACCGTGTTAGAAATAAAAAAGTTCATTGTATAGGCTACATCGGCATGTAAGCCGCATGTGGAAAAAATTAACTTTTAAACACATATAAGCTGTGGTTTATCTCCCGGAAATTACAGTAATTTTGGCACTGTGGTAGTGAATTTTGAAGTATTAACACGCATGAGATAGAAGAATGTTTTGGGATCATCACATTCGACCACTTTTAATATTTTATTTTGATGTATAATTAATAGTATCAGCAGCTAAAATTTATTAACAATGTTGTTATGTAATTGAAAATTGTAATTTATTTACCTACTTCAAAAGGTACAAGATCACAACTAACAGGTGGACTTTCAATGGTAAATTCTTTACCATCAGATGTTTTCCAGCCCTCAAGTTTATCTATTAAAGAAATTATAGGAATTTAAAAAAGTAACAATACACTAAATGATGCTTTATCAAATAAAGTAAAGATAACAAAAAGCATAAGTGCAACCTTTTAAAATTATAATAATAATTATTAAATAATTAACACACTTTTATTTTAAACATAAATCAGAAAAATAAAATAAAGAACTACATTGTTACTAAATTAATTAAGATTAAAAATAAGAGTTTATGCATATTATTTAGGAATGATTAGTTAAATTAAAAACTAAAAATATACACAAACAATCACAGATCATATAAAAATTCAGAAATTTATTCTTTGCATTAGTACTAATATTTCAATCAAAATAAATTTACATGGTAGCTTGTATTCTGAAATCAGCAGAACAAGATCCATGAAAAAGCAAAAAAAAAAAAAAAAAAAAAAAAAAAAAAAAAAAAAAAAATTAGGGGGCAGGGGAGGGCATTTTATTAAAATCATACAGTAATGAATAAACAATTTTAATGTTAATCATGATATATATATATATATATTTCATAATGTTTAAGCATTTAAAGTCATCAAGAAAAAATAAACTTTACTGTTTTTTCAAAATCATCAAAAGTAAGGGGGGGGGGGATAATAACAGTTTTAAAAATGGAAGGACCATGATTCTTCCTAATTGTATTCCTTACTGGTTTCCACGTATCCTGACTTTTGAAATCAAGTTTAATCTGAAAACTATATCTTAAAAGCACCACACTGCTTGACAATTTCTAAGGAACAGAGACATTTAAAAAAAATAATAATAATAAATAATTAGAGGCAATGACTGAAGAAATAAAACTAGTTATGTATGTAATAGAGGGGGAGTGTTGTATTTATCATGTAAAATGGTAGAGATGGGAAAAAGGTAGAATTTTAAGACAAAAATCAAAGTTGGTATCAGTGGCATAGTTAGTGGGGGGGGGGGGGGGCGGAGGGAATGGTCTGCCCGGGGTGACACCCAATCTTTAATTTCAAATATATATGTATATATTCATATAAGATTTTGGAAAAGAATTCTGAAATAAAATGAAATTTCTAGTGCATGACACAATAGAGTTAATTTTCTTTTCTTTGAGAATGTGAAATTTTATACAGAATGGTTTGTCTAAATAAGATATGCACCAGGGAACAAAAACTAACCTGTCCAACGAGTGTGTAGCAAAAGCAAACTTTAAAAGAAAGAATTTTCCTCTACATGTAAACATCACAACAACATTGATTTATGTAGACTATGGGTTAAGGCAGCGGTTCCCAAACTTTCTTGGTATGCGACCTACCTTTCAGTAAAAATAAATTTCGCGACCCATCCAAGATAAAATTGTATATCAATATAGCAATTTTAGTACGATCGCTATACGCTCGCCTATCCTATTCTATGAAAAACGAATATTTTCATACGGAAGATATATTATCAACAAAAACAAGAATCGGTAATCTCAATGTGTGTAAGTGAATAGTAATTAAAACAATGCACAAACTACAAAGATAGTTAAAAATACGCTTAATTATTATGAAAACATAACTTTATAATCAATGAGATTTCTGGTACTGATGTTTATATGTGGAAAGATATATTAACTCGAGATTTGTCCCTGCACTTGTTTTTCAAAAACAGCAAAGTAGAAAAAGCATGTTCTCATAAGCACGAAGTGTTGGATTTCATCAAGGACCTCAAACCTGATTTAAACATTTCTAGATATTTTGTTCGTATGTTAATCTAGAAGCAAATTAAGGATTTTTCCCTCATTATTATTTTCTGTTGAAATTATTATATCTGTTTATATGAAATAAAAGATATATTTTGATGATGAACCTCGATTGTTCCGCGACCCACCAAAACATCTGCCACGGCCCACCAGTGGGTTGTGACCTATAGATTGGGAACCGCTGGGTTAAGGAATAAATTGCTCGTGAGTTTTTTTTTTTTTTTAATGTAGGAGGACAAAGGGTAAATAAGGAATGATATAGTCATTTGTTATAATAATGTAGAATCAGGATTGAAAAAATATGACATATCAGCTGGGGGTAAGGGGGGTGACATCATGGTGGTTGGGAATGACACAATTTATATCCACCCTAGGTGTCACCCATCCTAACTGTGCCACTGGTTGATATAGTAGGGTCATTCCACATGAATTCAACCAATGGGTGTTGCATCATAGTCACAGATTTTTTTTTAAATTTTATCATAGATAGACATAGTAGTGAAACCCTCAAATCTGAAATTTAAAAGTAATTTTCACAATATTGGCCGAGATATGGCCATTTGAAAACTGGCCATTTTTACGAAATGGCGGCCATCTTGGAATTGTATCACTGTCTAAATATGGCCATAACTTGACAACTAACGGCTCAAAGTTTATATATCTGGTACCAATTTGAAGCTATTTGTACAAAGAATGCATATTGCACATCAAAACAATAATACATTTTTATTTCTTTACTTTTTATTGTGTGCAAAGTGAAAATTTCACCCCCAAAAAGGGCAGATTGTAATGGCTCATAAAAAAAATGAATCATCATGAATTTTTCTGAAACTTGGTAAGAACATTGCTCCATCTGTGTGCTTTAAATAAAATAAAAATTGGAAAGGTAAAATTTGTTGTTTTAAAATAAATGGTTTTTTACACATAAGGTGTCATTAACCAAATAATGATCATTTTAGAATCTGTAAGCATTCCTTATTCAAAAAATAATAGTTAAAATAAAATTTTCTAACATCTAAATTAATGTAAAAGTATATTCAAAACCTCATTTGTACTAATTTTGTAGGAATCTGCCCCCCAGCCCCCCTCCCCCCCCAAAAAAAACTTTAGACAATTGAAAAAATTTTACACTGAAAAAGATAAGAAAATAATTCAGGACTATAATGTATAGTTATAAAATAACTATAAATGCAATGCATATATATATGATAATTTACTTCACATATAGGGGCGAGTGGGGTGGAATGGGACAGTAGGTTTTTCTCTTTATGTATCATTTTAAATATTTCATCAATCACACATTAGGTGAAGTAATGGTACCCCAATCTTCAGTTTAAAAAAGTAGCTGATTTACATAAGCTTGCAATTATATAAAGAAAAAGATTATTTCAAAAATCAAAAGTAAATTTAGTTCATATACTTTCTACGCTTTCTGTATAATGGTTTGATTATGCATAGATATAACAGTTTCTCTATATATGGAACATTATACTGTAAAATTAGAGAGGTAAAATTTGTTGTTTTAAAATAAATGGTTCTCTACACATAAGGTGTCATTGACCAAATAATGATTATTTTAAAATCTGTAAGTATTCTTAATTTAAGAAATATTGGTTAAAATGAAATTTTCTAGCATCTAATTAAAGTATTGTGTGTATATTATATAATTCAATAAAGAAATATCAATTTGCAGTTATTTACACTAAATATTCATTTTTACAGCACTTTTTATTTCATTTCATTCAAAATATGATAATATAATTCACAAAACATATTTACATAAATATTTTAAATACCTTACTATAGAATACATGAAAAAAAAAAGGCACATAATATTTTCTCCAGAAATGTTGAAGAAATACTAGCTGTAAATTACAGAGTTGAATTATTCAATTGTGTAATTTAAATAAAATAAATATATATAAATGAGTTAATTGAGTTGACATTTGTTATTTTTTGTTCACACTGAGTTAAAATTTATATGAACAAAAATCTAGATACGATGAGACAAAAAATAAATAAATAAATAAATAAATAAATAAATAATAACAATAATATAATACAAATCCAGGGCAAAACATTGAATATCATGAGAAATAAGTCAAAGTTTAAACGTACACATGGAACAAATCTAGACAAAATAAGAACAAAATATTTACTTACATGCATATAACTTTATAATATAATAGTTTTTTTCTTCAGATTTAAGCTAAAAAGGATTTAATCAGTTTTAAAGTTTAAAAATAATGCTTGAATTGTTCGAGTTTCCTCTGGTGCAACAGTATATGTTCTTCCTGTAGCAGTTACAGGAATAGACACTTCTTTTATTATTTGTTCTTACAGAATCAAACAAACATCTGAGGATTTTGGCCATGAATATGAAGAATTAGCGCCATGAGGATACATGAACATAATTTTATAGTCGGTAAGTTCTTCGCAGTAATCTAAAATTTTCCCAATCCACTAATTTATCCCATATACACATGCAATATATTGTTCACTTTTAAATATCAATGGTCTGACAATTTCATTGATTCCCAAAGAAGCAATAAATTTTGTTGATGAAATGTCTGAAACCCTGGAAACCAGCATTTGGCAATCATTGATTGGTACAAAGCAATGACTCAGTCTTGTTTCTATGATTGTATCTGCTTTTGCATACCTATCTGCTAATTGACTGTTTGCGGTTTCAATTTCAAATTTTGTTATAAAAAACTTTCAATTCTTTTAACAGATTCTTTTGCAAAATTATAGAGATCAAATGCATTTAATACACCATCTTTACATGGACGCTGAAGACTTGAAATAATCTTTTTCTTCATATAATTGCAAGCTTATGTAAATTAGCTACTTTTTTCAACTGAAGATTGCAGTACCATTACTTTATCTAATATGTGATTGATGAAATATTTAGAATGATACATAAAGAGAAAAACCTATTGTTCCATTCCACCCCACTCGCCCCTATATGTGAAGTAAATCACCATATGTATGCATTGCATTTATAGGTATTTAATAATTATACATTATATTCCTTAATTATTTTCTTATCTTTTTCAGTGTAAAATTTTTTCAATTGTCAATTTTTTTTTTTTTTTTTTTTTTTTTTTGGGGGGGGGGGGGTGGGGGGCAGATTCCTACAAAATTAGTACAAATGAGGTTTTGAATATACTTTTACATTAATTTAGATGTTAGAAAATTTTATTTTAACCATTATTTTTTTAATCAGGAATGCTTACAGATTCTAAAATGATAATTATTTGGTTAATGACACCTTATGTGTAAAAAACCATTTATTTTAAAACAACAAATTTTACCTTTCCAATTTTTATTTTATTTAAAGCACACAGATGGAGCAATGTTCTTACCAAGTTTCAGAAAAATTCATGATGATTCATTTTTTTTATGAGCCATTACAATCTGCCCTTTTTGGGGGTGAAATTTTCACTTTGCACACAATAAAAAGTAAAGAAATAAAAATGTATTATTGTTTTGATGTGCAATATGCATTCTTTGTACAAATAGCTTCAAATTGGTACCAGATATATAAACTTTGAGCCGTTAGTTGTCAAGTTATGGCCATATTTAGACAGTGATACAATTCCAAGATGGCCGCCATTTTGTAAAAATGGCCAGTTTTCAAATGGCCATATCTCGGCCAATATTGTGAAAATTACTTTTAAATTTCAGATTTGAGGGTTTCAGTACTATGTCTGTCTATGATAAAAATTAAAAAAAAATCTGTGACTATGATGCAACAAGTTTTCCTTAAATTGGTTGATTTCATGTGGAATGACCCAGTATTGAACTAATAATATTGAAGTATATTTCAATTATAAGTGCACATATATATATTTAAGTGAACTTTTTATTTTCCAGGCAGCTTGTGACACAAAAAATGGTACCAATACTTTTAAATGTTTTTATAATAATTGGATGTTGATGATTTTTGACCAGGAATTACCCTAGGTGATCCTACTTATTATCTTATTAGACATCTTAAAATCAATTTTTAAGTTTATATTATTACTTTTAAGGTAGTATCATGTTAAAAAGTAAAAACAGATTCATTATAATTTATATTTAAAATGCTTTATGTGTTAAAAAGAAAAATTAAAAGCACAGAACTTATACACCATTATCATTTTATATATTTTCCCCCTCCCTTAGAGACATAGCCTCAAAATTTTCAAGTCATGATTTCTCCATATATTTGTATCAGTCTCAGTAAAAAATAAAATGACACTTAAATAAGCTGATTTCAATGAATTTTTCAAGAACTTTCATGCTTGACAATTTCTCTTCTAATTCAATATGAGAGTAATAATCAGGAATACTGTTCGGGGGAGCAGACAATGAGATATTTGAAAAATAGTGTTTGAATTATTTTGGTTTCCAGGATGGAAGAGAACGTCACTTAGCAAGTTAATTTTTGACTTCTTATTGTAAAACTTGTGAGTCATGATTTTTTAATTTTCTGGAATTTGAATATATGAAAGCATAATTTTAAAAATGTGTGCAACCATTTTTATACAATTCTTATATGTCGGATCTTTCAAATAAGACTTGATGTCAGGGCAGAATTTTTCATTTAAATATCTTATTATATACTACAAAATACTTAGATAACTAAATACCTTATATAAATATTTAAAAAAAAATATATATTAAATTAGTGGATAACATAGTTACAGAAATCAATATTTTTTTAACAAAAAGATTATAAATATTAAGAGAAGGAAGATTAAGTATTATTACTTTCCCCACAAGGATTTTTAATAAGATTTTTCATTTTAGATCTAGAATGAATGTATATGTTTCGATAATAAAAATCTGGCAACTGCAATAATTTGCAAGAAGGAAGCTTCACATTTTCTCTCTCACATTTCAAGCGCCATACACTCTGAGAATCAATAAGGCATTTCCATTGCTTGCAAACTAAGCGACAGTTACATATCAAGTCTTTAAAAGAGACAAATGATAGTATTTCTATTAACAATTCTTCTAAAATAAGATTGTTTCTGAAGTCTTTAACTGTTGGAGTAGTAAAACATTCTTCATCAAAATGTTTTTCTACTTGAAAAGTAGATTTGTTGACATTTAAACATGCACACGATTGTTTGGATGCCATACTTTAATTATGCTGCATTTACTCGTCTGAAAACTAAGATTGTTTACTAAATTGTATAACAATAACATGCTCTCAACATAAACTAACATGACATTCTCAAGTCTAACATACTCTCAATCACGTATGCAAATTTCCTCGCACTGTTTGTGTTAATCCATGGTTTTGTGTTTATCGGTGGTGTGATCGATTGTATTCTTGAATGAATCTATTACACAATCGAAAGAAACCGAACGTATTCGAAGCAATGTAGCAAGGCCATGTAGTATGGCCGTAGTATAGCGTATATATTATAAAGAAGGCATATTCATTTTCCTAATGCCAAAATTTCGACCAATCATCATCTGAAGCTAAACTGAAGACTGAATCCGACCAATCTGCTGCCTGAACAGGGTAAAAAAGGAAAAAAGTGTGTAAACAAAGATTTGTGAAGTTTTGGTAAAATGAGTTTTCTGTCTGTTATTATGTGCGCTAGCTTACTCAAATTTGGAGGAGTCCGTTGCAATTTTATTCTAACTGTTTGTGACATTAATGTTGACGTTTGTATTCGTATGCAATCCATCAAAAATTAGCAATTTTTAGATATTTTTTCAAAATATATTATGATGTCTGGTCCTGTGGGTCAGGTAGGTCCTATGCATCCAGGGATGGCTCAACAACAACCCCCTCCTCCACCAACACAACCTACTCAAGCGCAACAAATTGAATTGAAATATGATAATGTAAACAAAGTGAAAACATTAATATGGTCATTAAAAGATTCTTTTGCGGTAAGTTTTCTTATTTGCATCAACCAATTGCGAATTTTCTTTGATCGTGACATTTTAAGTCAGAATTGTCATATCTGTTTTTTTTTTTTTTTTTTTTATGATAATGATAAGATGTATGATTTTTAATAATCATTCATCATAATGCCATAATTATTTCTTCTTAAAGATCCTTGCAATTACTCCCTATCCGTAACTATTTGCATCGCTGTCTGTGAATAATTTACACTTTAAACATGAATGATCTTTAAAATAACTTTTAAGTTATACTAAGAAAGTTTAGATTTTTTTTTCCTTGAATGACTTTTTGTTGTGCTAAACAGTGTAATATGTACAGAAACATGTGATATACAACCTTTAAAAAAATAATAATAGAGGAAATTTTAGCCTTTATTACATATTAAATTATTGAGATAATTCATTTTGAATAGATATAAAGAAAAAAGAAATGTTTTATCTAACTTTGTAACATTTAGTCATAACTTCTTTCAATAACTTATTTTAATCTTATTGGAAACTACTTGATTAACTTAGAGATAATTTTAAAATTAGTGTTTCCTGTTATATTATAATTTTTCTAAAACACACCAGTTTTGACTAATATTTTAAAATAGAAATATTAACCAGATATTATATTTTGTTTAAAATAACATTATTCTAAACATTGATGACCTATGTATATATGTATGTATATTCAGTTCTCATTTATTTTTACTTTCTTCCATCTTTACAAGAAGAAAATATTGGATTCATAAAAATTTTTGAATTCTGGTTTCTGTCTGTCTGTCTGTATGTGACACAAACTCTGTGGGTGCTCTATCTAAAGAACTAAGTGATAGAATTTAATAAAAATTTACATTTAGTTTGTCCCGGATATAAATTGATGCGTTACATTTTTTGCGATTTCCGTAACAGCTCTTTCTCAAGAATGAATGCACAGATTTTCATCTAAAACTTCAGATTTGGTTAATCTTTGACATGAACTCATGCTGTTTACATTTTGGTGTAAATTGCTCAACAGGTTGCACTTATTATGATGCATTTTCTACAATTTTCCTGAAAGCTCTATCTCAAGAATTTAAGCATGGATTTTTATCGAAAATGAGATTCAATTAATCCTTGATATAATTTTTTTTTTTTTTTTTTTTTTTTTTTACATTTTGGTAATCTAGTTCTGTTTCAAGAACTAATGCACAAATTTTCATCAAACTTCAGATTCAAATATACCTTTATAAATATCATTGCAGATTATAGTTTAATCAGGGCTCAAAAAATAGCGTTCCCAGGATCCCGGGGAACCCAGAAATCCTTTCCGGGAACGCATATTTTATCACTAAGGTTCCCAACCGGGAACCTAACCTTTTGCCGTGTCCGCTAGCAATGCCGCAGACGCATTATAACGCGTAAATTAAGCAAAAAATCGGCAAAAAAAATAGCTCTTAAGCGGCCCGGGGGATGCATAATTTCGTCGAAATATTACGGGAAAAGCCCGAATTTCAACAAAAGAATCGCAGAAAAAACGCAAATTTCATTAAAAGATTGCAAAAAACGGCAAATTTCGTTAAGAAATCGCGTAAAAGCAGCACATTTCATTAAAAAAAAAAATCAAGGAAAACAATAAATTTTGTCAAAATATCGGGGAAAACGGCAAATTTTATCTAAAAAATCTAAAAGACAACAGATTTCGTTGAAAAATCGCATGAAGCATCGCAAATTTCATTAAAAAAATCCCCAAAAAGGCAAATTTTGTAAAGATTTTCTTTTGAAAAGCAACAGGCTCTGTTAAAACATCGCAATAAAACGGCAATTTTCCATAAAACATCGCGATAAAATGACAAACTTCTTCAAAAAATCGTGAAAAAACGGCAAATTTCTTCAAAAAATAGCAAAAAAACGGCAAATTTCATTAAGAAATCGCAAAAATCAACAAGTTTTGTTAAAAAATCATGGAAAACAACAAATTTTGTCCAAAAATGGCGAAAAGACAACATACTTTGTCAAAAAATTGTGAAAATGCTGCAAAATTCGTCAAAAAATTGTGCAAAATAGCGCAAATTTTATTAAAAAATCACAAAAAGGCAAATCTCGTTTAAAAAAAAAAAATGAAAAACAGCAGATTTTGTTTAAAACATCGCGATAAAACGGCAGGTTTCGTCAAAGAATTGCAAAAATATTCATACATAAAATTTTTCGGGAACTTATACTTTTCATCTGGGAACCTTAAAATTTTCAGAAATTTCAACCCCTGGTTTAATGTAAATCCAGAGTTTCCCCCAGTTTTAAAAAAGGGCAGGGTGCTACTGTTCTGAAAAGGGCACTTTTTACATTTTTCTGGGCACTTTTTACATTTTTCTGGGCACTTTTTACATTTTTCAGGTAACTTTTTCATTTTTAAGGGCACTTATCCAGCGGTTCAAAAAGTTGTGAAAAACCAAAAAATTGTAAAAAAGAAAGAAAACGGTAAATTTTGTTAAAAGATCGCAGATAACGGCTTTTTTTGTTAAAATTGCGAAAAACGTCAAATTTCGTGAAAAAAACGCAAAAAAGGCATATTTTGCTAAAAAATCGCAAAAAAAACGTTAAATCTTGTGTAAATATCGTGAAAAAGCAGAAACTTTTCACAGAATTTCTGTTTTATTGCGATTTTTGGACAAAATTTGCTGTTTTTTCGCAAATCTTTTGACGAAATCAGCCGTATTATCACTATTTTTTGACGAAAGTTGTCGTTTTTTGTGACTCATTTGACAAAATTTTTCGTTTTATCGCGATTTTTAAAAAGAAATTTGTTGTTTTTCTCCGATCTTTTGAGGAAATCTGCCATTTTGAGAAATTTTGTGATGGAATTAACCTTTTTTTTTTTTGCGAATCTTGCCGGAAATTAGTCTTATTTCGTGATTTTTAACGAAACTTGCCGTTTTCATAGCGATTTTTTGACGAAATTACCTGTCCCACCAGATGTGTATGAGGCTATTTTTTGCATTATGTTGCCAATTTTTTGCATAATTTACAAGCCATAGCGTGTTTGGATCATCACTGGAGGGCTTGCGTTTTTTCAAATGAGGGGAAAGAAGGACCAAGGGTGCTGTGGACGCGCTATAGCGCATAAAATCGGTGACGGGACGCAAAAAATGGAGCTTACGCGTCCTGTGGGAAGTTAATTTTCGTCAAAAATTCACAAAAAAAGGCAAATTTTGTTAAAAAATCACGAAAAAACGAATAATTTCTGGGAAATTCGGTCAAAAAATTCGCGAGAAAAATGGCTAATTTTGTTACAAAATCTCGAAAAAAAAGCAGATTTTCTCAAAAAATCGTGAAAAAACGACAAATTTCATCAAAAGTCGTGATAAAACGGTAAATTTTGTTTAAAAGATTCGCAAAAAAAGGCAATTTTCATCAAAAATCGTGATAAAATGGCACATTTCGTCAAAAGATCGCCTAAAAGCAGCACATTTCATCAAAAGATCACAAAAAAGCGGCACATTTCGTCAAAAGATTGCAAAAAAACGGCACATTTCATCAGAGAATCACAAAAAAAGCAAATTTCATTAAAAAAATCGTGAAATAACGAATAATTTCTGGCGAATTTCGTCAAAAGATTCTCAAAAAATGGCTAATTTTGTTGCAAAATCTCGAAAAAGACAGATTTCCTCAAAAAAATCACGAAAAAACGACAAATTTCATCCAAAAATCATGATAAAACGATAAATTTTGTCAAAAAATTCACGAAAACAGCAATATTCATAAAAAAATCGTGATAAAATGGCACATTTCGTCAAAAGATCGTGAAAAACGGCTCATTTCGTTAAAAGATCGCAAAAAAACGGCAAATTTTGTCAAAAGACCGCGAAAAAACAACAAATTTCATGAAAAAACAGCTTTAAAACGCAATTTTCGTTAAAGAGGTATGAAAAAAAGTAAATGACAGGATAGAATTTTTTTGTCCCAAAAATTAGCTTCCCTGCGGAAAGTTTTTTTTTTTGGCTGCTCCAAAAACAGATTTTCCTGCGTCACAATCTGTTTTTCATTGTTTCGATTATTTTGAAAAGTATTCTTTTTTTTTAGGAAAAATGTCTTTTTCAATAAATCAGTTTTACCCTTTTTTAAAAGAAATGTGAACAATAGTGATACTTGTTATCTTCTACACTCAAATAAGCATTATTTTATAATTTAATTTGTATCTTGCACATTTATTTTTTAAAAAAGTAAAGAAAATGTCTTTTAATAGTTTTAAAAAATATATTGATTTTAATTATTTATACATTAATTAAAACAATAATTATTGCATTTAATTTTTCTGTTGCAAATGAACAAGTTAAATTTTTGCGTCTGAAAATATGACTTATTAGTGGGACCCGCTTTTTTGAAAAAGGGACCCAGAATTTTAGAAGTCCTGGGTCCTCAGGACCCAGGATTTTTCAAGTCTAGCGGCATCACTGAGGGAGCTATTTTTTTGAATGAATAAAAAGAGGTGCTCTATTTTTTAAACTAAAGGGCAGGAGGGGCGGAGCGCCTCCTTGAAACCCTCTGGGGGAAGCTCTGGTAAATCCCTCAACAAGCGGTGCTGTTATGCTGCATTTTTCATGATTTCTGCAGTATAGTCCTATTTCAAGAACTACCCTAAAATCTGCACATAATTTACGGATGTAAACAATGTGACATTCAGTTCAGATATAGATGTGCAAAATTTGATTTTTTTTTTAGTTTTATATCAATTTCAAAAAATTTTAATTTGTAATTTTTGTTAAGGTTATTAAATTTATGTTTTTTCATGAAGAAAGAATAATTTATTTCTGAAAAAATCAAGACATTGCTGATATCATTTATAATCACAATCTTACCAAATTTATTTATATATCAATCAAGCTTTTTTAATTATTAAGTCTGACTAAACCTGAAATAAAGCTTTGTTATTTTATGATCCTGATGTGAATTGAATTGTACACTATTGATTATTAACTTGACCTTTGCTTTTAATATTTTAATCATTTTAAAAATTATCTAAATTTTAATTATTTTAGTTTATTACTTATTTTAATATTTTAGTATATTGTAAGCAATCATTATACTTTTGATTTCATTATTAATTACATTCAAATTACTTTTTAAAAAATATAAACAAAGCAATGACCAGAAATCAGCAAAATTCTAAAATCTGCATAACCTCTGGTCTCAAGCTGTGAATATTTGAGGGAGTCTTCTATACATGGAATTTCATGCCTTTGGAATCCTCATGATTGCCATTTAATTTTGGCACTGTGATAACTAACTTTGAAGCATTAACATATATAGAGTATGGATGGAACCAATTATCTGGAATATTTCCAACTCATTAATTTTAGAATCTTTTGACCAAAAAAAAAAAAAAAAAAAAGCCATACAGTCTCAGTTTGATATGAGCATCGCTTGAAACAATGCAATATGCATAGTATAACTTGGTGCCAAAATCAAACATTTGAAATAAATGTATTTAGTTAGATATTTAGCATTTTGATTTTTATGCAATGGAAACACAAGGATTTTTGTTTCCAAGATGTTCCCATAAATTGTCTTCCTTGAAACTCAAACAAACTTTTGATCTTGTTTGGATCTGAATCTTAATTTAGAAATCAGAAACAATGCCACAGCCACAAATATTCTACCAATTTGATAAAATAGATGAATTGTTTTAATGTACAATCATCATCTGGAACACAAATTGACCCAAGCATTTCGGATGAGTAGTTATGTACTGTAAATCATATAGACACACTTTTTTTTTTTTCCAAAAAATTTTGTGTACGTTTTTATAATTTTTTCAGCAATCTGCAATCCACCCTTCATAATAGTGTTTTCAATTCTATATTTTTATGCATATTATATGCCAATACTGGTAAGTATGGTAATAAAAGTAGAAAAAAATATATATTATTTTAATAATAAGGAATAAATTAATTTTGCTTTTAAATTTTTTTTTTTTTTTTTTTTAATTGTTTTACAGCTAATAGCTGAATAATTTCTTTTTCTTGTGCTCAAAAAATACAAATTTGTTGATCCATTCATGGAGTCCTTTATATATATATATAATAGAATTTGAATAGTTTTTTTTTCTCTCTCTCTCTGTGAAGATTATTTAACTTTAATTTTTGGTTTATTTTAAAAAAAATTTAAGCTTTTGCAAAACATTTTATTTGAAATATTTATGAAATACACGTTATTGTATACCATCTAATTTTTGTCTGTAACCATCAATGTGAATAAGCCCCTTTCAGATTTTTTCCAATATTTCATGTTGTCAAAATAAGGAGCATATATTTGGAATTTTACAGCATTTTGAAATAAGTTTTAAAATACTTTTTGTATTCTAGGATTTCTTTCTCACTCTCTTCCCCCCCCCCCTTTTATTTTAGGATGCTTAATTTTAATGCAAAAAGAATTTTCTGATTGAGGAAAAAATTATGCGACTTATGTTAATATGTAGGGGGGGATTGGGATGGTGTAGGGCACTTTTTACAAAAGTAAGAAAAACAACTTTATTACAAAAACAAAAACTTCAGTTTATAGAGTGCAAGATGAAACAGTTTTTAATCTCTCTGAACAATATAAAAACCTAACATGCAAAATTTATTTTATAATTAAAGAAATTTTAAGTTTCAAAATGTGCCCCCTACCTCCCCACAAATAAGCAGATATGGGACAGCAATAAAACAAGGCTATAAGGTACAGATAGTCTAGTGTTGACTAGATCTACAATTAAACAAAGATTGTAGGTTGATAGATAACATAGGCATAGAGTTTTTAAAAATATTGGAGGGGCTCAGTCAGCGGCAGAAAGGGGGGTGGGAGTCCCCTCCCCCCCTTGAAACAAGAAACTATTTTTTTCATGATGGATACAAAAATAGCAATGATTTCTAAGATGAAACTGCAAGGAATCGAGAAAATTTCCGTTTTAGACAAGTTTCTGCCTTAGCAGGTGAATTGTTAAGGTATTAATTTCGTTGTAGTTAAAATATGTTTCCGATTGAAACAGGATTCTTTTGTAGACTATTTTCGCTTAAAGAAATTAAGTATTTATGCAATAAAACATGAGAAAATCAAGTGTAAAGGACCGAAAGAAATGTGCTTGACAGATTTCTGCAGATTTTAGCAAATTTGATTGTATGGTAATCCTTTTGTCAGAGCACAAAAAGTTTCCATTTAAGACAAGAACTTGTTGTAGACAGGCTCTGTTTTGGCAGTTTTGATGTATACATAACATATATATATATTTATAAAATTGCTAATTTAGCGACGGATGTTATCTATTAAAATATATATATATGATACCTTAATAGGATAAAATTCATAATGAATAATCAAAATGAAAAGATATTGATTACAAATATCACATTTTATGCATTCATAATTACTTGTGCTAAAACAGCATAATAATTTGTAGGGATGGGACGAATAGTGATTTGGCCAAATACCGAATATTCGGCCAAATTTTAGGCCGAATACCGAATATTTGGCGGCCGAATACCGAATATTCGGCAGCCGAATATTAACTTTTTTTCCCAATAAAGAAAAAAAATTAATTATATATAATTTTAAAAATAGGCACTCATTAATAATTATTACTCTTAAACGTGCTTTTAAATGTATTCTTAAATTTGAAACACTTATTTTAACACAAAAAAAAATTATGAAATTGCATTATATTCTTTTATCTTAATGTACATCAAATTGATTTTCAGTAAGTCAGGATGATAAAATATTTCCATTAAAATATGAAGAATGTATTTCACTTTTACTATCAAATGATACTTTTACCTTTTCTTGCATTCAAAGTTAATAATATTCTTAATCTCTCTCTCTCAGAATTCACAAGGAAATATTTTCTGAAATAACCTTTAATGGGGTAAATTTGATCATTTAGAGTTTGTGTCCCTAATAATAAGCAAATTCATAAGAATGAGACTATTTGGAAATCAGTTGTCAATCTTTAAATTACAAATTACGTTAAAGCAAAAGGTTATGCTTAAAGTAGAATGTATATGTTAACAAAATCTTTGACATTTGAATCGGTGCATACAATATTCCACTTATTCAACAAGCATTAAAAGGATAAACAGAAATTGATAACAACATGAATGAAGGAAGATGTAAATTAAAAATATATACATAATAATGTTACATATTTAAGCCAGTAATTATGCAAATTATTTAAAAGTGAAAACTATAGAATAAAAAAATTATTTTGTTCAGCATTTAGAATTTATGTTTAAATATTTATAAAATCATCTTCATAAAGCAAGTTGTGTCATTTAATGTGTATCTAGTTTGACACCAGTTCTGTTTTCAGATGTATCGTTGTATTTGGAATAGTAATATTTGATATTTATTTTTGAAAATGAATCTTCGTTAATACACCTAGTGAATGAATTTTTTCATATCTCACTTTATAGAAAATAAGTTATGAATTTCATAAGAGCTTTTTTTACATGTGCACGGAATTTGCAGACGTTAATAAATATTCGAGTGTTTTAAAATAAGGTAGTGTTTCTTTTTTTTTTTTTTCGATAAGTGTTTTTATATCTTGAATTGTAACATATTCAGTGTTTCCCCCAGGAGAAGGGCGCACAGGCCTTCAGGGAAACGTCCACCGGTAAATGTTAGCAGAAGGTTTTTTCTTATTTAAATTCTTAAAGATACAGAATTAATGCCAAAAATAAGGGAACATTTCTTTTGAAAAATTTACTGGTGGAAGATCAAAAATTTACTGGTCGAAGGCCTGTGCGCCCTTGTCCTGGGGGAAACACTGATATTCTCTAATGAAGACATTTCCTGTACAATTAAATCCCCAACTTGGGCAGCATTTTCTAAAATATCACCAACCTTTATAGGAAATACAGAAAGGCTGTATATTTTTTAGTATCTGAATAACTGTATGTTTTGCAAGTAAGAATGAGAATGACTTCATAAATGAAGTAACCAATTTGGATTAGAGGAAAAAAAAATTGCAAAAAATGGAATTCTTCAAATCTTAAATTTATTTGGCAAGATATCTTTCACTATTCGGCGAGATATCTCTAAATATTCGGCTATAGGTATTCGGTCAACAAGCTTTCAACATTCGGCCAACCGAATATTCGCAAAAGGGCCGAATACCGAATAGTGGCCGAATATTCGTCCCATCCCTAATAATTTGGATGCTAATATAAGACCATATATGTAACTACAGTAAAATCAGTGAAATCGGAACCTGTCTTAATTGGAAAAATGCTGTAGTTCCATTGAAAAAAGTACCGTGCAATTACACCTATTAAGATAGAAATCCATCAAGCGGAATTTTTCGCCTTCAAATTCTTTGTATGTTTGGGGAAAGGCAAACATCTTATCTAAGGTTTTGTAATTTTATCATGTCGGATTCATCATCTACGTATTTAACGTAACAACTTGTTAATTTATTGCCCCCTGTACAGGACATCAGAGTCAGAAAAGATTATTTTTCCTAGAAACTATGCCCACTGTCCAAAGAAAAAAAAAAAAAAGAAAAAAAATCAGTGGAGACGGAGAGTGCCCATACACTATGTTGAAAGTTATCTTGGGTTCTTTTAGCCGTTTATAAAGAATCTTTTCTCTAAACAACGAATTTAGAGAAAAAAATTTCTCTGGGAAACAATACACTCAGAAAAATTCTATAAATTATTATAAATTCCAAAATTTGTGACATTTTTCTATATTGTTTGACATCAAAAAATGCAGCCCATTTGAAAAAAATATTGGATGGGCCCGAGCCCCATACAATTCTACGCCTATCGTTATAATATATATGCCACAATATAAAATTCCAGTATCTTCATAACTGGAATGAAAATTCAGTATTCTCAGTCATAGATGACATTAAAAAATCAGCAATTCAATTTATTTACATTTTAAAGTAAATGGATATATTATCGATGTTATAATTAATATATTATCTACTAAATATGCCCTCTTTTTTTTAACTCCATCATTAATTATAAACTTATCAAATCTTTTTTTTTTTTTTTTTTTTTTTTTTTCAAACTGGAGATTGGGTTATCATTGCTTCAACTTGTGTGTGATTGATGAAATATTTAGAATGATATATAAAGATAAAAACTAACTGTCCCACTCCACCCCACTGTCCCCTATAGTATTTAACCTAATTTGTGATACATTGATTTTTTTATATTATGATTTAAAATATTCTGTGTGGATTAATTTATAAAATGTATTTTTGTTTTTCAGAATGTGATGAAAGTGGCTGGTGCCAGAGTAAATCATATGGCATCTGGGTAAGAAATAGGCAGAATTTGTTTATTTATATCTTATTTTTATAATTTTGTTTGACTTTGTAATTTTAACATGCTTATTTATCTATTTGTTTTTGAATGATTGTAGGAAAACTACAGAAGATACTCCTCCAAGATTTGATAAAGTCCTTGAGGATTTCTTTTCCATCTGCAATCAAATAGAACTTCATTTGGTAATTATTCTTGGAACATATGTCTTAAATGCACTTCACTAGATGACAATTTTAAGCCTGGGCAGATCTGGCGAGATTTTCCTTTGTATAGCAACCTGATAGAACAGACTGTGTGTGTGCTTTAGATTAAATTAAACATTTTGTTTTTTAATAAATCATTTGTGTGTGCTAACAATAAAAATTATGTGTTTTTTACAATAGACCAAGAGGCAATTACCTCATTGAGTTCAGGTATAAAATTCTAGTATAAGATAAAATTCGATTAATATATTAAAATGCAAAGGATCTGCCAAGTCATATTTTGGTGAAAAACACTTAAAAACTTGATTTTAGTGGTTGACTGGTAGGTTTGTCATTGTATTGTCCTACACCCAAAGATATGAACACAGAGAGCTGGGAGCAGAAAAACATAATGATAAACTTGTAAGTCAACCACTAAAATGAGGTTTTCAGGTATTTTCCACCAAGATATGATTTGGCAGACTAGTTGTATTTTAATGTGCTAATCTAATTTTAATTAATCTTAGAGTTTCATCCATGAGCTCAATGAGGTGATGATTTGTACAATCTAATGCTGGTCTATAATAAATTTGTATTTTTTATGTAAATTTTCATAATAAAATAAAATTACCATGCTATTATCACAAGTTGCAACTAAGATAGCCAAAAACAAAGTTTCCTCAGATTTAAAAAAAAAAAAAAAAAAAAAAAAAAAAAAAAAAAAGGCATAAAAAAGAAAGAAAAAATGTGCCAACCTCAGTGTGCTTGAGACATCTGTACCTTTTTTTTTTCATTTAATATATTTTACAAAATTTTTTTATCTGATTTTCTTCATTATATTTCTTTTTTATGTACTGATGTTTCTAAGCATTACTGAATAACTATTGTTCTATCATTTAATTACCACTAAGTCTGCAGATGTTGATAGAAAAATAGTTTATTGAACGAACAACAAAATATTTAATTTAAAGATAAATTACTTATTTTTTACACAGAGATTTCTTTTCATGGTAAACTTCACACAGAATAACTTTTACATGAACTGTTCGCCCACAGACTGAAAATAAAAGTGTGTGAGTGGTGGTGGTGGGGGAAGGCTGGCAGTACACAGATATGATGCACATAAAAAAAAAAAAAAAAAATGCTGGCATGCATAAAAAATGCTAACTAAAGTGCTAAAAGCTAAATACCAAGGGGAAAAAAAAAAAAATACATTTTAATCATCTAAGCTCTATCAACTCACGATATCAAAACAGATGGCACAATATACAGTAAATTTGTTTTCAAGAAAAATTTAAATATACATAGGAAAGCACATAATCCAGTAGGAGTGGTATTTAAATGCTGCAAGAGAGTCTTGAGAATCATTTTTGCTCTAACGTCTGTCGCTCCAGTCTTGTTCAACTAACTTGACAGATGTTAATTAACAACAGAGCACATTTTGTGTTATTAAGCGGCAGCCCAGAGCTCAAGAATAATCATTTTGAAATATCCCAGATATGCATGACCACTGCTTGAACAACTAATACAATTTATCTTCAGTCATCTGGCAAAACCTTGTGGCATCCACACCTAGGTGGTTTGCAGCTGTTTTGCGAGTCAAAGGTGGCCCAACACGTAATTAGTTAGATGGTCATAATGTTTTGGCTCTTGAGTGCATTTGTTATGTTATGTAGTAGAACTTCTCCCTTAATGAAGTTTTCTACTTAAATATTCTGTTGAAAATTAACTTTGAACTCCATTGGCATAAAAATTAATCTATATTAAGAAAAATATATTCAAACAGAAATTGTTATATATGGGTGACAACTGAATATCCTACTGATGATGATATATTGCAAAGTGTAATAAAATGTAGTGAAGGTACTGCAGCAATTGATAACAATGATAATATAGAAGAAATGGAAAAAATTTCAAAAGAAGGAATGTTAAAAGACTTTGATACAATAAGAAGAGGATTCCAGTTTCACGAAAGTGCTACATATAAATTTCTCTTATACTTAAAATAAAAGAGTACAAAATTTTTTATGAATAGTGTATTTTACTATAAAAAACTTGTACAAAACAATACTACAGACATTTTAATGTTAAGGATTTGGAAAAATTATTAAAAAGATAAAAGATATGTTTGTTTCTTTAAATTTTATTCTTATTGTTCTCATACTTCAACATCCAAATAAACCCATACATTCTTTCAATATTTCTATTTTATGTGTATTTTTTCATTTTTATGCATATAAATTTTGCGAATTTTCTTCATAATGAAGCATTTAAGTGAAAGGATGATATTTTGTTAAATAGATGTTTCATTGTATAAGATATTAAGATATAACATATTTGTTTCTAATAAGATGAAACAGTGCATGTAAGATGGGTAATTTGTTATTTTGAAATTGGATATTATAAGTGTTTCATTCATAGCTTATTGTGATAGTATTCATAGTTTGTTTTTTCCTAGAAAACAATTCAAGAATGTACCTTGCAGCAAAAGGATAGCATTACATACTTACCACTTCAAGTTTCTCTTGGTAAACAAGACACTTCTGCTGGACCATCTCAAGACGGAAATTTGACATATGCTCAGTTAGTTAGTATCATCAAAGGGCAAGTTAACTTTGTCAAATCCCTACAAGATATGTTAAATGAAGGATCCAGGAAGATCACTCAACCAGATTGAATTTTATAATCAATAATGTAAAACTTAAGGGTTTTTTTCTTTTTTTAAATAACTTGAAAGTTTCCTGTAGAAACATTTTACATTTTCTTATTAATCTGTAAATAAAATGATTGTGTATTATGTTAATTTTACTACAAACTTATTGTTTTAAGAAATTATTACATTCTATATTTCAAGTTCTATACTTTGAATTTGTAACAGATCAATTATTTTTATTTTCATATGCAATCTGTACAAATAAAAACAGTTACAGATCTAGTAGTTTAATAAAAATTTAGAGTATAATTTTAAATTTTCAATGTAGAAAATCCTGAGATATGTTTTGTTATTGACATCAAATTTATTCATCAGTTGTATGTAGAGTTTTTAGTTATGCTATATTTATATATATATATACTAGTATTAAAAAATGTTCTGATGAACACCAAAAAAAGGTTAATATGTTTTTTAAGTATAAAAAAGGGTTTGACAAGTGCTTCTATTAATAACTGAGCATGAGAGAGGACAAGGGATCCCTTCTTAGCTAAAAACTTTTTTGCAAAATTGTTGAAAAAAAAGTATTTTTACTTACAGTATAAAATTTTTCGAAAAATATTTACCAATTTTTTAAAATCATAACTAAACATTTATTGAATTATCCATAAAACATTTTTATTTGCATATCTTATCTACATCAGGAAATTGGCAGTATTTTGCTTATTATACAAAAAAAAAAAAAAAAAAAAAAAAAATATATTTTTGAGCAAATGGTTCTATTTTCAATTTTGTTTTGTTGTACAAAAATGGTACTTTGCAGATTTGACTTTTTTTTTTTTACTAATTCGCCACAAAATTCCCTTCCCCCTCCCCTTTTTTTTTAAGTAAGTTCTTTCAATTAATACTGATGAATTTTCCTTTTACCTGTATTAAAAAAATATAATATGTGAATATATTATTGGAATATTTATCATAGAAAAAAAAAAGTAAGTGATTATTGATTAATAGTTTATTTTTTTATGCAAACTGGCTTCATAACTTGCATAATCCTCTAAGTATTCAAAAAATTTTGAAGCTTCTTGAACAGTTAATAATAAAATAGTCCATGAATGGGTAAAATAACAAAATAGCAAGTTGCAGAGGGTTCACATTTCCTGGAAATTTCCCATGCAGATTTCGAGGAAATAGGAAAGGTAGGATCAGGACCAGAAGTAGGAAAAAAACGAGCGAAAGTAGTCACTAAGCAGTCATTTAGACAGCTTCAAATTTTAGAATGCGATATGTTAAGAAATAGCAGGAATGTTTGACAATTTTACGACACAAAAGTCTGAACTTTGAAGGTAAGCTACATGGAATTTAACTATTGTAATATTAAGTGGAAATGAGTTACAGGACAATAAGGAATGTCGGCAGGGATAAGACCACTGCGTGACTACTGACAATTTAACGTTACCAAGAAATTTTTTTAATGACCAATATGAAATCTCAAGCTATTTTTTTTCCTAATCATAATTATATCAATGGGCTATAGCTTTGTACATATATATAAAGAGTAGTAGAGATAAGATGGCTCTATTTTTATACCAGTATTTGGTCTCATTCTTTCAGAAATTGACTATTTATTCGCATATAGAAAAAAGAAAGGCATTTTCCCCTTACTAATTAAATTTCAAGTCATTTTAATGCTATTTTGATCAGAATAAAAGGAAACTAGAAATCATGTTTTTGGTTGTTTTAGTTTTAGAATGCTAGTTTAAAAGAAAATGTGCGATATTCGGAGATTTGAAGACAGCAATCTCTTAATATGTTTCGGGCTTGGGCAGGCTTGGATTTAACATCATCTGGGATCAGAAGGGCCTGGATTCTGAAAAATGAGTCCAAACTCATCTGTAATATGTATATAGTTATCTCTTTATGAGTTTATTATATCTTTTAAGCTATATAATTTCACATTTAATTAATAGATTGCTTTGTTCATTTAAATAAACATGTAAATAAAAACAGCATTATTTTTTAATATATATTTTATTACTTGCTGGAATACTTCACATTCCGTTTTGTAAATACATATAAAATGTCTCAATTTAAATAAATACAATAAAATGAAATACATATTATGAACTGTTAAACATAAACAAACTATAACAATCTGTATGTTCATAAGTCGAACCAATAAATATTAAATATGAAATCCTCAATTTAATTTAACAAATAAAAATCAATAAGCAACCGGGATAAAAAGGATTTCTGTTTGAAAAGAAATTATACAAACAAATCTTTAATATTTTCAGAAAATTGTTTCCAGTTAAGGATTACAGTATACTCTCAAAAATCTGCACAGCTTGGGACCAACAGCTTTGGGGACTTTAAATCATTCTTTTTTATATATTTTAAAACCTCATCAAAGTAATCATATTTTTATGAAATACTTTTATGCTATAAATACAGTATGTCTGTAAAATTATGGTGCACTTTTGACCATTCATGGGAAATCAAACGAAAGAAGATGGAAATTTTAAATCTTATAAAAGAAAAACTTTCCAAGTTTCATACCTGTTCAGTGCAGTTTGATATGACTTCTATTTGTTGTACTATGCACATCTAAACAATATTAAGGTTCTTCACATACACACTTAAGGATGTCTGGCATAACCGAATGAAAAATGTCCAATTTCCCATTTTAAAAGGAGGTCACATTGAACTGAGCTGAACAGGTATGAAATTTGCCGAGTTTCTTTTATTTGGTGAAGATTTCACATTTGCATATTGTTCAGATAATTTCTTGTGACTACACAAAAGAGCACCATGACTTTACAGACATTGTATTAAAAATTAATTTATCTAGTAGACAAAGAGGTGGCAGCACAGACTATTACCTCATCGCATTACCTGATGAAATTCAAGAATTTCAGTCATGAACTTGATGAGGTGATTGTCTATGCTGCTTTCTCCCGGTCTATAATGAAAATACAAATATTTCATTAAAAACTTAACTATTAAATGAATAATTTTGATAAATTATAATTAGGCTCTTAATATTAAGCAAATATGCTTGTTCTATTTACCACAGCAATAGTAATGAGTTCAACTCTAGACAATTCAATTGTACATACTTAGTGTGGAGTTGCTCAGCTGTATTTGTGTCATGACCTCACATTGTGCAGGGAAGAATAAACAAGAAGATAAATGTAAAAATAAAAAAGTAAAAACCTGTGTTTGAAGATTATGTTAATAAAATGGACCATTTGACACAACAGTTAATGATCAGTTAAGTTAATGATCTCTAAAGCAACATCCTTTTGATATAAATGATGTTACAATTTATAACTTGTTAAGCATTTGATCAATAGAGATGTCAGACCTGCTAACTTTTGAAAATGAAATATTGTAACGCACAAAATTCAAACTAATCTGGAGGTTGGTTGGTTGATTTTTATTGTTTAGCACCCATATTTTGACATTCATAAAAGGAATAAGATTTCAGTCTTATCTCAATATAATTATTTTTTCTTCTAAAAATTTGTGTACGATATTTACAGTTTCTTCTTGTCTTGCAACTTTTTTTTTTAACATTTGTAAAAAAAGAAGCCTGGTCCAATTTTTTAGCCCAGTGCAATAAATTTTGACAAATTTTGCAATTTTTTCTCTGCAATCATTTCACAACATTCTCAGTTGATTCCCCATAGTTACAATTCACGTTTTTCTACCATGACTCTTTGCTAAAATGTGAAATTCACAATCTTACTGCGAACTTTTGATGAAATTTGCATTTTTTTACAATTAACTTTCGACAAAACTAGTGTTTTCTTTCTGCAATTTTTCGGTGAAATTTGAGTTTTCCTTCTGCAATCTTTTAAGGAAATTTCTTTTCTTCTGCGACCAATTGACGAAAGAGATTTCTTTATGCAGTCATTTGTCCAAATCCGCAATGGTTTATTGCAACTGACTACAAAAGGGTGCAATAGTTTTTGTGCCTGAACGGCAAAAATGGCAATTAGTTTTATGCAATTAATCAGAAAAATTCATATCTTTCCATGATCAATTAACAAAATTCACAATTCGTTGCCATGATTTTATAGTAAAATTTGTATATTTTTTCCCTGGATAATTTACTGATACTCAATTTTTTCCCCCTATCTTTAGACGAAATTTGCAATTTTTTTCTAAATTCTTTATGAAATTATTGATTTATTTGGCAACAATTGAAGATACTCACTATTTGTTTCTGAGATATTTGATGAAACAACCAGCTTTTTTTTTTCATGATTGTTTGAAGAAATTCTCAATTTTTTCCATGGTTGATTCATGAGTTTATTTAGGGAAATTGCATAAAAGAAAAAAAAATTTGCAGACTTCAAAGAAATTTTAACATATACTCGCAGAAGAATCATAGGTCTGTGGAAAGTTTTATAGGGTGTGATTCTGCACACTATTTCAAACCCTACCCTTCAAAAAAATTCTTGAAATCGCAGCCCTGTTTCTAAACCTGCTATCAGATTTACTAACTTTAAGAGCAATTTTTAAACCAACTCCTGATTTCAGCTGATTTTCTGTGAGAAATCATCTTAAACCCTAGTGTAATAACAAACAGCAATATCTCCAACTTTTTTTACCCCTCTCTAAAACTCCTGTGGCTGGCCACAACTTTTCATCCAATCAAAAATAGACGGTTTTCAATGTCATTTGTTTTTGGTCTACAATAATTTTGATATTAAATAAATAATAATAGTCGAAGGATGGCTTTACAAAACAATTGCAACTTTTTTTTTTTTCTATTTTGTATTCTGAAAAGTTGAAAGAAAAATCAACAGACAAGTTAGTCGCTCAAAGCATTGGTGAATCTGATAGTAACTTAGGGAAGGAAATTCCCAATATAACCTCTTCAGTCCTGAGAAATTTTACGTGACTCTACAAAAACCAGTTAAAAATTATAAAACATCTCCAAAGATGCATTAATATATATATATCGATTCTTCTAATATGCACAAATTTATTTTAAAAAGTAGATGTAATTTTAACAATTCCAGAAGCATTTAAATTAATTTAAAGCATGTTTTTTAGTGTTGCCTCCGAGCAACATCACGACTGAGGCAGTTAAATACTTACAGAAACACTATTTACTCATGATTAATACCCATTAAGAGGGTTTTAGGTTAAAAAATTTGTTTTGCAGCCCATTTTTTTTTTCTCTCTCAAGCATTTTTTAATTTCAAATTTTCAGACTGATGACCAATTTTTTAAAACTTTCCAAACAGAATCACTCCTGAAAAATATGCTGCACAAACTAAAAATCGCAGAACAGCATTTGTATTATTTGAAAAATCATAGCTTCAGATCAATTTTCGTAGCTCCATAGTTCCAAATCGCAGCAACAATGATTTTTTTTCGTAGCAATTGACAGGTCTTAGATGTACAAAATGATGTCAGAAACATGTTTTTTATGCTGTTTTCAGACAGCTACTTTCTGACAGTTTTTTCAACGTTTTATGGAGTCATGTGATGTGACCTGCTTGATAATAGTTTTAAAATATTCAATCTAGATTTTTTTTTTTTTTTTTTTTTTTTTTTTAAATCTTATAATCTGCAAATAGCTGCAGTTCTTGTTTAGCCAAAAAAATGTCATACATTTATTTTCTTTAACAACCCTTCACAAAAATAAAGATTTTTCTATTTTGCCTCATGAATACTTAGAAGACTTCAACATACCATTTACAATTTCTATATGTGTAAGAAGCTGAGTGGCTAGAACTTATCAGCAGAAGTTACCAACTGAAGTCATCTAAATTTAAAACTTATTGTTTACATTACTAGAGATATGTGGATTTATGTTGCAGATTTCAGAGAGTTGACTGAATTATTCTACGCAAAATACAAAAATTTGTATAAAAACAAATACTAGCAAATTATTATACAAAAATTTATAAAAATCCATTTCAAAATATACATATAAATAATGAAATATTAAACTATAATGCATGCACTTTTAAAATAAATGAAATGTCAAATTAATTACATATCACAATTCATAAATCACTTTCTTAGATGACTTTAGTAGTAATGGCACATTGAAGCTTCAATAAATACAATTTTGATTTTAACATTTTTGTATTATAGTACCAGTAATGGCTTGTGATTTTTTTGGGAGGCACTAAATGAATGGCTGTCAAATTTCTTTTTTATCACTATTTTTAACTATTTGGAAAAATAGTTGTCCTTGGTAGGGAACTGGGAAATCTGAAGTATATCTGAATCTTTTTATTGGTTGAATTCTGCAACTTATTTGTTTTCTTATTCGTTTAAGTTTAATGTCCAAATATGGAATACTTCTGTTTTTATTTTAATAGTTTTCTGGTTGGTCTAAGTTTAGTGTCCAAAAATGGAATATTCTGTTGCCACAATTACAAAAAAAAGCAATAAAAACTTTTAAAAAAAATTTAATTTGAAAAAAAAAAAAAAAATGTGATAAAGATTTCAAACAAAGTGCATACTTTCCTCTATGCAATGATGTAAAATTTTAAAATATGCAATGATGTAAAATTTTAAAATATGCAATGTTTAGAAGCTTAAAAATTTGCAGTTCTGAAAATTGTAAAATTGAAATTTCATTTAAAATTTGTTTGTGATGGGTCCAGGAATATGAATGTTTAATCCATGTCGTACATAATAAGAGCAGTTCAGGAGTCAGTCTGTAACTCCATAGAATAAAAATGCACATTTTAAAAGTTGTTTATCTATAAATTGCTTTTTTTTTTTTTTTAATCATTAGTCTAGGGATATCAATGTTTAATGCATGGCGTACGTAATATGACTTGTTATAATCATCCTAAAAATTATGTTTATTATTATTAATTTAAACATAGAATTTATTTATAAGTCTTTAAAATTTTAGTCTTTGAAAATATCATTTTCCAAATAGTCTTTGCAATTTGTTAAATTACATTTTTTTTAAATTTTTGCTTTTAATATTTAATTTAGTCACTAATTATGAATTTTTTATCTTTGTTTTATTTTTCGATGAAACACTGTCATTAAACAAGGAAAGCTTTTGCTTAAAATATTGGTAAGAAAACAGTAAATTTGTCAGCAATACATTTAATGTCCCTCAAAAAAAGCCATTCATGAGCCACGACTGAACAAAACTATACATTTAATTTAAGGCATCAATTCATAAAATAATATTTTACAATCACAAAGGTTCTAAATTTTCCCCAATAGTCAAATTTTAGTTATTTTTTTTAATGCATTTTAAGCATGTCTGGTATTATAACAAAAATCATTTTTTTAAATGCATTTTAAGCATGTCTGGTATTATAACAAAAATCATTTTTTTAATGCATTTTAAGCATGTCTGGTATTATAACAAAAATCTGTTAATCTAGTCATATGTTATATACGCAGAATTGCTATTCTTAACAGTTATTTTCAATATACAGATTACATGTCTTAAAATTCCATTCAAAATTGCCATCACATCTTAATGCACATAATAAGATATATTACATTAACAAATACTTTGCACTATGGAAACTGTATGGGGTTAGACTTAAAAAGTGTATAAAAATTTTGTACAAAACAAATTTGTATATTGCATACTCTATCACCTATTTACCGCTTTGATTAATAACAAAGGTTAATTATAAAGAGCTACATTGTCTAAAGTTAATATTTAACTTTTTTTTAAATGGGAGGGGAAAAAAAAAACCTAGTATGACAAGTTTTTAAAAAGCCTTGTATGGCTTTCAATTTAATATTAGCAAAATCAATTAAGGTGACTGTTTAAAAAAAAAGGGGGGAAGATTATTAAGCTATTTTAAACTCAGAAGAAATGAGAAAACTTCTTTACCTATCTAACACAATAATATTTGTTGTTTTTAAATGGGTTTATGAAAAAAGTTATTTTCTGCCCATAAAAATTACAATTGAAAAAAATTATAAATATGTTCATAGTTCATTTTTCATCTTTTTAAGATTTAGATAGGTTTTTGTACACTCTTCTAATTATCTGGTATTTAATTTAACATAATTATTTATTAAATAATGTCATGCCTGTTTAGTATTATGTATTAGTCTTATGCAATAATTTACTACCACATTATGAATTCATGAAAATTTTACATTCTAAAGCATTTTACGTAAATTGTTTAAACTAAATTAAAAGATTTACATAATCATTTAATAAATATTTATAGGATTTAGAAGGATGATATAAGGAAGCATTATATATAAGGGATTTGAATTTACAGAGATTTTCTGCAATTTTTATAACCCCACTCAATTTTTTTATTTTTTAGTATTTTTTTTAGTATTTTGTAGAATTATAAAATGCACAAATATGATGTTCTTACAATAGAAATATTTCTGCATTGAAAAATCCTCATCCCCCTCCCTCAGCACCAAAAACTCTGAAAAGATGCAAAAGAAATCATCCTTTTATTTTTGTTTTGTGTAACCAATAATGCTTTGGGGAAAAGATAATGTAATATAACTGCAACTCATTCTAAACAGTATTACAACTAACTGACATATTAAAAGAATTTTATAATAAGTTATTTTAATGGTACTTATAAGTGTCGTCGGTAGATTAAGGGTTAAAGACTAAAAGTATGGAGAGCCAGATTAATTTAACAACTTAGAAAAATGTTCTACTTTCAACATCAGAATTTTTTGTATGTGTATTTTGATGTTTACTTATAAATGATATTTGTTTTATATATGGGTTATTATAAAAGAAATAATAAAATAAAAGTTTTGGTCTTACAACATTAAGCTCACAGACTAACAAAGAAAATTATACTTTGGGGCATCCTAGAACTAATACAAGATATCAATAAAAGTAAATCCAAAATTTAACTTTATATTTAGTGACACTCAAATGTGTACATATTTTTTGAAACCATTTTATGTAACACAACTAATACATTTGATAATTTTTTAAGAAACATTTTTTAATAGCATAAAACAGAACAAAACTCTGCTCAGGTGAAGAAAAGTGGTACATTCAATTGTTTTATATTTAAAAGAAAAAATTAATTCCATATAATAAGTATCCATATATTAATGTTAATAAAAAACGCTCCTCTCCTTAAATATATATATATAATAACTTTTTAGTTAGGATACTTTTAGAAAGAAAGGATCTGTCAAATCAGTACTTAAAATATAGTACAAAATGATTATTTTTTAATTAACAGAAATTGTACCAACTTTATTATGCAATTCTTGCATAGGTTACATTGTATGTACTGATGAATTATTAACTATAAGAAAGCAGAACAATTCAGCAATTTACTAGAATAATGATATTTAATTGAATAAAAATGAAACAATCAGCAAAGAATAAAGTATTTTTCATAATGAAAAAAAAAAAAAAAAAAAAATAATCTGCTAGAAAAGAAAATCCAAAAACAGTCATTCAACAATAACCTTTAAATTGCAATTTTATTATGAAATTAAAAATTCACATCATTTGTAAGCTGTAAAATTTTTCCTTTTACAAAGAATATTTTTGTGAGAAAATTTATAATTCTGTTTGACATTAGTATTAAATCTACCAGTTATTATATATATATATATATATATAAGTGGTAGATTTCTGCTGGATAAAGTTAGAAACATGCTCCCATTACATGTAGCAGAATCATGGCAATGTCTCAAAATGATAAAGCTATCTTGCAGAGATATCTTTTTTTATAAACAGGAGTGAAAGGTGGGGAATTAATGCAACAGCACAGATATCTTTTTCATTTCTGCAGAATACTACCGAGGGCTGGCTGTTTTCTGCATTTCTACAAAATTTCATTTTCATGGACCATCCTAATGATTTAAATCCTTTTTTGAAATGTCATTACTTTGCCTCTCTTCAGAAGAGTGAAAAGGGTCTTTTGTAATTTGGTTGTTCTTACTCTTAACTTCAGAAACTATTTCATGAAGAATGATTAACAGTAATTTTCTATCACACAGTTCCTATTTGTAACCTAATATCTCATAAAACTTGTTTTCAATAAAACTATTAAAAAAGTTAAAGAATTTGCAAGCGTTGGTGACTATGTAGTAATATAGCATAAATTTAACTTGTGCTTAATTTATTTCAATGTTATTATTTCACAACCTTTAAACTCATTAATATAGCATAAATAAAAAAGTTTAAAACTTTGAGAGTTATAAATGAGCAAAGACAATGAAAGTTTTTGATGCAAAAAAACTTACATACTATATATATATATATATATAAGATTACCATTATGGACATAATATTGTAAACACTGTTTTCAACTGTTATGACTAACTAAAAAAAGTCTATTTTATTTTTTTCTTTTAACTCTAAAGCAAAACCAAGTGTAAAAAGTCAGCAATATGAGAGCCTAATAAGTGTCAAATAGTACTAAAATGCTCATGAAAAAATTCAATTTTCAAAACAATGCATCAAGCTTTTAAAAAGAATTACAATTATCCAATATGGAATATTTTCTAGCAGAAATCTCAACTACTCATCCAAGTCTGCAACATTAACACTTATAAAATTTTACATGTTTAAATCTTAAATAGAAATTCAAAATTTGTAAACAATGAGCACCAGAAAAATTGTAGAACTTAGCTTCTAATTTTCATAAAAAAAATTCAAAATCATAAAGTTACAAATTTCCACTTTGTCCAACACTTCATTTGACTTTACATTAACACAGCTTGACTTGAGCAAAAAAATATTGATAAGCCACACAGTTTTTGGAACTCTGTTGCATCTGGCAGTGAAATGTCTTTTGCATTTAACAAGATGGTCTTCAAACCACATTTGGCACTAGAACTAGAATGAGACCTTCAAACACATACCTGCACAAACACTAGAAAATAAAAATAAGAATTTTTCAACATTATTAATTGCATGTTCTTTTCAGACATCAAAAGATGTTGAAATATAATGGACACATTCAATAAAAACTTAAAGTAATAAATTCCCAGCTATCCCACAACATTAAATAAAAAAAGACATTAATCTTGATCCACAAATAGCAATATTGAAAAAATACTCTCTTTGGATATGCAATTCAATTAGAAGTTGATATCTAAAAACCATATCTTTAATGATGGGCAGTTGCTCAATAAATCGACAATCGAAACAATCATCACTTTTGTAAAGAATAATAACTAGTCATTATTTCACTTCCAAATTCTATAATCAATGGTTCTCTCAATTTTTTTACCAAACGTTAAGAGCTAAAATTTCCTCCTTTTGATTGCAACTGAGGTTAAGACTGATGAATCATTAAAAAAAAAAAAAAATAATAATAATAAAAATTCCAGACTAATATATTTATTTGTGAAAATATATAATAATGATCAATTTTTAACAAAATATTTAGCAATGTTTTAATTTATTAAATCAGAAAAATATTTTTAAAAATCTACATTTTTCTTCATAATGTTTAAAATTTTTCTGCTTATTTTTTCTTTTAAATAGTGCTTAAAAAACTGCACCAGAAGAGTACCTTTATTCATCTTATTTAACAACAAAATTCTGTCATTAAATAAGATAGGTATTCATAAAAAATGAAACTCAAAAACAAGATTCATACGAACTCTGCATTAATATTTCTAAAGTTCTCTAAAGTTATTTTCTTAGTAAACAACAATGATATTATGCAGTATTCTATGATTGGCATATATAAATGTACACATAGTTTATAAAAGATGTTCATCTTACACAAGATACGCTTGAAAAATATTTAAGTACAATTTGTTAATACAGCATTTTTTTTATTGAAATGGTACAGGCCAGGTGGAATCATTTTACATTGATTTTTCAGGGTTACCACTCTAATCTTTAAAAAAAAATTCCCAGTATTTTCCCTGTACTGCAATGCATTTATTCCATATTGAGTGCGAAAAAATATACGTGTGTACGAAGGCTGATTAGATATGTTATGATTTGCCATTATCAAATTCTCTGTGTTTTCCCGGTTTTCCAGGTGGCGTGGCAACCCTGTTTTTGCTCAGTTTGGGACATGTAACATGAAAAAATATCTATACAGAACTGAGCTTTTAGCTTTTTCAGTGTATTGTTCTAAGACAGATTTCGATCGATCTAAAACAGGTTACACCTGATAATTTCAGTTGATGTAGACATCTATGTAAAAAATTGCTTTGCACAATGCATGCATATGATTAGTGTACATAACTAGTTTAATATGCAAAGAGTATATTAATTATTTAATATGCACAGTCAGCCTTGTTATTAAAATTGATCAAGGCTTAATAATAATATTAATATTTAACCATGCAGTTTGGTCAGATATAATACAAAACCCTTAAAACAAAGCATAAAAAAGCATTAAAATTATTTGTTACTGATTAGCATGTAATTTTTTTTTTTTTTTTTTTTTAATTTAAATTTTTTTAAATCAGCATTAAAATACTGAATAAATAATAGGAGTTTTAAGTTTCCAAAAGAATTAAACCTTTAACTGTTAATATAGTCCATGTTTTTAATAAAATATAATTATTAGTTAGTAATCATAGAAATTATAAAAACTGCAAATTACTAGTTTCGTTAGTTAGAATACATAAAGTGCTTGAAAGTCCTTGAATTTTTAGGTGAGAAAAAAGGGTCCTTGAAAGTGCTTAAATTTTAATGAAGGTGCTTAATTTTCATTATTGTGTTATTTTATAGATGCTTAATTTTTCTTATTCATATGTTAAACTACAATAAGAATTCCAAATGTTAAAAAAAGTTAATCAATTGAAAATATTTGTTCTAAAATTGTTTTCCTTTCAGGAGGTTAGGGTACAAGCATTTGTACTTCACTTTGTTCCATACACTGAACACAGTCATTTCACACATGCATGTACTTGTACATTGGTCTTAGCAAAACAGTTTTCCATCTACATTCTGTAGTAGTAAAATTATTCTTCAAGATATGCTATAACTATACCTGAAAAATGTATTTTCAAATAAACTAAATGGAAAAAAAAAAAACTGCAAATGTTGGTTAGAAGCAGAATTGAATAATGTGGAAAATACATAAGGACAACTGAATATTGGATTGCCCTAATGCATTTTCAACATTTATACTAGTTTTGAAGCAAACTATGCCATGTTATTCAGAAATTAGAGAGTATGAGCGTATCTGCTGTAACAAGTCATATTAGTGGTGTTTTCCATAACAATAAATATGTATTTCTGATATTTTAAAAGGAAGGAGGATTGGAGGTGATACTATTGTTATTCACATGTTGTTAAACATAGCTACTGGCGAAAAGAAACAGGAAATACTGTGACCCTTGTTGGACTTAATTTTCTTTTCTTTCTTTTTATTTTATTTTATTATTTTATTTTATTTTATTTTTATTTTTTTTTTTTTACTAGATAATTTAAGTTGTTTGCATTTAGTTTAATTTTGATCTTTTGAAAAAATATATATTTTGCATAATGTTGTTTTTGATTAATCAAATATTTTATTTATTAAGAATGCAAAAATACAACTAACTCCATTTCACCAAAAAGAGAGTACAAATGTCCCATACCTAAATTTAGCCCTCACGCAACCCATAGATTAATTATCGCTGTTTTTAATTGCATACAGGCTGATCAACCTGGCATTGCCCAAGCCTGGATCGAACTTGTATATTTTTACATTTTTCAACAAAAATCCTTCACAACAAACCTATGATTGAGACCCCACTAGCTTTGTTAGCATATTTCTGCATGTTCTGTCCATTGTTGCCTGAGCCTAAAATCTGTGGAATTTTAAATATTTAGGGAAAAAAAAATCTTCCAAAATGAATCATTGCTATTGTTATATCAATAATAAATAATTTTAATTGCAAATGCTGTTGACCGCCAACATATTGTTCCTGATTTCACATCATCATCAGTTAGTGAAAACCAGAGAAAAGAGATAAAAATGAGAAAAAGTTTCTAAAATAAATAAATATATACCTTTTTCAGAACTATGGCCAAACATTTCCTGCGATGCATATGTGACATAAAGGAAACCATCTTCATCTTTATTTTCTAAGTATACCTCGGCAATCGTTTTGGACATACTGGCCAAATTTTTGTTATTGATAAGCAAGTAAAATGCCTGATTAGGTCCAAGACGCATACGGCTTCTAATGACAAAGAAAATGTTACATATTAATTATAAATTCAATAGTTTAACATGACAAAAGAAATCACTTGTAATGAACTTTAGATTTGCTGTTATGTCTAGGTCCTTTTTGGTAATTTTTTTGTCAAGGATCTTAGTAAATTTGAGTCTTAAAGTTGTTAATCACTTAGCTTTTGAATTCATCTCACCAATGTTAAGTCTATAAGCATTGCATGTATTTGTATAGTACTGCCCCCCATTGGGCACCAGAACCTTCCAGGGGGGGGGGGGGGGGCGTTGACGTGGTGAACCTAGTAATTTAAGATATGTGCAGTAAAATTAGCTTACATTCACGGTTTGATTGGGAGCGTGATAAAAAGTTAAATTATCCCTTTAATGAAAATCTACTGAATCAAACCTAGAGCTGGGTCCCAAAAACAATGTTTTTAACGATTATCAAAAAATGTGTCCCCTGCTACTGAAGGTTCGCATGAGAGGTCATGAGAGGTGCATTTGTAACAAGCAGTATCATTTGTACTCTCAATGTACATTATTCATCGTCAGCCATTGATTACAAAATAAATGAATGAATGACTGCTTACGTCACTTTATTACATTATTAAGGTAGTCCAAATTAAAAGCATTTCATTGCATGCCAGATTATTTTTTAACTTTGTAGTGAAAATGAAGATTGCAATCTCTTGCAGGTGCACACAGAAGTTCACAGTAGGTAATTTATTGAACCATGTATAATTGTATTTGGGCTCAATACTTGACTTATTTGAAAATGTAGACAAAAAGTAGAGCGGAAGCCTGATTACACCCAAAAATGACATAGATTTTTTAATAAACTTAGGGGAGAGTGGGAATGAAAGGGACATTCAGAATTTCAGATTGAGTTAGGTGGGGAGGCTTACCATATGTAAAACTAATGCCCGGAATTATAGCGCTGTAGGTGCTGAAAGCAAAATTTATTTTTGCTTTCAGCAAAATTAAATTTTTATCTTACTTTTATTTTTTCAACAAAAAATCACTATTGAGTTTAACATTATAACATTTATATTATTTAGCAGTGTAAAGTATGCATTTGATGTGAATGCCAGTACATTTTGTTAGTTAAAATCAGTGTTCTCGCTGACATTTGACCAACTTTAGTAATTTGGCTAATTAAAAATAAAAAACATTCGCCAAACAAAAAAAGTATTAGCAAAATAAATTCGCCGTGTAGCGGTAAAAATATATATATATATATATAATCCTTTAATGTACCCCCTTTGTTTCCAATATGTTCTAAAATAACCTAAGTTTTTGTAACTGTGATAGCAATTGTTATTAATCTAATTTCAATTACCCGCTACAAATGTAAAAAAAAATATGTATATATTAAATATATATATACATATATGCATACGCATGAAAAACGAAAAAGCAAAAGCAAAAATTGAGCACTAGAAATTTGGCGATTCTAATCGCTTGTTTACTCGCCAAATGAAGAATTTAGTCGCAATTTGGCACATTGGCGAGCGACAGCGAGAACACTGGCTAAAATACTGTCATGCCTGAATATATTTTTAATTACACCAGGTGGATAAGGGAATGAAAAGGACATGGAAAAACACAATAAAAAATGTATAAAATATTAGTATTTCATTAAAGAGAAATTCGCCTTTTATAATCCCTTTGTATTATTGTAAAATTCTGTTAGCTTTCTTCTTCTGACTGTTTTTTCTTGACCATTCCCCACCCTATGAATATATTTTGTTGAAGTTACCTAAATCCTTAACTGGTGATGAGATTTTTGTTTTATCATATGTTGTAATAAATTTTTTTTTTACTTGTGTTTTATTATCTTTTATTTTTTTAATAATCTAATCGCAAATAGAAAGACAAAATGTTCATAAAAGGGTTTTATTTATGTTGTCCCTTTCAACCCCACAAGGTGGTCCTTTCATTCCCTTTAATGGGGTTAAAGTGGATATTTCTCCCAATTTTTATAAATGCGTACAGATTTTTAATTGCTGCACTTGGGGATAAGAGATTTTACTAGTGTCAAAGTTTTTGACGAGAATTAGGCACAAATGTGAGAATGATACTTTTTAATTTCATTATTTTATAAGCTTATTTAAAAATGTTCCTTTCATTCTCCACTCTCCCTCTATTAAGTATATCTAATGAAGTCAATTTAATTAAAGCAAAAAACTTCATTGCTGCTTTTCTGGAAAAACTTCAATTCAAACGACATGCAAATAGAGGTAAATACAAGCATCTTCCTACATTTTTAGCAGTTTTTGCAAAACAGGAATATTTATTTGCATGTTGCTAATATTTGGACGTCTTCTTGCTGAATTTTTGGAATGATTCCAGGATAAATTTTAGTGATGAAACCCGTAGAACTCACAACTAACAAAATGGTTATTAAGAGTTCTGACTGCAAATATCAATACTTTCAAGCTCTCTACTCTGAATTGTGTCAAAGAATAAAAACATTTTTAATTACCAGAAAGTTTTCCTTCATCATATTGGCTGAACATGGATTCTGTGGGATAGCTAATTTACTGTCTAAGAAAAGAAACAGATTGGACATGACTGAACATGGCAATTTGCAACTGATTTTAACAAAATCGGAATTCAATATTAATGAATTGTTAAAAGTATACCAGCCTTCTTCATCTCATTTTATTTATTATCGACTTAGTGCTTATTTGTAAATATTCAAGAAAATTGCATTTGATTGTCGATTTAATTAATTTCTATGCCGCGATTCTTAATATAACAGGTAAAATTCGATACAGATAACTACAATAATTTTGTATTTTTATAATTAATTATTACGAAAGAGGGGGCGTTGGAATATTATTTCTTGTGAAAGGGGGGCGATGGTCCAGAAAAGGTTGGGAACCTATGACTTAATCCTTCCCCAGCCCCAACATGAATATTTATATGATAATGCAGATATTTATTCTTTTAAGCATTTATTTAAATAATTTACAGAATCTAATAAGTAAATAAAATGCTTTTATTAAATTTTGTACTGACATCACATTTATATTGGTAATAGCATTTTCTTCTTGTGCATAAAATTTTGAGAGACATTAATAGACATCTGTAATAAAATAACATATTCATAGACTTTAAAGTAAACATTAGTATATATGGTTCCCAATATAAAAGAATTTGAAAATCAGGAATTATAATATTAACTCTTTTGAGTGCGATTTTGCACCCCCCCCCCCTCCCCATTTTGAGAAAAAATACTTTTACATTTATAATAATAATACAAGTTATCTAAATAGTTTAATTAAAGTTTAACTAATATTTCATTGTCTGAAACATAACAAATGTTTTGCATACTACTCAAATCATATTATAATAGGCTAAGAAAGTTTTTGGAGATGTTTCGAGTATATTATATTACAACAAGACGTAATTATTACAACTTTCTAATATTTTGTGTTTTATTACACATGATTCTTTCAGGAAAGTAACTTTTATATTAAATTTAAGGAGAGAAATATTTGTTAAAAATAAAAGAATCACAAACAGTGCAAAGAGAATTATGCAGATATTTATTATTATAACTAAATGCCTAAACATTAATGAAGTCATAGTAAATGCATAGACACATACTAACATTACTACATGTAACAGTAACAAAATTATTTGTAAAAACAAAATATTACTCAATTAAAAGACATGTACTATTAACAGTACACCAGACCTGAAAGAGTTAATCTGACTATATACAATTTGATATTAAACTTAACTCTTACATAAAAGAAAAAAAAAAAAAGAATTAAAAATCTCTCAAATTGTTAAAACAATTTTGAGAAATATGTATGTAGAAAAATTTCTGGAAATAAATGACAAAAAATTCGAGTACACATAGAAAGTAAAATAGCTTCTTTAGAAAACATAAGTAGTTAACTATTTATGTATTGGATGCATTTCATCAATTCTTTGGCATGGCTAAAAATATAAGAAATAGGTGTAACAGTCAGCATATAGGCAGTTAATTGTGATCACATTCAGGTATCAATTTTATTACTAGGATTAGATAAAAATTTTTAATTTAGCAGCTTTTTATAAAAGGGAGGGGAGAAGAAAATGAAATTAAACGTCACGTATTACAGGTTAATTTAATGTCTGTATGACAACTTCTTTGATCACATTATCTCATATTATACAGAAAATAACACTAGTCATATTTGAAAAGATCTCTTTAAATAGCAGAATCTTATTTTTATGTTTAGTATGAAACCTTATACACTGCAAAAAACAAAACATACATAAGAATATACATAACAATTGTGATACAAAATTGTAAGAAAAATTCTGGAAACAAAATCAAAATTCTACTGCATTTAAATTAAAAATAACTTATGTTTAAAGAAAACACAACCTTTGATGCTTCTTCAAGTGACTTACAGAAAACAACATTTTCTTCAGAAGTATCTTCTCTAGGATATAGTTTTTTCTACTTTAAAACAGGTACCAAAACAAAATGTGTGCAGAAAGTGACTTAAAGTTAAAATTAACGAGCTTTAAACTTGATATAAGTGTCTTTATTTGTAATCACCAGTGACGGAAATCTCAGTGATAATAAATCTGTGCATTAATAATAATAAAGATATTTTTGTATTATGTATGGTGTTTTATTTATTATTCCACTCACATAATGTCATTACCAATTCTTGTTTATGTTAATTGTGCACCCTTCATATGAAAATTAAACTTTTTGTAAAATAGAATAACAGATACCTTATAAAGGCAGCAATCTCAGTGGGCTATCTTTTTAAAATTAAGATTTCTTATTTGGTACAACTTTTTGAAATGGTAAAATTCTCCTTGTTTTTGCCTAAATTAATAAGTCATTAAATAAAGCAAATATTACCATTTGAAAAAAGTGGTGGCAAATAGAGATGTAAATTTTCCGGAAAAATATAAGTGGCGGAAAAAAACTGTTTTTTTATTGGTTTTTTTCGGGAAAAAACGGAAAAATTGATTTTTCTCCAAATAAATTACATTCTCTTAGAGAATATTAACTAATAAAAAATTTTTCCCATTTATTTGTGTTAAATGAAAATTATTTTCACTTTATATTACAAAATAAAAAGAAAGTAGCAAAGCCTGCTTTTAAATTTTAGTTTTTTTTTTTTCCACAGCCTAAGAATTTTTAAAACACTATTGTTTGTTATATCATACCTCTGTTGAAATGATTTTTCAGTTACATGTTTAACTACCAATCGACCTAATGTAAGAACCTGAGCCAATATATCTGCAGTTTGGAAGGAAATAAATTATTGCTTAGATTGCTCAGAGGCATGTCCACCTGTCAGTGAAGTATGCGGATGGTGAGCAGATTAACAGCATGTCACTAAGCAAGAAAAGAATGGAATATGTGTCCAATGAGGAGGCTCCAAAGGGGTTTATGTGGGGGAAAGCAGTGATTTGGAGAGGGCAAGTTTGCCTCAGATCAGAGATTCGGTACCTAGGTTTCGTACCTAGAGGTTGCTCTGTGTGGAAGAGCGTAAAGTGTGCGTTTTCTGGTGCGCAAAGGACACAGACATCCTGGTGTTTAGTGCTCTGGGCTAAGAAGTGCAGGCCCAGTATACTTGTGTTGAGAGACTCAAGGTTGAGCTCCAAAAAAGTGAATTTAACGTGTATTGAGTGTGAGGTGGAAAGTGTAATTGGAATAGTACACAACCAATCTTTACGATATCTAATGTAATGTTGAACCGGATCACCTATATCCGAGTTGTAGTTGTATATATTTGTAAATAGCGTATTTTGTGTGTACATATATTCTTAATAAACTGATAATTCGGTTACTAGCGTAAGTCTTCATTTACACCAATCTCACAGTGGGTGACCGATATCACCTAGTAATATCGGCGGTGGCAGCTATATCTACCACGGATATTCTTCAAAGTTGTGTGGACTGAGGGGAACGTCCGACAATAGCGTTCCCTGAAAATCACCCGTGCCGATTATTTCGATAGTACTATACACAGTTAAAAATTTGACCCATTTGCTATAGCGTCACTCCACAGCTTTTATAGAATATCTGTTTCACATAACACAGTAAAGTACACTGTATAAAATTGACACTTTTGCTGCATCGTCACTCCACCACTTTTATAGAAAATGATTACTTTACTGTGTTATGGAGCACTCTCATTGGTCACAAAAGAGATATTCTATAATAGCTGTGGAGTGACGCTGAAGCAAATGGGTCAAATTTTTAACAGTGTAGCACAATTGAAATAATCGCTACAGATGATTTTCAGGAAACGCTATTTCTGCAAAAGACGGGGAATTTGACGTCAAAAATTCTGCCCAATCAGTTCCGATTAGGGAAAATCCCGTTGGAAAAGCCGAAATATGCATCGATTTATTATGCTCGAATACACCGTGATAAACGAGGATTTGAAATAAACATCAAATACAAAAGGTACGTATTTTTGTCCGTAGAATCCGAATCTGCAATAAAAAATGCGGGTTATAATTTAAGATTTCAAAGTTGGACCCCCTCTGACCTCCAGGGGGTCAGTTGCGAAAGTCAAATTTGGTATCACTGAGTAGCTTATTTAAAAATATTTAACACGCATATTTACGTTTTTCAATCTCAAATGTATTTCTCGAGTTATTCGGCCGTTTCCAGACTTTTCGGACACCCTGTATACCAGGAACTGTCTGAATCTGTAGTTTGATAAAAAATCGTCCTTTAGTGCTTCAGATAGAACTATTGCGATAATCATGAATAATGCAGCATAACAGCATCATCTGTTGAGCGATTTACACCAAAAAGTAAGTTTTATGAAAATACATACATTAATTCTTCAGATAGAACTATTGTGGAAATTATGAATAATGCAGTATAGTAGCGCCATAAGTTGTGCGATATACACTAATAACTAAACATCTTGAGTTTATATCAAGATGTAACTGAATCTAAAGTTTTGTGAAATTATGTGCACCAGTTCTTGAGATTGAATGCCCATAAAATTTTTGTCCCATACAGACTCACGCTGTGACAGATATTTTCCAAAAACTATCAAATCGTGTTCAGGACCTTCTAAAATATTTAAATACACCAAAAACGGGAAGTCAAAATTTTCACGAATTCAATACTTACTTCTTGAAAAGATAGAAAAAAAAATAAAAAATAATAATAATAAAGTAATAAATGCATGTTTCAAATTTTATGTTAATTTTTTAATTTTACCATTTCTATTAATCAGCATATTACTAAAATAATTTTGCACATGAATTAATTTTTTAAAAAAGAAGTTGCATTTAATTATATATCTAGATTTTTTTTCATGTAATCCTGTTTTTATGAAATTGTGAATTTTTTGTATATATACTTATACAAAATATATTCAGAATTTGTGAATAAGAAATTATTACTATTTTTAGAGTCCTACTTAGACATTTTTAATAAGGTTATTAATGCATATATACAACTTGATAAGAGTCAGCTGCTATATGGCATGAGACTTTTTTTTTTCTTCAATCACTGCATTTGCGAAAGATTCAATTTGTAGATTAAACTTTTTTCTAAAATGTCTATTTTCAAGAGAAATTTTGCGAAGGGTCTTGTGTTTCAAACAAGAAAAAAATGCGAAGGATCTTTTCAAGTCTTCTCAAACAGATTTCTGCTCAGAGATCAGATTACCCACACTAAAGTTTTCATGTGGAGCACTCAACATAAAAATAAATAAAATAAAAAGTATGAAATGTAGCTATTACAAAATTTTCACTATATTATTTCATAAATGAAATTTCAATTTTTTTCAGTTCGGAAAAATTGAAAAATAAGCCTTCGGAAAAAAACAGAAAAAAAAAACGGTTTTTTTCCCAATTTTCTGGGTTTTTTCTGAGCATTCCCATCTCTAGTGGCAAATAAGAAATCTAGACTAACAATTTTCATGCTGGTATTAGGTATATTCTCATATTAAATGGGTTGTGAATTTTTTTTTTTTTTTTTTTTTTTTTTTTTTTTTCCCTTACTTAAAGGTGGGTCATGTACTATTAAAAGTTGGAAACTATTGGTCTAAATATTTTATATTTCACTGTCACTTTTGCAAAAACCTAGAACAGAAGTCCTCAGGAAATAATACACAGTACTTCTAGTGAAAGGAGTAAATAAAAATATCAAATCACCTGAAAAATTACTGAAGGGAAAATACAAGAACCAAAAACATTACTGTCATTAGAAATATTTTGGAAGAAAATGCAAATGCATTTTGCTGAAAATTTGTGTATAAATAATTTCAAGTAAATAACAGTTGGCTGAGTAAATTAAAAAGACATAAAAATTTTAAAAATATGGAAAAGCTTTTTTTTTTTTTTTTTCCAGAAGAAAGGCATGTTTAATAAGGATGAAACTGGATTGGATTTTTTTGTTTGATGCTTAATAAACTAAAATATCCTTATGGAAAAGGCAGAAAAGACATGACATGACTCATGCTGTCATGTAGACATTCCTGAAAAGCAAAAAATTAAAGGTTTTCCGTAGAAAAATTAATTATAACTTTGCATGTAATGTAGACATAATTACACAGTTTAAATGACAAAATGTCTTTGTGAAGAATGAATTGCTAATTTTAAATACCTTTTTCTTTGCATGTAATTATGGTTAAATGCATGAAAGTACTTTTTTTACTGTTTGTTTCCAAGAGTTACAAATTTTGAATACCTCTATATCTTAAGTTATATTTTCTCTTTTTAATTGTAGAAATTTATGATTAAACAAGGCTAATCTATCTTTAAATAACAGTGGAATTCAAAATCTGTAATGCTTCACAATTAGTAAACACGATTCTTAGAAGGCTTAATATAATATGAATACATTAGACTCCCTCAAATCCACACAACTTGGGACCAGAGGTTTTGCTGATTTCTGGTCATTGCTTTGTTTACATTATTTAAAAGTATTTTGACTGTAATTAATAATGAAATCAAAAGTTAGAATGCTTACAATTTGCTAAAATATTTAAATAGGTAATAAATTAAAAATAATAAGAAATTAGATAGTTTTTAAAATGATAAAAATACTAAAAGCAAAGGTCAAATTAATAATCGATACTGTATGACTAAATATTCATTATAAAAATGAAATGTGTTTTTCCTAAATTATTCAATGAAACTTGCCTCATAAAGGTACATTACTAATTCACATCAGGATAATAAAATAACGAAGCTTTATTTCAGGTTTAGCCAGACTTAATAACTAAAAAAGCTAGATTAATAAATACATAAATATATTTGGTAAGATTGTGATTACCAATGATATCAGCAATATCTTTATTTTTTCAGAAATAAATTATTCTTTTTTCATGAAAAAACATAATTCAATAGCCTTAACAAAAATTACACATTAAAAAATATATGGAATTGATATAAAACTAAAAAAATCAAATTTTGCACCTACATCTGAAGTGAATGTTTCATTGTGTACATCCATAAAATATGTGCGGATTTGAGGTAATCTACTGTATATCAGTATTAGAAATTAGATGAGTTAAGCCATCTTGGACTGAAATTTTATACCAGACTTTGGGCCAGGATTCAAAGTAAAAATTTATTTGCTCACAATTTTAAGGAAAAACTATGAGAAAATAAATATATTCTAAGATTTTTTAAATGTTTTGCAACTTTTTAAAAAACATTTTGAAAGGGAATAAATTGTTATTGATGGAATATTAGAAAAAATATGCCATCAGATTTTAAAACTTCTTTTGTTTTAATTAAGTAACATAACAAGAAGGGAAAAAAAAAATCACCATGATCATGACCAGAAAAAGGATCAATATTCATTGAGAGTATATCAATTATCATTAAACTTAACATATTAATATTATAATTTAAAAAAATTATACCTTATAATAGTAAGGAACTGTGAGATAGCAAGTTCTTGGGGTACTAAAAATTTAGTTTTATCAAGAACAGGTAGTTGTGTTTCCTTAGGAAATCTTTCAACGATTACCTAATGAGAAAAATGATAATATCATAAAAAACACTTTAAAATAACAACAATAATGATGATAAAGTACTCATTATATTAATTCTATATTTATATGAAAAAAAATTCATGAACACATTTAAAATAAATTAAGGATTTTTCTTCTTTTGGTATAGAATAAGACTAATTATTTCAACTCCAATCATGTGAATTAATTAGCAACCTTTTAAACTTCACTAATCACTAAATGTTAATTTTTCTTTTAAATAAAATAAATTAGGTACTTTTTGGTACTTTAGGGTTCCATAGGAATTTTCGAATAAGCAGGAATCTTATGGTGAAAACTTACTTGATGAAAAGCTGTAATCGTAATTTAGAACATTGTTGTAATAATAATCTAGTACCATATTCAAAGCACCCAGAATGAGAAACCAAAATTACAAGTTGCTTCAACAGCAAGGTGTAACTTATTTGTTAACCTTTAGGTTTAGGGAAAGTAAAATCTAAAATATCCTTTCATTACGGGAGAACTGATTCGATTTCGACCCCCTCGCTTAATGATCCTTCACCGCAGGTTACCAGAAAATGCTGTGATCTTTTCGAATATCTGTTAATCATTTTCAAATCTTTCAAATGTAGGGGAATTTTGTTCCCTAAAAAGAAAGTTTCTATTTACTTGTCGGAATCGAAAGTAATGCTTTAGGTTCATTGATAAGATCTAATTGGCAATGATAAAAATGGTCTTTTCCTGTGACGTGCGTGTCATTAAATAAAACATATTCAGCGTTCGAAATCCTTGGTGGTCCGCTGGTCTGAGACCACCGATAATTCAATCGGACCACTAATTTGAAAAATTTAGTGGTCCGCAGGACCAGTGCCTTTTTTCAGGCCCTGAGAAAACTGCAACCGATCGCACATAAGATTTTTTTATTATTATCAGTGATGCCGCAGACGTGATGTAGCGCGTAAATTACTCAAAAAATCGGCAATGGGACGCAAAAAATAGCTCTTACGCGTCCCACAGGATGCGTAATTTCGTTAAGGAATCGCGAAATAACGGCTAATTTACGGCAAATTTGTCAAACAATTCTCGAAAAAATGGCTAATTTCATTCCAAAACCCGAAACAAAAGACAGATTTCTTCGAAAGATCGAGAAAAAACGGCAAATTTTGCCCAAAAAAAAACACGAAGAACGGCAGATTTTTTTCCAAAAATTGCGGAAAAATTTTAGATTTCTTCAAAAAATTGCAAAAAAAGGCAGATTTCTTCAAAAAATAGCGAAAAAAGACGAATTTTATCCGAAAATTCCGATAAAACGCGAAATTTATCAAAAAAAATCGCGAAAAACGGCAAATTTCCTCAAAAGATAGCGAAAAAAACCCACAAATTTTGTTAAAAAAGCGCTAAATAACGACTAATTTCCGGCAAATATTGTAAAAAAATGCACGAAAAAATGGCTAGTTTTATCCTAAAACGCGAAAAAATGGCAGATTTCTTCAAAAGATCGCGAAAAAACGGCACTCTTCCCCCAAAATCGCGATAAAACGGCAAATTTTGTCAAAAAATATCGCGAAAAACGGTAATTTCGTCAATAAAAATAAGATTTCGTCAAAATAACGCAAAAAAACGGAAATTTCGACAAAAAAGCACGAAAAAAATAAATAAGTGAATGCCGGGGGAGAATTTTTCTGTTTTAAAAACTAATTTTCTTGCTTCAAAATTGTTGTTGCTGCTCCAAAAACTGATTTTCATGCTTCCCAATCGGTTTTTTATTGCTCCAAATCTTTCTGAGTGAATGTGACTCCTAAAAGCACCATTTCATTAAGCAAAGTACCCATTTACTCAACAAAAATATTTCTTTTTTCAGGAAAAATGTCTTTTTCAATAAACCTGTCTTGCCTTATTTTAAAAGAAATGCAAACAATAGTGATATTTGTTATCTTCTACACTTAAATAAGCATTATTTTATAATTAAATTTGTATCTTGCACATTTATTCTTTAAAAAGTACATTAAATTTACTCTAAGTGTTAAAATTATTTAATAGAATTTTATGTTGCGGACCAGTGATGATGTCTGCGGACTAGTAAATTCTAATGCTTACTGGTCCTTGGGACCAGTGACTTTTTTTTAGGAATTCTAACGTTGCATATTACTAGTAATTACTAGTAACATATTACTAGTCTTTTTAAAAAATAATTAGAGAACTTGATGAAAATTCATTGGATGTTTCAATATCATTTGGTTTCTGAAGGATATAATCTAAAAATGAAGGTTTGTTATAGAAAAAAATAACTACAAGTATATATGGTAATAAAAAAATACATTATTTAAAAAAACGCTAATTTTTCAAATATTTAAATAATACAAAAGTGATTTCTTTAAGTATCATTGTTAATATAATAATGATTTAAATTAAAACAACAAAAGAAATTTCAAGATAAGAAAAAATTAGAAAATAACATAAGGAATTTTTAAACAATACATTTACAAATAATAAAGAGATATCTAATGAAATCCATGTTCCCATTAGGGTCTTTGTTTTTAACTATTACTAAGATGAATATTTATTTACGAATAATTTAATATAACTATATTATTTACTATAATAATAGTACTATAATTTAATCTATAAGATAATTAACTGAATATTATTAAGAAATATTGGATGAAGTCCGAATATGAAAATTCTATCAACACAGCAGAGATAAGATTTTGTGTTAAAATTTCTTTAAGGGCTTTTAACCCTTTCAGAGTCATCATTTGCAGTCTGAAAACGGTTACTTTTAATGCCCAAATTACCAAGTGGTACCAGTAATTTTTTATTTCAATTTGAATCACATAGTATATGTTAAAAAGAGCTTTAAGTTATTTTTAAATAAATTTGTAAATTGCAGAGTCAATATATTAATTGAATATATTTTGAGCAAAAATACCTTGCCCCTGAAAGGGTTAAAAATTGATAAATACATACAGTCCCCTTGTATTACTATAAAAATATGATGTGTAAAAATCATAATAAAGAAAAGCAGAAAAAGCATTAAATTTGTTTCCAAAAAAAAAAAAAAAAAAAAAAAAAAAAAAAGAGAGAGAGAGAAAAAAAAAACCTGTTTTAAGGTTTTATAAAAAGAACCTCGATTTTGACTCAAAATTTGTCAAAAAAAAAAGTTAGGCAGAATAAGACATCTGCAGAACTTCCAAATCCCAAGCGGAGACAATCAAAGCTATCTGGCCCGCCCGTTTGTATTTTCACGGGATACGATCCGCCCGTGCTATAGGCTCAAAAAACAGGAAAAAAGTGCACCCGTAAAAAAGTTCACTTATTTACAAATTACATAATATTTAAATGAGTCTAATAACAATACACGTTTTAAATCTTATAAATACTAGAATAAGATGATTTTTTTGAAATTTTGGCATAATTGCTCTGACGAGGCTGAGGGAGGTAAAAATGGAAGGGCTTTAAAGGTTATCTCACAACTTGTCATTATCTCAATCATCAAACTTTGTAAGTTGTGGAGAATTAGAATATAAACACTTGATATTTATATACATTTTTTAAGTTCAGTTTCCCTTGTTCTTCTGTGCGTGTGTGTGTGGTGGTGGTGGTGTGGGGGAGGGGGGGGGTGTCTATAAATTTCAAATCTATCAATGCTTTGCATGATAATAATTTCAGGATGTTTTCTAAATATATAAATATCAGATTGATGAGTTTCTCTTAATTTGCTCATCTCCCGCTTCTCAGAATGGTGAAGTAAATAAGTTATGATTATCTTCCTCATAAAACTGTACAATGGGACATTATTATTTTATATAGAAATACCCAAAATTTCATAAAGGGTTAAATATATAATATTCTTTAAAATATATTACTTATGTTTATTTTCTCCCTTGTTCTTCTGTGGGGGGAGTGGAGTTCCTAAAAGCTCCGAATCTATCATGGATTTAGACTATAACATTTTATCAGGATGCTTTCTAGAATCTAGGGGGAAAAGTGACCCAAAAAGCATGAGCTCAAAAAAGTGAGAAAAAGTAACCTGGAAAAAGTGACAAGGAATGTATTGAACATGTCGATAAATATTGAGATGTCGATAAATAAGTGATAAAAAATGACGGCCAATTATGAACACGAGGTTTATGTCCGTAACTGGGGTGATACCCTTTGTGGGGGGGGGGGAGAGTCGCTTTATGGGAGCCTAACCCGTATTTACGCAAGAAATCCATGGTTCGAAAAAAACCCACAGAAAACTCCGAACAATCAGGTCGACAGGCAGGATTGGTTTTGAACCTAGCACCTCCCATCTACCAGTTTCGAGGGCAGAACTTCTCGACCACTGGTGGTAACCTTCAAACTAAAGAAACAAGATTAATTTTATAAATACCCGGCTTTAGCAAGTACAGTATAATATTAGAAAATATTATACTAGAATAAATTACATGCGTTTTTTCTGTTTCAATTTTTTAAGGAATTGAAAATCAAAGTGAAAATCAAACTCCCTAGATGTAAATATAGGTAGTTATAAGTCAATTTGCAGAAGGATTTCAAAAGAAAATTTTAAAAATTAGAGAATATGATTCATGATAACAACTCTAAATATCATAATTTTTTCCTTACATGACATTAATATATATATATATATATATATATATTATCTAAGAATTCCCTAAACAGCAACCAGATTTTCCTTAAAGTTCCACTCCTCCCGCCCCCCCACACACACACTTTTTTGCGAAATTTCGATAATTTACAATAGGAATTACATGTAGAAAAAGAGGGGAACTTTAAACTATATATATTGTATGAATACAGCTTAGACAGAATTATACGTTTTCATAGAATCAGACTATCTTCTTCAAACTAAATAAACAAGATTAAAAATAATAATACACAGCTTTATTAAGTACAGTATAATATCAGAAAATATTATGCTACAATAAATTATATATAATTTTTCTGTTTAAATTTTGTTACGGAATGGAAAATCATAGTGAAAATAAAACTCACTAGTTGTAAAATTATTTATATTTAGAGTGTAGTTGATTTACCGATACTAGTTTTAGATACATATCACAGACTTATTCGAAAAGTGTGAACTCAAATATTAAGTTAGTGGTCATTCTAGGCTATTTTTGAAGGATGGAGCACCCTGCCCTTTTTCAAATTTACAAAATGCGCCCTGCCCTTTTTAAAAATAGTAAAATGCACCACTGGTTTTACCCAGAAATTTTTAATACAGTCGAACCTCTATATAACGAAACTCCATACATCAAATTTCTCCATATAACGAATTTTTAGTAAGAACGGTCCCCTTTTCGCATGATTACATTAAAAACAGACTCTATATAGCGAAATATCTATCTCCATATAACGAATTTTTTCATAAATTGATCTTAATTTATTCAGTTTTAAAAAAGCTTCGAAATCATATGGAATCAATTTTCCATCACTTATTTTTGATTTATCGTTCAGTGGAGAGGTTTTTTTTTTATATAAATATTACTTCTCTCCTTATTCTTTAAATCTAACAAGTTCATCCCACCTCCCACACACCTTTCAACATCCTTCTCAAAACACAGTCAATTGAATTGTTACACATATAAGAGAGGAATCAATGAGAGCACATAAGAGAGACCTTCAAATGGAGGAAAATATCAACTACAATTTTTCATTCCTTGCTAAAATTTGAGAATTTTTTTTTGAGAGCGTAACAATTGTAATTTTAAAATCAAAACAACAAAAAATTACAGATTTCTTCCTCTGAAATTTATGTAAGTCTTCCTCATTTGATTTTCATTAAGCTTTCAAATAAATGTCTTTTCTCTTTTTTGAAACTGCTTAAATAAGTAAGAAATAAAATGTTAGGTTAATATATACTTTTAAACATTTCAAATTCTTAATTAAAAAGATCAAAAATAATATTTGTTCAAAATTTATACATTAAATACTATTTTTAACATCATACTCTATACATCGAATTTCTCTATATAACGAATTTTTTACTGGAACTATGGATTTCGTTATATAGAGGCTCGACTGTATTTTTTTTTTTTTTTTTATTCCATAGTGTTTCTAAATTTGTGTGCCCAAAAATGATAGATTTTTTCATTTCTTTAAGAAAAAGAACATAAAACTATTGAATCATGTTTTAATTTAATTGTATTTTTAATTTTTATATCATAAAATCATTCGAAATTAATGTTACTTGATTTATCATATTTAAAAATTATGTGTTTCATTGCTTTCTTTTTTCCCCTTCTAAAGGCAATAACAATTTTTTTTCTGCCAAAAATGCCCTTTTCTGCTGCAGTAGGCCTTTTGTAGTGAATAGCACCATGCCCTTTTTATTTCTAGAGCATGCACCATGCTCTTCTTTTTTACACTAATTAAGTTTTCTGGAAAATTAAAAAAATAAAATATTTTTTCTATTATTAGCTGAAATGTACTTTTAACTGTATATTGAGATATTGATAAGGTGAAATGAGAAAAAATATGTATCAAATATAACATTTTTTTTACAATTATGATTTTTTAATGCAAATTAAGATGAAATCATGTAAAATTGTTCCCTCAGAAATTTCGTGCCTAGGGCACAGGCCTCAGATGCCCATGCGATAGTCAGGGCTTGATTACATGACGTTAATATTTCTTTTTTTTTTTTTTTTTTTTTTTACCTAAAAATGGCCTAAAAGTAAGCAAATTTCCTTTAAAATGATTTTTTATAAGCAACATACATACATATGTATTTTTCTGAAAAGTTCTATGTGATTTACAATATAAATTATAAGTAGAAAATGAGCGATACAGCTTATATGAAATTATCTGTACACAACATAGACAAAGTTTATCATTTTCGAGGAATCACACTTTCTTCTTCAAACCAGTTTTGTAGTTTGGTTGTGTTTATGACATCCAATTATGAACACGAGGGATATATGCCCTTAAGGGGGATGCCATCCGTAAGGGGCTTTTTAAGAAACCTTAACCCATGTTTACACAAGGAAATCCAAGTTTCGAAGAAAAGCACAAGGAAATATTTCATATACTAAGCATGAAAGTGGGAAATAAGATAAAAGGTGGAAATCTTTTTTCTTTTATACAATGGTGCTAAACTCTTCTAATTTAAGTGTCTACTTATAGAATAAAATTAAATTTAACTGCATGCAAGGTGCTATATTTTTTAGCTTAGAAAGTATTAATAATGCTAAAGTGTAAAACCAAATATATCTGATCAAGTTATGTGAAGTACAGTCATTAATCTTCCAAAACAAATATTCTGAATAGTTTAGCAGTTAAATCACCCATCCCCCCCCCCCTTCCCAAGAAAGAAAACAGTCTCCCTGCTAAATTGATCTTTGCTTCAAAAATAAGAATTGCAGAAATTACTCAAAAGTGTTGTATAATTAGTACAAAATATTAAATTCCAAAAAGAAAATTTCTTTATACTTTCAGTTTTTATTTCATTCTTGAAAGACATTTAGAACAACTTCATTAGATGTTTTTCAGATGCTTATATGTAGAAGCTCACCTTTCACTTTATGTCTCATTTGCACAACAATTCAAGAAAAAACTGAGTGTTTGGAGTAACTAAATGTCCAATTGGAAAATTTTCTACCCCCCCCCCCCCCCCCAATTATCCTTTTATAATTTTCTTTGCATTTTTGCATCAATCCAGAGAAAGACCAAAATCACTTCAAAAAAGGAGGAATTCCTCCTTTAGGACGAACTCTTTCATGCCTGATATACTAAGGAAATAAACACACACACATATATATATATATATATATAGTTCGAGGAAAACTCTGAACAATTTGGTCGTTTGGAGCAATTGGGTTTGAACCTAGCACCTTCCGTCTACTAATTTCGAGGCAGATCTCGGCAATTGGTGGGATTGTTCAAACTAATAAAATATAGCAATTTGTTTTAATATAAAAAATTGGCTTGTTTATAGCTTATATCACACATGATTTTCTACCAAATTTAACACCAATTTTTGTAAAATTGGCAAAATGTAGTAGTAGAAATAATGTAGTGCAATTGAAATATAAATATATTAAATATTTTATAAAATGTAAAGTATTTTTTTTATTTCTGCATGTGTGACTGATAACAATCTTTATATGTTTTAATAATCAACTCTATGGAGCAACTCATATAAAAAAAAATCTAACCCACTATCGGGAAAATTCAGAAAAATATCAGCGATAGAAGTGAGCTGATTTTTTAGTTCTCTCTAAAAGTAGGTGAATGATAATGGAATTTCCACAAATTGTCTCTTTTTATTAGCTGAATTTTAAGAAAAAATTAGCGTTTAATGACTATCAAGATTATATATCATGAGAAGATTTGGGACAAATACTCCGATTTTGATAATTCTTTTTATTATGCAATATAGTGTTCACTCTAGAAATAAAAAGGGCATGGTGCTATTCACTACAAAAGGCACTACTGCAGCAGAAAAGAGCACTTTTGCCAGAAAAGTTTTTTTTATTGCCTTTAGAAAGGGAAAAAGAAAGCAATGAAACACATAATTTTTAAGTATGATAAATCAAGTAACATTAATTTTGAATGATTTTATGATATAAAAATTAAAAATACAATTAAATTAAAACATGATTCAATAATTTTATGTTCTTTTTCTTAAAGAAATGAAAAAAATCTATCATTTTTGGGCACACAAATTTAGAAACACTACAGAATAAAAAAAAAATATTTATTAAAAATCTCTGGACAAAACCAGTGGTGCATTTTACTACTTTTAAAAAGGGCAGGGTGCATTTTGTAAATTTGAGGGCAGGGTGCTGCACCCTTCAAAAATGGCCTAGAATGAACACTAATGCAATAGGTTCTTTCTAGTAGTTACCCAAAAAGAACTAAAACATTATTGGACAAATTAAAAATTAAAAAATATTAAAATTTAATTGACAATTTGTGGAAAATTCCTTATCATTCAGCTGCTTTTAGATTTAATTAAAAATTAACTCATTCCTATCGCCAACACCTTTATGAAATTTCACGATATTTGACGGGATTTTTTTTATGAGTTTAACCATAGACAGGGATGCCACTCAGAAAATAGCAAAAAAGAGGAAATTATGCGTAAAGTAAAATTTACGACATTTTTCACAACTTTATGTGTGAATTTTGAAAATTATATTGTTTATAATAAACTAAATAAAGAATTACAGCTTTTCTTTTGTTGTAAACTTTTAATTTATAAGAGTAAGTTAGAATGATTTTTCTTTAGTTCACAGTATTTTACATCCTCTAAGGTAACCCAGCAGCAGGTTCAGTGAAGAATTTTATGTATTGCATCATTTTAAACCAATACAAGTAACCCAGCAATAGATTCAACGATTATTCCACGAGTGAATAGCAAAATTTTCCAGGTTGTTTTTTTTTATTTGATGAAAATAACTGTTTTATTTCATGATCGCTTGGCGAAAATCGCCATTTTATTTAGTGATCGTTTGACGAAAATCGCCGTTTCACATCATGATCGTTTGATGAAAATCATCGTTCCACATCGTGATTCTTTTTACAAAAATCGTCGTTTCACATTGCGATCGTTTCAGAAAAATCACCGCTTCATTTCGCGATCGTTTCAGAAAAATCACCGCTTCATTTTGCGATCGTTTGACGAAAATCGCCGTTTCATATCGCGATCGTTCGATGAAAATCGTCGTTTTACATTGCGATTGTTTGACGAAAATCGCCGTTTTATTTAGCGATCGTTTGACGAAAGTAGCTGTTTCATATCATGATCGGTTGACGAAAATCATCGTTCCACATCGCGATCGTTTGACGAAAATCGTCGTTTCATATCATGATCGTTTGACAAAAATCATCGTTTCACATCGCGATCCTTTGACAAAAATCGCCGTTTCACAAAAATCACCGTTTTGTTTGGCGATCATTTGACGAAAATCGCCATTTTATATCGCGATCGTATGACGAAAATCGCAGTTTTATTTAGCGATCGTTTGACAAAAATCGCCGTTTCACATTGCGATCGTTTCAAGAAAATCACCGTTTCATTTCGGGACCGTTTGATGAAAATTGCTGCTTTATATCGCGACCGTTTGATGAAAATTGCTGCTTTATATCGCGACCGTTTGATGAAAATAGCTGCTTTTTTCGATCTTTTACCGAAAACCGATGCTATATTTTGCGATCGCTTGACGAAAATGGCTGTTGCATTTTGTGATCGTTTGATGGAAAAGGCTGTTTTATTTCGTGATCGTTCGACGAAAATCGTTATTTTCTCTCGTGATCGCTTAACGAAAATCACGAATTATTAAAAATTAAAAAAAGCAGAAATCTGCCAAAAGGCAGAAAAGTGGCATCCCTGCATAGAGTTGACTATTAAATTATGTTAAAAGATCGTTGATATCATTTGCACGTCTGTGCATGAATGCACAGACAAAAATTATTTTATACAACTACTCATATTTCATTATATATTTAATTTATTTATATTACTATTTCTTATGTTGTTTCAATTACATTTTGCCAGTTTTTCTGAAACGGCCGTTAGATTTGGTTGAAAACCCTGTATAATTAGCTAAAAACATGGCAGAATTTTTTGAACTTTTCGAAAACATCACTATATTTCCCTGATTATACGTGCTATTTATGTAAAAATCAGTAGAAATGTAGTACAATATCCATATATTTCTATTCTGCATCGATAGATCGTTTAGTTTAATTTAATGTACAGGAGGATCCCAAATATTATATATTTTTTTCTTTTCTTTTTTATGAAATGGGCATTCATAAATATGAGGTCAAACATCGTCTGTCATCCTGGATTTTCAGAAGAATCCTAGAAATATATTTTTAAAAATTCCACAAAATGTCTGAAATTGAAGGTGTTTGGTCACTAATAGTCATATAGTATAAAGTTCAGTAACCTTTTATTTTAATCCTTACATTTATAAAGCATCTATACAAATTCCTTTTTTCTGCGAGTCAAGTGTGGAGCTGGGAATGTGGATGAGGGAGAAGAAAAGGTCACAAATATTCCTAATCATAATTGTCAGACATGCTTCTTTCTATTAGAAGTCATATACATACATAGACATAGAAATCTGACTTTGTGCATAAGTGAGCTTTTAATCTGTGTACAACAGAATAGATAACTTCTCACCCTATCTTCACACAATGAAAATAACACAAAAATATGAAATAGCAGAGGAAATTGTAAGAAGAGACAGCAGTCTCCAGTAGACCTGTTAATAGAGAAAGGTGTGTCAGTAGGTCAATTTATGACGTCAGTCATGTCCAGTTTAAACACCATTATCGGATTAGGCACTATTACAATCTCTATATAACTAGTTAGGGTAATGATTTAAATGTGTGGATGTTTTCTGTGAGATATTATCAATGAATATATTATTAGAACACTCACTGTTTTTATCTCAGAGGTTTCTAATCTAAATTTGTTGCAAAAAGCCAAAATAGATTTTTTTTTTTTTTTTTTTTAAGAGAAAAAAAGACAGATTTAAGCAGTACTAAAATTCAAACTGGTTACTGTTTTAATACATTCACGTTTTCCCTTTTAATCTTATATTTATGAAATTTATGGTATTTTTATTTAGAATTAAAGAGATTGTATAGTATTTTCTATTTTTCCATAAAGGCAAAATACTGTGGAAGAAGCTGTAAAAGTTGGGCTTTCAAATTAAATTTACAAATGTAGGGAAAAAACGACAATTATTTAAATTTATATGAAATTCAGACTTTTGAACCATTCTGTGTTAAAGTAAAAATCCCACCACCATAAAAATATGATTCTTGAAATTAAACAAGTGTACCGCAGAAATTTTGAAGGAATTGAAACTCTTTACAATTTTTTAGACTTTATTATTATTATTAATTATAATTTTTGTTTTTATCTTAAATTTAATTCTATTATTATTTATTATATTTTTTGACAATTGTTTACGTCATGAAAGTTTTTAATAATTAAATCATTATTTTTTGTTTTCCCTTGAGAAATTCGAAATAATAATGTCATAAAAAATAATAAAAAAATTTTATGATTGCAACTTTCTAGCAAAAAAAAAAAAAAAAAAAAAAAAAAAGTCATGTGAATCAGTCGCATAGTTTCGAAGTAATTGATAAGCATATAAAACAACATAAAAAAAAAAAAAAAAAAATTCTAAATTGAGAATTTCTTTTTCTTTTCTTTTCTTTTCTTTCTTGTGTGTGTGTGCGTGTGTTAGATGAAATATAACTAAGAAATTTTTAATACAATCTTTTTTATGGTTTGCATAAAGAAATATCATTTCATTTGAATTTGACAGTGAATAAGTTATTTACAAATAATAAATAATACTAGAATTCGGCTACTTGTTAGTTTTCTGCAGCTGATAGTATAAAATTCCATTCTCATTTATGTAAAAGAAATAGTTGCGCGTGGCTATTTAGTAGACTGTGACCATAAAATCAAGCTGGTTTCTAATATGAAACTTTCTGGATAATTCTTAACGTGTCAGCATAAAATTGACAGACCTGACATTTGATAGAATTAGAAATCAAACGCAGTTTTTTTTTTTTTTTTTTTTTGTAAATAAATTACTTATTGATTTACTACTTTTGTTGTGACAAAAATACAAATATGCAACAGCAAATTTCCACCTTTCCCTAAATGTCGTGCCCGGAAATTTTGTTTAAAACGCCAACTTTGACAATATTTTCTGAAATGCTTTTGCCTTTATTAAACAAATTGATAACGCCATTCTATTTCATAATCTTTCAATAAAAATGTCATATGTTTCATATGTTAACAATTTCATACGTTTTCGAATAATAAAAATGAATTCAGAAATACTCCTTTGGGTTTAAGAACAATCATAAGTTCCATAATCCCTTTTCTTGCATCGTAAAAAAATAAAGTATACACACACACACACATATATAATGCATTAAATATGCTGTCACAAAATGCTAAGAAATGCATTTCTTTTTTATTAAAATGTAATAATAAGTATAAACATTGGAATTTTCCAATTCAGTGTGTAAAATTACGTACGTAATTTCAAATATTTAGTATGCCAGTAAGAAAAAAAAATAATGCTTCATTTTACATTCTAAGGACAAAAGTGTAGTCAAAATTAGCAACGAAGAAAACCTAAAACTGCTTGCTGAAAAAATAATACATTCATTATCATGTCTCACAAGCAAGAACTATCTAAAATACCTTGCAGCAATTGGTGGGGGTAGAAACAGCTTTTCGTCGGCAATGTAAACAATGTTTCTTTTCCCGTTATTTCCCTAGGATAATAAACATCCTCTCTACAGAATTTCCCTTGCTCGATATACAGTCAGACCCCTATTGAGAGAAAGGGTCTTAATGACTTCTTGCACCGCATGTTTGAGGGGTGAAATTTTTCGGGATAACAATAATCCCAACCCTGTATTTTTCAACATTTATTTTCTTGGGATTATGGTAATCCCCCTGTAACCTAAAGGTTGAAATTAAAGGTCAGCGCAGATAGTGACATAGCAGGAGTTCCCTTTTTAAGCATGCAAGGGCAGAATTTTCTCGCCCGAAGGGAAAGATACGAGTGCAACACAGATACATGGAAAAAAAATTACAAACGAAAAATTTTATATAAGTAGGGAATGAAAAGACACATAGGCTGGTAAAAATATAAAATAATATAAAAAAATGCACATCACAAACTGAAATGAAATAATACCAATCCTACAAATCAACTTACCAAATAAGTAAGTTGACTATTTACCTGGGTTAAATAATATGTGGGACCACATAAACCGGTTTAAAATTACAATACATCATCTCCAAAGATCCATCAGTCTTTATATCGATTTTTCTGATATGCACATATTTAATAAAAAAGGTCTAGAAATAGTCTTTAAAATTCTAGAAGCATTTAAAATAATTTAAAGGCTGTTATTTAGTGTCTCCTCCAGGCGACATCAGGACTGAGGAGGTTATTTCATAAAGAATATGCTTTTGTAACACTATTTCTACCAGTATCCAATAACACCTTTCAAAATTTTGATTTTCACTTATTTTGCATCTAATTTTTAAAACTAATCGGTATTAAAACAACTCTTCAATGTAATAAAAATGATTCGGAATTGTTATGATCTAAAAGTTACCAATAAAATATCATAAATGAATGTATGTTGAAAGGTGTCATTTGACATCAGTAAAAATAATATATTGACATTAAAATTTTTCACATTTAAAAGAGACTTTAAGGAATTTTAGTCTTTCAGTTAATTGGGATTCAGTTAACCGATGTTCTACTGTATGTATACAGGATATATACATACAGTATAACAGCTGTGTAGATACTAGGGGTGCAGAAAATGTTTTTACTCTGAACATTATCTTCAATCCATATGAAATTTTCCCCAAAATTTTATGGTATGTTATAGATGAATGCATTATTACCAATTACCATAGGTTCAGAAAATTTATTCTTCCAACATATCTCATCTTATGCACAAGTATATATGGTAAGGGTAATTTCGAGTAGGAAAAAAAACTATAAATAGGAAAATTCTACACAGTAAATTTTCTGAAAGTTACACCAGAATGGGGAAAAATCCACACAAAGCAATATTTTTTTTTTCATGGCCCTTTGACAAAACTTAAGTTTTTTTTTTTTTTTTTTTTTTTTGTGATCTTTTGACAAATTTGCAATTATTTCGCTATTTTTTCACAAGAAATCCAGATTTTTCGCCCTCTTTTGACAAAATTTATAGTTATTTTACCCTCTTATGATGAATTTTGTGATTGTTTGATGAAATGTGCAGTTCTTTTGTAATCTTTTGATGAATTTTGCGATCTTCAATGGTTGTTTCGCAATCTTCTGATGAAATTTATGGTGAGTAGTTTTAAAATCTTTTGAAAAATAAAAATGCAGTTATGTGATCTTTTGACAAATTTTTAGTGTATCTCATATTTCGTGGACAAAAGTTGCAGGGGTTTTTTTTAAAGAGTTCCTTTGAGAAAATCTAATTATTTCACCATGTTGTGGCAAAAGTTGCAATAGTGTTCGTCCTTTTTGATAAAATTTGCAATCTTTTGACATAATTTGCAGGATTTTCACAAACTTTTGACAAAATGTATAGTTTTTTTTCACGATTATTCATTTCACAATCTTTTGTAAAACTTGCGTTCATTTCGCAATCATTTGGTGAAACTTGCAGATCTTTTGTGATCTTTTGATGAAATTTGTAGTTATTTTACGATTGACTGTACAAACTGTACTCTTAAAAAATAGGCTAGATTGAACACCTGTTTTAAGATAAGAGGTAAAATTAAGGCCATTCAAAATGTATTGTCAGCACTACAAGATAGCTAAGTTTTGAAGTACCTCGTGGTGCCATGCATCACAAGTTTACAGAATGGACACCACTTTTTCCGAATGTTGAATCTCAAGTAGTAGGTCTGAGTAATAGGGTTGTGCTGTTTATGACAGCATAATTATGTACATAGGGGATATGGGTCTGAAAAGAATAAGGATGCCCTCAGCGGTGATCTTATATGACCCTAACATATATCTACATCGAAATCTAATGTTCGTAGAAAAGCTCTGAAAATTCAGAACGATTAAAGCCAAAGGGCAGCTAAGTTCTGGGAATTCAAGTTAAAACTCAGCTGAAAAAGTGGATTTTAGAGTGTCAGAGTACTATTTGCTATAAAAATGGAACAATTTTAAGATTCTAACCATATAATTGTTGAAAATGACAAGATAGAAACTACATATCAAGATGGAAGATCTGGCATAAAATAGTATGATTCCCTAATGAAATCACATTCTAAAACAACTTGCAAAGAGGCAAAATACATAAATAAGATACCACACAAGCTGACATTAAATGCAAACAAAATCAGAAAATAATTTCAAGAAAGATAACTCTTCAGTGAAGATTCAAGTATTTTAATTTTAAATTATAAAACTGATAAAATATGCAAAATGGTAAAATAAGCTTTTTATGTCCTATAGGCACTCTTGTCTCTTATGAATCAAATATATTTTTTGTTTTTTAATTTAAATTTTGAGTTAAAATCAACTTATGAATATTTTAATTGATGTTTTTAAATTTCATATAAAATATCAATTTTTTTTTTAGATACAGTAAACAAATATACGTATCGTAAAATAGATGTCTGCATAAAAATGTTTTACTTGCACTTATTATCAATTAAAATGTTTGTTAAACAACATGATATTGGGGTGGCCAAAACTAGTACAAATTGAAAGAAATTACTTACTTTACTCACAATCTAAAATATTCTATAAAAAGTTATTATTAACAGAAAAACATTTACTCAAAAATACTGTTAGTATTATGATTTAATATGCTTCATTCTGTCAAAAACTATAAAATTTCCCATTCAACTTTTCGCATCCACCCTACTGATGACACTTATTAATAAATTTAAAGCATTAAAAATCCTGATATATTCAGTACTTACTGGAATTTTAGTAGGAAATTTTGATCTTATATTCTCCACTTCTTCTTTTCTTGTTGCTAAATATTATAAAACACATACATTAAAATCATAAAACATTTTTTAGATTCACATACATAAGAAAATACTTAAAACATATTGGTTTATTTTTAATGTTATATTAATTCTTAGTTAAAAATACAGCAAATTTTAAATAATTTATACAAGGTTGGGTTTCTGACATGTCAAAAAAGTGTGAGAAACTGTTGAAATGAGTCAAAAACTTATAGGGGAGAATGTTGTATCTTGGGATGCTTATACCTTGGGACACATGCAATTTCTAATAAAGTACAGTAGACTCCCTCAAATCCGCACAGCTTGGGACCAGAGGTTTTGCGGATTTTAGAATTTTACGGATTTCTGGTCATTGCTTTGTTTAAAACTTTTAAACAGTAATTTGAATGTAATTAATAATGCAATCAAAAGTATGCTTACATATACTAAAATATTAAAATAAGTAATAAACTAAAATAATAAAAATTTAGATAATTTTTAAAATGATTAAAATACTAAAAGCAAAGGTCAAGTTAATAATCATCAATGTACAATTAAATATTCATTATAAATATGAAATGTGTTTTTCCTAAATTATTCAATGAAACTTGCCTAATAAAAGTACATTACTAATTCAAATCAGGATCATAAAATAATGAAGCTTTATTTCAGGTTTAGCCAGGGTTGCAAAAAAGCCGGCTAAAATTAAAAAAAGCCAGGCCGGTTGGCTTTTATTGATTTTAGCCGGCTTTTTTTGGCCAAAATTGGCCTTTTTTGGCCATAATTGGCTTTTATACAGTGAAGCATTTTAATGATAAGATACACATTTTTAAGTGTCTTTTAACTAATTTTAATGATGTTTAATTTACTTTGAGTTAAATAATTTATTAAAATGAAAGATTGAGATTTTAATTATGATTCATTATGAGAAATTGGGATATAACTCAATTTTTCAATAATGACGACATTAATACTTGAATAACACATTGATGGAGTTGCTAGTGGTTTATAGTCAGAATTGCAAATATGTCAGTTAAATTATAAAATGGCCATACCAAGTGATTTTTCTGATTTACATTGACCTTTAAAAATCTTACCCTTGTTTTTCCATTTTTACTGCTTTAAAAAATTAAAGAGGACTATAGTTACTTAGTTATATGTTATGTTATTACTTAGTTATTAAAATGTCTTGTTATATTCCCTATAAAGTTTGACCACAGATATTGAAAAACCAATAAAACCTGCTTTAACGTGGGTTTTATTGGGTTTTTTAGAGTGGGTTTTACCCATTAAACCACCCATTACCACATTTTTTTGGGCAGATGGGTTTTTTACAACCCTGCTATAAACATTTAAAATCATACATAAAAAAAACACCATTTCTCAAACTAATGAAAATAGTATTTCGAATTATGTATATTTCATAACATATTTCCCAATTTATTTCAGTATTCTCAATTAGCATATGCATGAATATATTCATTCATGCAAGTAGGCATATATGCACTTTTAAATAACAAAGACCTGTTCAAAATTTTAATTGAACAAATTTTATTAGAACATTTTTCATTGTTGTTTAATTTTATATAATTATGCATTAAACTCTCCTCAAATACTGAATCCTTCCTAATTTCTCTTACAACATTGTTCATTTTATGACTTAATCTTTACATATTGGCCTGTAAGAATGTTTCCATGAATGCTTTGATATGTTACATTTTGTCATAATTCAATTAAATATAATTCTTAAGAATGTGCAATATAAGTAGAACTATGAAATATAGAAATTTAAAACACATTTTTTGAGTATATTTCCTTTTTTCCAAGATTTATATTTTTCAGACATAATGCCTTCACAGTTGACTTCTAGCGGTTATAAAGACTTATTTATTTGAAAAATTAAATAGAAATTTATAACTTTTTTTGTAGTAAATAATTAAAAATGTATTAAAAATAAATCAATCCAAATTTAATATGAATTCGATACAAATTAACACTTTAAAAATAAAAGCCGGCTTTTTTCAATTTTAGCCGGCTTTTTTTAAGTGGATAAAACCAAAAAAAGCCGGCCGGCTTTTTTTGGCCCGGCTAAAAGCCGGCAACCCTGGGTTTAGCCAGACTTAATAACTAAAAAAGCTTGATTATAATACATAAGTATATGTGGTAAGATTATGATTACCAATGATATCAGCAATATCTTTATTTTTTCAGAAATAAATTATTCTTTCTTCATGAAAAAACATCAATTCAATAACCTTAACAAAAATTACAAATTTAAAAATGTATGAAATTGATATAAAACTAAAAAAGTGAAATTTTGCACCTACATATGAACTGACTGTTTCATTGTTTACATCTGTAAAATATGTGCGGATTTTAGGAGTGTGGATTTGAGGGAATCTACTGTATTTGCAACAGTGATCTTTTGTTTATTTCTAAAAATGACCTATATGTAAGAGATCTCATAGCAACAGACAACATCAGACAAAATGAATTAACTTGGTGAGAAAAATGAAAATTTAGTCCAAAATAAATATTTTCCCCCTATTTTAATTCTGTTTCTTAACCATGTATTTTTACAATAAGTCAACTGCCAATTTTTTTTTTTTTTTTTTTTTAAGAAAACAGAGTTTACCCCAGAGTAGGGATGCACAACCTGTGGCCCGCGGGCCAAAAGTGGCCCGCGATGGGTTAACGTGTGGCCCGCGAACTTCGTCAATTTACAGCTAGAAAAAATTGCAATTTTTGTAGAAAAGTCGCAGATAAAAATCGTAATTTTCGTCAATTTACCGCGAGAAAATATAAAATTTCGTCAGTCATTTATGAATCGCAAATGTCGTAGATCGGATGCGGAAAAATCGCGAATTTCATTGATCAAGTGCGGAAAAATCACACTTTTCGTTCATCAGGTATGAAAAAATCGCGAATTTTGCCCATGAGGCTCAGAAAAAAATTGTAAATTCAACCGATCGGACAGGGAAAATACGCGAGTTTTGTCGATCAGTCCGAAAAAATCGCGAATTTTGTCGGTCAGACTCTGAAAATCGCACATTTCATTGATCAGCCAAGAAAAAATAGTCAGATTTGTTGATGATGCACGAAAAAATCGCAAATTAAAATCATCGGCTACGGGAAAGTTCGCATGTTTTCTCGGTTTGCCGCGTGAAAAAAATGCGAATTTTGTTGATCGGGCACAAAGAAATCGCGAACTTTGTCGATCAGGAGCGAAAAAATTGCAAAGTTCGTTGATAAGGCACGGGAAAATCACGAATTTTGCGATGATGCGCAAAAAAAAAAAATGATAATTTTGTTGATCGACTGCGAAACAATCGTGAGTTTTGTAAGTTTCTCAAGAGAAAAAAATCGTGAATTTCACCTTGCCGCGTAAAAAAATGCAGTTATCGTCAAAATGATTTAAAAGTCACGAATTTCGTTGATTGGTCACGGAAAAATGCAGATTTCGTCAGTTATAGGCAGAAAAGTGCGAATTTCGTCCATCAGACACGGAAAAATCGCGAGTTTTATTGATCGGGTTCGGAAAATGGCAAATTTTGTCAGTCGGACACAGGAATTTTGTCGATTTCACGCGAAAAAAATTGCAAATTTCGTCGATCAGGCTCAAATAAAATTGCGAATTTCGTCGATCGGCGTTGCAAAAATTGCAAATTTCATCGATCAGGTTCGTAAAAATTGCGAATTTCGTCGATTGGCTTTATAAAAATCGCAAATTTTGTCGATAAGGTTTGTAAAAATTGCGAAATTTGTCGATCTGGTGTGGAAGATTCGCAAATTTTATCAATCATGTGATGAAAAATTGCAAATTTCGTCGATCAGCTTCGTAAAAATCGCGAATTTCGACAATCGGCTTCGTAAAAAACGATAATTTCGTCGATCAGCCGCAGTAAAATCGGAAATTTCGCCGAACAGCTTCATAAAAATCGAAAGTTTCGTCAATCGGCTTCGTAAAAATCAAAAATTTCACCGATAGGCTTCGTAAAAATCGATAATTTCGTCGATCAGCCGCAGAAAAGTCGCGAATTTCGCCGATCAGCGAAATTATTCATTCGTAAAAATCTCAAATTTCGTCGATCGGCTTCGTAAAAATCGCAAATTTTGCCAATCAGCTTTGTAAAAATCGCAAATTTCGTCGATTGGCTTCGTAAAAATCGTGAGTTTCGCCGATCGGCTTTATAAAATTCGATAATTTCGTTGATCAGCCGCAGAAAAGTCACGAATTTCGCCTATCACGTTCGTAAAAATTGCAAATTTCGTAGATAGACTTCGTAAAAATCGCGAATATCGCCGATCAGCTTTGTAAAAATCGGGAATTTTGTAGATTGTACTTTGTAAAAAATGGTTTTTATTGATCCACCTTGTAAAATTTGCAGATTTTGTCAATCAGTTTTAATAAGAATTCTGATTTGTCTCAATCAGTTTCGTAAAAATTGCGAAATTTGTTAATCACTTTCATAAAAATCCCTAATTTGGTCGACATGCATGGAAAGCTGCAAATTTTGTTGATTGGGCATCGAAAAATCAGGAATTTCAGTGATGAGACACAGAAAAATCTTATTGATCGGCTCCTTCCCTCTCTTTCGTTCATAAAGATCACATTATTTTCGGCACCATCCACTTATCTTTGTTTTTTAGCACTTTTAATAAAACAAAATTTACTCTCCTAAATAAAGTCAAGGAATAATATTACATTTTGAGAATAATCCTTGCTATATCTGTTATATACACTAACGTAAAAACTGCTGATATATCCTTACCAATTGAAGTGGATATTTTGATTGGTTAAGCAAAACCTAAATGGGTATTTTCCCACTTTCCTCTGAAAGCATACTTTTTATCCGATTATAGTCCTCAGATCACCTTTGAAATCGAATTATTTCCATGTTATTGATGTGGCCCTCGACTGCCCAGACATATTTGTAAGTGGCCTTTCTCTTGAAAAGGTTGTGCACCCCTACCCCAGAGGATTTCAGAAGGGCGCTCCACCCCTCCTGCCCTTTAGTAAAAACTAGCACCCCTCTTGTCCCTCATAAAAAAACTAGCGCCCCACTTGTCGCTCATGAAAAAAAATAATGCTCTTCTTGCCCCACATTTGAAAAAGTGCAGCCCTTTCGCTATGATGTGGACGCGCTATAGAGCAAAAACTACACAAACAATCGGCAATGGAACACAAAAAACAGCACTTACACATCCTATGAAACGTGTAATTTCATCAAAAAATTGCGAAAAAACGGCAAATTTCGTTAAAAAATTGCGAAATAACGATTCTTTTCCGGCAAGATACACAAAAAAATAGTTAATTTTGTCACAAAATCCCGAAAAAGGAGACAGATTTCCCCCCAAAAAAATCGAGAAAAAATCACAAATTTCGTCAAAAATCGTGATAAAATGGAAAATTTTGTGAAACGAGTCGTGAAAACGGGAAAATTTTGCCAAAAGATCACAAAAGAATTGCAACTTTTGTCAAAAAATCACAATAAAACGGCAGATTTCGTGAAAAGATATGAGAAAAAAAAACAGCAAATTTCGTCGAAAAATCTCAATAAAAAGGAAAATTCTGTCAAGATTCGCAAAAAAAACGGCAAATTTTGCCAAAAATTCACGAAAAAAAGCAAAATTCCTGAAAATATCTCGGAAAAACAGTAGATTTCGTCAAAAAATCACCCAAAAAAAAAAAAAAAAAAAAAAAAAAAAATTTGCAAATTTTGCAAATTTTGTCAAAGGGGCACAAAAGTTAAATGCATATATGTAATATATGACGCGTTAAAATCATCTTAAAAATGTTTATTATTATTAATTTAAATATAGAATTTATTTATAAGTCTTTAAAATTTGAGAGAAAAGAGGGGGGGGGGTGATTCCACTCCTGTTACGAACTATCAGTTTTTTTTTCGTGCCCCTTTTGAAATTTGCGTTTTTTCATTTTTAAACGTGACAAAATTGGCAATTTTTAGAAATCTTTTGAAGAAATTGGCCAATTTTTGTCATTTTTTTTTTACAAAAGTTGCCGTCTTTTCATGAAATTTGTCACTTTTTCGTGATTTTTTGGCAAAATCTCGTTTTTTCATGATATTTTATCAAAACCTGCTGTTTTTTGTGATCTTTTAACAAAATCGGTCATTTTTTTCGCTATCTTTTAACAATATTTGCCATTTTTTTTTGCGATATTTTAATATAATTTCACTTTTTTTTTTTTTTTAACTTTGACAAAATTTTTGGATTTTTTCTGGATTCTTTAATGATATTTCTGTATTTCCATGATTTTTGGAACCGTTAGATTCTAGACATTATCTCTATAAAAGTGCCCTTAAAAATCAAAATAGTGCCCTGAAGAATGAAAAGAGTGTCCCAAAGAATGAAAAAAGTGCCCCGAAGAATGAAAAAAGTGCCTCCTTCAAAACAGTAGCGCCCTGCCCCTTTTTAAACCTGGGGGAAACTCTGAAGAAAATATTTTAAAATGTTTTGGGGATAATGCTTTAATAAAAATGATAATGCTTTTAGATTTACCACCATATTGAATTCATTTAAACCGCATGATGATTGGGACAGTAAAATATATTGTACCTTGGGGCATATCCAATATGCAAGCAAATGCAGGGTTTTTAATAATTAGGATAAATAAAAATATTTTTATAATTTATTTTACAGAAAATTACACAAAACATGTTAAATATAGTAAACAAAGCAAATTAACTTTTATTCTATGTTCTATGCACTTTATAACAGGGATTTATTCGATCAATGAAAACATATTCAGTGAAAATTAATTTTCAACATAATATGTATGACAAGCCACTTCATTCAACTGAAATGTTTAATTAAAGTATCATTGTTAGGATGCTCTAGCAAGAGAAGCAGTGGGTATAAAATCTTTGGTACTACTCTGTTATCTTGACGACCAATTTCGCCAAATTATATAAATCATCAAACTAATAGCCAAATTATACATACTAACGTAATTTTTTATTTTAAATAATGAAAAAACAAATAATTAGTAGAATATTAATGAAAATACAAAGTCTTAATGAAAATACAAAGTCGAAATAAAAATCAATGACATTTTAAACATGTGAATCGTATTTAATGTCACTGGATGTGACATTCACGATCACCTATTATTGGCATTTAATCTTATAGTTTGGTGATAATTCTTTGGTTGACAGGATAACCTAGTAGTACCAAATCTTCATATTTGGAAGATATACACATCAGACCATAGAAAAATGATTGGTGTTAAAAAAAAAAACATAGGGCACTAGGAAAATGAGATGCTGCAATCAGATAAAGGTAAAATTAAAACCTGATCCAGAGCAGAGTGGCTCAATGCAATACTTTGAATGTGATATAACTATCACATTTTATTTCTTAATGTTCTGCCCCTGCTGCGTGTTGTTTTCCTGCTATGCATCGATCGTCATGATTTGTTTTGCAGCTCTTTGCTCCTATGTATTGTTTTCTCTACTTTACACTGGTTTTTCTCAATTCATCGGCACGGCTGAGATTGAATCCTTCGTGTAAGTGCTCTGTAGTACGAATGTGTTTTTTTTTTTTTGTCCTGTTAAAAATTCTGGCCGAGTGTCTGATTTGAAAAATCAGAATGATGATTTTATTATTTCTATTCTAAATTAATGTCGTAGCAATTCTAAAGTTTATTTTTGGCACATCGGTTGTTAAAAAGGCAAATCCAAGTTCCAATTTAAAGACTAATTTCTGTTCGACAAGAAATATCTCCTCTGATCGTTCCAGACAGAAATCTTTATTCTATGGAATTTTAAAGGGGAAATTTCTCGTGGAATTCATTGAAATGCTATGTACAGTGTCTGGCCACGACTTTGTTTTTCTACTTTCGAACTCTCTAAAAGTTTATATAAAGTGGATTTAATACGCAGAAGTGTCATCATTTTTGGTTGTCAACCAGGGTTGCAAAAAACCTGGGTTTTTTGGGGTTTTATTGGGTTTTTTGGGCTTTATTAGGTTTTTTCGGGTTTTATGTTTTTTTAAGAGGTGATGGCAGAGGAAGTCTCTTGTTTCTAGAAAGTATGTATTATATTTAAAAATCTTTTGATATTTTTATTAATTAATTTAATATACAAGAAATTTTTATCGAAATAACACAAATAAATCAGTGTAAAAAGTTGTAAAACATGTTTTTTACTTCTGATATTATATGATATAATATAATAACCACATAGCTCATATTTGAAAGCTACTTTAATAAATTACTTTTTATCAATGTTCCCCACTAAGAACACATTTTTTAAGCAAATGTTTTATTCTTTATCAATCAAAGGATAGGTACTTGATAATATATTCAAGATATCTATGGTTCATTATATAGAGTAGTTTATTCTCTGAACATAATACAGAGCTATTACTAAAATTATTTTACAAATGTATTTTGCAAAATATTTTACAATTATCTGCGTAACTGATTATAATTATTTAATTTGAATATTTTGAAATGAATTTATAATGCTTATATAATAAACAATGTTTATTTTTATATACAAGTATGGATGGTACAATATTTATTAGGAAATAAAACATAGGATGAAAATCCTGATTTAAATAAACATATATGAGTGTTTAAAAAAAAATCCCCTCCTTTCTTTTTTTTTTTTTTTTTTCTTTTAAACAACACTGGCCAAAAAGGAATTAGTCAAATTTGTATCTGGTTGGGCCATTATGAAATTTTACATTGTTAAATCTTGAAATAAAAGATAATTTTTCTTCTATGCGAAAACGCTATAATTATTCATATATATTGATTTTGGCCCTTTTTTTCATAATATTAACAAATTTTTAAAAGAATTAAGCACAATATTATATTTTGACAATTTTGGCTTTGTCATACTTAGCAGTACACTACACTCACAATTTATTTTGTAGGATAGTGTAACTTTCTAAACATAAAAGTTAAACTAACATAAAACCTGCTGAATATTAAACACTTTGACCACATATTTAGCAGTACATTCACAATTTATTTTGTAGGATAGTGTAACTTTCTAAACATAAAAGTTAAACTAACATAAAATCTGCTTAATATTTAACACTTTGACCACAGATTGTAAAAAAAACCAGGGTTGCAAAAAAGCCAGGCCGGTTGGCTTTTATTGATTTTAGCCGGCTTTTTTTGGCCAAAATTGGCCTTTTTTGGCCATAATTGGCTTTTATACAGTGAAGCCTTTTTATTATAAGCAACACATTTTTAAGTGTCTTTTAACTAATTTTAATGATGTTTAATTTACTTTGAGTTTAATAAATTTATTTATTATGAAAAATTGGGATTTTAATTACGATTCATTATGAGAAATTGGGTTATAGACTAAATTTTCAATAATGAAGACCATTAATACTAGAATAACACATTGATGGAGTTGCTAATGGTTTATAGTCAGAATTGCATAAATGTCAGCTAAATTATAAAATGGCCATACCAAGTGCTTTTTCTGATTTACATTGACCTTTAATCCTACCTTTGTGTTTCCATTTTTACTGCTTTATAAAATTAAAGGTTACTTAGTTACATGTTTTATTACTTAGCTAATTTTAAGAGTTATTAAAATGTCATGTTTTATTCGCTATAAACATTTAAAATCATGCATATAAAAAAACCATTTCTCACTATTGAAAATAGTATTTTGAATTATGCAGATTTCATAATATATTATATTTCACAGTTTATTTCAGTATTCTCAATTAGCATATGCATGAATATATTCATTCATGCAAGTGGGCATACATGCACTTTTAAATAACAAAGAGTTATTCAAAATTTTAATTCAACAAATTTTATTAGAACATTTTTTGTTGTTTAAATTTATGCAATTATGTATTAAACTTTCCTCAAATATTGAATCCTTCCTAATTTATCTTGCAACATTGTTCATTTTATGATTTAATCTTTACATATTGACCTGTAACAATGTTTTCATGAATGCTTTGATCTTTGATGTGTTTCATTTTGTTAGTGTTCATTCTAGGCAATTTTTGAAGGGTGCAGCACCCTGCCCTTTTTAAAAGTAGTAAAATGCAACTCTGATTTTACCCAGAGATTTTTGATATTTTTTTTATTCCGTAGTATTTCTAAATTTGTGTGCCCAAAAATGATAGAATTTTTTCATTTCTTTAAGAAAAAGAACATGAAACTATTCAATCATGTTTTAATTTAATTGTATTTCTAATTTTTATATCATGAAATCATTCGAAATTAATGTTACTTGATTTATCATATTTAAAAATTATGTATTTTGCTACTTTCTTTTTTCCCTTTCTAAAGGCAATAACAATTTTTTTTCTTGCAAAAGTGCCCTTTTTAGTGAATAGCACCATGCCCTTTTTATATCTATAGGGAACACTAATTTTGTCATAATTCCATTAAATATAATTCTTAAGTTTAAAACATATTTTTTGAGTATATTTTCTTTATTCCAAGATTTATATTTTTCAGACATAATGCCTTCATAGTTGACTCCTAGCAGTTATAAAGACTTATTTATTTGAAAAATTAAATAGAAATTTATAACTTTTTTAGTAGTAAATTATTAAAAATGTATTAAAAATAAATCCACCCAAATTTAATATGGATTCAATACAAATTAACAATTTAAAAATAAAAGCCGGCTTTTTTCAAGTGGATAAAACCAAAAAAAGCCGGCCGGCTTTTTTTGGCCCGGCTAAAAGCCGGCAACCCTGAAAAAAACCCAATAAAACCCGCTTTAACATGGGTTTTATTGGGTTTTTTAGAGTGGGTTTTACCCAATAAAACCCACCCGGGTTTTTTTGGGCAGGTGGGTTTTTTGCAACCCTGTTGTCAACATGTCGTTCCATGGGATTTGGTGATAACTATCCTAATTTATTTTTATGGTTTTTGTTTTACTGACATTCTAAATTGTTTATATTTTAACTATCCTTCATCATCTTCAAATTTACTGCCTCATCTTCAATTTAACAGTACAAGTTAAAAATATAACGGTACATTTGAAGGATACGGCATAGCGATCTCCAGTCCCTAAAGGCACCAAGTGGCGCCCAGTGCTATGACTACAAACCGCCAGTCGAAACAGCTGATTAAGGGAGACACAAGGCAACCACAACAAAGAGCTTCATAAAGTCCATTCTGCAGCCTTATGCTGTACCCTCCACGTAACATTATTACGAGACCAAGATTCAAGGAAACATATGCACCAGGAGAGAAGGCTGTACAACATAACATAGCTTGGAAGGCAAACATCAGCCTACCACAAATACAATCGGACCAACTCTGTTGACTGGAAGAGATCTCCATGATTCAAATGCACTACCAAAAGATGCGGACAACTTTGAGAAACGCGACTATTCCCTCAGGTAACAAGGCTGAAGTTCCTTAGTTTAAAATGACTGCATCGCCTTCAGGGTTGGCAAGTTTCTGCCGGGGTGGTTAAAACCGGCATGGCAGAAACTGGTTTCTGCCAGTAAGTGGCAAAAACTGGCAGAAACTAAGAAACAGTACTAAATAAGAACTTTACTCAGCAATGATTCATACTTCACACTTACATTTGATATGTAAACCATTGAGCTAAAAATTAAAACATAAGATTATGAATGTTATTCAAAGTATCAAAACGTTTAAAAATGATCATATAAATACATACCTTGCTTATTTAAAACACTAATTTTCATTCACTTGAAAAACAGAAACTTTCACAACAATAATCTGATACTGTACAAGTTTAATTATTAATATTATTGTTTACAGTTGAATTTCTATTTCTTTTAAAAATAAATTTACAAAAAATTCTGATTTAATAACAAATTACTTTTCAGATTATTTTTAAATAAATAACATAATGCAATTTCTTGTGAAAATATATAAGTAAATAATTGAAGCACAAAAAATAACATAGACAAAGAAAATTTAATGAAATATCTTGTACAATTGTTTTACAATATTGAAGAAACAAATTACCACTCAAATATACTATTAGTATTTTTTCCACGAAGCATTTCATAACATAGGACTAATTTTGCTAATCTTTCTGCCCCCAGACTATTTCTTAATTTGTTGAGTATAAAATATTGAGTTGTATAAAATAATTGTTTAAACATAAATTACATATGCATATGTAACAAAAAAAAAAAAAAAATATCTATTACATTATTTAATTTTTCAAAAATCAATTTTTTTTTAAATTAAAACTATCCACAATATTTTATTTGCGTGCATATATTTATTTTGAATTATTTAAGTAATTATTTAAGGATGAACTACTTAATAAATTTAATATTACTAAAAAAAAATCAGAGATTATGTCACAGAATGTCTTTATGCCAGTTGTTGCCAGTTTCTGCCGGTTATAACCACTTTCTGCCACTGGCACGGAAGAAACCACTTTCAGCAGGCAAAAACCCAACCCTGATCGCCTTATCTCCTGACAGTCTTTGTTTGAATTTTATTATTATTTTTTTCATCAATCAGTTTCCCATGGTCTGATATGTATATCATCCAAATATGAAGACATTGCATCCACTGCTTCTTTCACGTCCCAAATAGGGATATTTTAATTTGAACCATTCTGTTATTTGTTAAATTTGCTGCTACAGGGATGCCGCGGATGCGCTATAGCGTGTAAAATATGCAAAAAATCGGCAACGGGACGCAAAAAAAAAAAGGAGCTTACGCGTCCCGCATAATTTTCGTTAAAAATTGCAAAAAAAACGAGCAAATTTCGTCAAAAATTTTGCGAAAAAACAGCTAATTTTGTTACAAAATCCCAAAAAAAGGCAGATTTCCTCAAAAAATCGCGAAAAAACATATTTCGTCCAAAAATCGTGATAAAACGGCAAATTTTGTCTAAAGATTCGCGAAAAACGGCATTTTCATGAAAAAATCGTGATAAAATGGCACATTTCGTCTAAAGATCGCGAAGAAACGGCACATTTCATCAAAAAATCGCAAAAAGACAAATTTCGTTAAAAAAATTGCGAAATAATGAATATTCGGCGAATTTCGTCAAAAGATTCACAAAAATGACTAATTTTATTACAAAATCTCGAACAAAAAGCAAATTTCCTCAAAAAAAAAAAAAATCACGAAAAAACATCAAATTTCATCCAAAAATCGTGATTAAACGACAAATTTTGTCAAAAAATTCGCAAAAGCAGCAATTTACATAAAAAAATAGTAATAAAATAGCACATTTCATCAAAAGATTGTGAAAAACCGGCTCATTTTGTTAAAAGATCGTGAAAAAACGACAAATTTCGTCAAAATATCGCGAAAAAACGGCAAATTTCGTCAAAAGATCGCGAAAAAAAAAAAAAAAACAGCAAATTTCGTCTAAAGATCACAAAAAACCGGCAAATTTCGTGGAAAAAAAATAGCTTTAAAATGCAATTTTCGTCAAAGGGGTACGAAAAAAAAGTTAATGACAGGATAGAATTTTTCTTTTCGAAAAACTAGCATCCCTGCTTCCAAATAGTTTTTTTTTTTTTTTGCTTCTTCAAAAACAGATTTTCCTGCTTCACAATCTGTTTTTGATTGTTCTGATTATTTTGAAAAGTATTCTTTTTTAGAAAAAATGTCTTTTTCAATAAATCAGTTTTACCCCTTTTTTAAAAGAAATGTGAACAATAGTGATACTTGTTATCTTCTACACTCAAATAGGTATTATTTTATAATTTGTATCTTGTGCATTTATTTTTAAAAAAGTAAAGTAAATATATCTTAATAGTTTAAAAAAAAAATAATATTGGCTTTAACTATTCATACATTAATTAAAACAATAATTATTGCATTTCTTTTGCAAATGAACAAGTTCAATTTTTGCGTCTAAAAATATGACTTATTAGTGGGGACCTGCTTTTTTGAAAAAGGGACCCAGAATTTTAGAAGTCCTGGGTCCCCGGGACCCAGGACATTTTTCAAGTCCAGCAGCATCACTGTGCTATAAATTCAGCTGTTTCATTAAGCATTTCACATGAATGAAGTAGTGTAGTTTATCAGTTACATATTGTGTTAAAAATTATTTTTCACTGAACATGTTCTCATTGATCGAATAAATGACTGCATAAAGTACACTGAAGAAAAGTTAAGTTGTTTTGTTTTCTGTGGTTCAAACGTTTTATGGAATTTTCTGTAAAATAAGTAATAAAAATATTTTTATTTAAAAGTACATGGGTAAAAAATGAAATTAGAATGGAGAAAATGTTTACTTTGTTACTAGTGAATTTTTTTTGTATTTACGTATTAACGCCACTGCAGCAAAACTTGCACAAAATAATGGCGTCAAAAAATGAGCAAAAAAATGCATTTAAAAGTACTAAAAAAGCACTAAAACACTAAAAAATGGCATAAAAAATCAGCAAAAAACAAGGCAACAAGGAATCCAAAAGATAACTGCGGTGGCATTAATACGTGAGTACCCCCCCTTTTTTTTCTTCACAAAGTTCTTAATTCAATGATTCTGATGTTGCCTGTTACTATGATGAAAATTGTTGGCTATTGATCACAATTAGAATTAAAAAACAAAATGTTACTGTTGCCAATAGGTTTTTATAATTGTCACTGTTCCAAGATACAAGGGAACTCTACTAATGGCCACTAAGAAAATTTCATTTATTTTTAAGGTTTTAAGAGAGGGTGTACATTACCTGGATGATTACTGGTGTTTTTTTATACTAATAGACCTCCTATGTAGACATTTAGACTAGGGATGCACCGGATATCCGGCTCCTGCCGGATATCCTGCTTATTCGGCACTCGAACCGGATATTCGTTCCGGCCGAATATTTTAATATCCGGTTGCCGGATAGTAAAACATTTTTTAAATTCTGTTTTTATATTTAAAAAAAAAATTGTAAAACTAATTTGCTACTTGCCAACCTTATCTTATTAAAAAGCAATGTTAACAAAAATAAATACTTGTATATTTTCACAATTATGAAATTATAATGTTTATATGTAAATAAAGATATATTTAAAGTATGACAATATTTTGTCATAACCTATAACAGCAATTTTTAAAACAAAACTAGAATATGTACTTCAATTTCATATTTTTTATTTCTCTTAAAAATTGTTCTTAAATTTCAGTAATGTAATAAGTTCAATTTTATAATTGAACTTATTACATTACTGATAATAATAATAAGTTCAATAATATAATAAGTTCAATTTTATAATTTTACACCTCTCAAAAGTTTTATTGTAATTTTCACCAGTCAAAATTTAACTGCAGTGTTCAATAATTCTGTCATAACTGTAATTGTAAAACCAAAACTAGAATATCAACTACAATTTCAACTTTGTTTTTCTTTCTTTCTTTTTTTTTTTTTTTTTTTTGTAATGAAGTAGTAGATTTTTATAGTTCTTCTCAAGTGTTTTGTTAATAACTTTATTATTAATTTGAATTATTAATATCAACAAAAGAGAAAGGTATAAATATCTAATCTAAAAGTTTTATGAAGTTGCTGTTAATATTTCAAAATTCAGAGTCTGAAATGTGTACAATGGGGCCATCTTATAAGTGCTAAAGTATTGAGGATTAAAAACTATGTAGAAAAATAAAGTTTCCAACAAACTAAAGAGTTTATTTATGAATATTCATACTCCAGATTCAAAGTGTGTTTCTTTAGAAAATCAAGAACAAAATGGTGCTGATATTAAAGAAACCATTCAATTTTTGCTGGAACATCAATTGCACAAGTTAAGCAGTCAACAATAGAAAAAAATGTGGTAAAAACAAAAGAAAAAAAATCATTAAATATACAAATTGCATTTTTAAATAAAACATATTTTAGTAAAAATTTCCAAAACAATTGAACTACGCCTTGTTATATATGGAACCCGCTCATATAGTCACCCGCTCATGTTAAAATTGCAAGTGATATTTTAAATAAAGTTCATTCTGAAACTTGCTCTACAATGCAAAAAGAGCTTAATAGGAAAACTGTAACGCTCACTCAGAGTCGAGAGGAGTAACATACATAACTATCCCATTTTTGTTAATTATGTGTCAACAGCGTAAAAATATTCTTTTCTGTTAGTTAATCGATACAATGCATCTATAAAAACATCAAGACACTACCTAAATCTGGTGATAGAGACTAAAGAAAGGATAGAAAAAAATATGCATGTAAAGTTAGAAGTTTTATAAGTAATATTGAAAAGGCAAAATATTATTACATTTCAATATTTAATTATTACTACGTTTTTAAGTAACTTTGACTTAATAAGTGAATTGAAATCTATTAATACTTGCATAATATAAAATTACAATAATTTTTTTTTTTTTTTAAACAAGCATAAAATTGAAATATTATTAAAATTAAAAATGAGAAATTATTCGGCCGGATACCGGATATTCGGTAAAATTTTGTGCCGGATATCCGTTATTCGGTATCCGGCAAAAATCCACATCCGGTGCATCTCTAATTTAGACCAGGAGGTGGCAGCACAGACAAATCCACAACATTTTGTCAAAAGTCTTTGAAATTTTAATTTTTTATTGAAATTGTTTCTTTATTGTATTCAACATGTATATAGATTTTTCTCCCCTTTAGAATCTAACTTACTCGGCTATGTTTTTGTTTTTTATCCTATTCTCCAAAATTTCAAGGAATTTGCAAAATGTAAGTACTTTTTTTGTTTTATTTATGCTAAAAATGTGTTTTTTTAAATTGACTAATTCTGAAGCACCAACAAAATTCATTTTCAAATATGGCAATTATTTCAAAAATTTAAAATCATTTTTAGTTTTCTTAATTTTAACTTTCTGGTAAAATTATACGGTACTTACGTATTATCGCCACTGCAGCAGAAGTTGCACTAATGAGCCAATAAAGTGCAATCTTGTTGTTTGCATGCGCACAAAAAATGGCGTCAAAAATGAGTAAACAATAAGGAATCCAAAAGATAATTGCATGTGCAGGCGAACAACAAGATTGCTCTTTATTGGCACTTTAATGCAAATTATGCTGTGGTGGTGTTAATACATAAGTATTTTGAATATTTTTTAATGAAATATTTGTAGGCAAAATTTTTCTTCCTAGATATAAAAAAAAAATAAAGTGGTGTTAAATGGGAGGCTTAGAGGAGTGGAGCCCTTCCCCCTTCCCTGGCTTAGAAATCAATAATGTTACATATTTATTTTCATTGTTAAAAAAAAATGCAGATTTTCATGAGTTTTTAAACTGATCACTATATCTGAAAATAAGTTTCTCTCAAGTTCAAGGTTTCTGTTTGACAATCACTTTTGAAGACAGCATTTTGGCATGCAAAAAAACACCAAGTTTATGGTGCAGATCACAAACTCATTTGTTCCGGTGAAGCAATACAATTAAATTAGGGATGCACAACCTGTGGCCCGCACCAAACTGATACCAGTAATTTTATGCAGTATATTTTTCCTTATAATGATTACAGAAACTTTGCTATGAAAGTAAACAAACGTCACTTTTGAAATATTCTGGTGTCAAACGATTTTCTGGCAAAAAGATTGTGCAACGCTAAATTAAATTATCATAAATTTAATTTCAGAGCAAATTTAAGTTTAAATTCTTTATGATGCACTTTCTACCACTTTGTATCTAGAAACATGCATTATTTCTCTCTTGGATATGTTTTGTACAATTTATCTGATATTTGTCATTTTATATTAATTTAAAAGGTTTCAGAAAAAAAGGGTGCCAAAATTCAAAACATGGCTCTGCCAATACTTACACCTCTGAATAACAAACTTCTAGTTTTGAGGCTCCACTATTTAAAAATTTGACTGCAACATATAAAGCTCTTTTAATAGGTTCTTCTGTGACTGGAAATCATTAGATTTTCTTTTAAGATCAGTAAATTTTATGAGTTTTTTATTTAGAAGACTTTTTTAAGTCCATTTAAAAATAATAATTTTGTGAAAGATCCTGATATTAAATGAATAACAATATAAAAAATTGTGAAGAATCTTGTTAAAAGATAGAAATATCTGTGTTATTTCTAAACAGATCTCTGTTAATACAAACCATTTTTGAATTTTCATGATTTTGCACAACAATTTTTCAGACTATGTCTCGTAAGAGCACATAACATATAATCTAATTTTACCAAGTTCCTAGGTTACATTTCAAATAAGACGAAAAGCAGATAAACAGCAGGATACAATTTTATAAAAATATACATTACTTATCAAGTAGAATTTCGTTATATATAATGAAAATAATCAAAATCAAACAGAAAACATTTTTCTTATAATTAATCAGCTTGATCTGTTTTACTTTCATATTTAGTTCTACATTTTATTTAGCACTAAATTGTTAATTAAATAAACAACAGCAAGCAATGAATAAAACAACATGAATCTAACATTTTAAAATATACAACTAAGAAAAAACGAATATGAAACTTAATCAAATGGTCTAAATTTAATCAGATAACGCAATAGACACCATCTCATATTATCAAATTTGGCTCGTCAAAACATAAACATTGAAAATAAACAGATAACAGCAATATGTTTAACACATTTGCTTACCTAAAGATTTTCTCTGTTTGAAATTACCCATAGTATTTGGGAGTTTCTCCGATTTATCCGAAAAAAATCTAGGCATGTTTGGAATTAACACCCAAAACGAAATGAATTATTACAGATTCTAAATACCACACACCAAACACAAACAGGAAGATTTTGCTAAACGAAACTACCATGTGACAGATCAGTTCAGCAGAAGAAAAAAAATTAAAGTTTCGCAACGTCACGTTATCAAAAATAAACTTTGATGCCGATGAAAGAAAACAAAATAATGATATGAAAATTTCTACGACCCAGACTTAAAAAAGACCTATAGAGAGCGCTAATCGCAACTCTCAAATACGTCATTTAGTGGGGGAAATATTCTCGCCATAGATATAGGAATAACCTACATCTATGCTTCTCGCTTCAGGATAGAGCCGTGCAAGCGCATTGCATGCATTTTAAATACGTTCAGAATGATTATTCTTTGGCACATTTTCAGATTTCCTGTGACATTTATGTTCTGACAAAATAAAAATTATTCGAATTAGAATATCTAAAACTTTCAAATTCATTTACATTAAAAAATTATTTCATTGGCACTTTAGCATTAAAAGGAAATTAAAGGGACTATTTTCCTGTGCCGAAGGTAGCGAGTGGCACCACGGGCGTTTAATTTCCCAATTTATTTTAAACGCGTTTGAAATCCTCAAGATTAGAACGACCATTATCACTGGTCGTTATAACGACCTAAAAAAAAAAAAACTTGAGTGCATTTACTGGTTAAACCCTTACGTCTGATAAACTCTTACGCCAAACAATCAAAGGCAAGTTTTTACTGCTCAAGCGTCTACTTTACATTCTACAGATCGATCAGCTGTCTCAGTTATAAACAAACAAATAAATCCTTGCTTGTTCTTGTCCATGTCAGTAGCAAATATTGGATGTCGAGAACGCAGGTTAGATGTATGTGTTCAATAAAATACAAAAATTTTAACAAAAATAATAACATTTTATATTATAGAGAATAATCGTAAGCTTTGGTTATTTTTTCGCCGCTAAAGCTTTTGGCACCGGTAGGTTTTTTTTTTTTTTTTTTTTTTTTTTTTTTTTTTTTTTTTTTATCTGGGGATCTCGTGATCAGGAAGCGAGAGCGTTAGCGTCAAGCAAAAGGCCAAGCCAGTTACTTTCTGCTAGTAACTCGCTTTATACTGATCGAAATCGCTACAGGAGTATTCCCTCCCCCCCCCCCCCAAGTGAGAGAGACGCATTGCTGACGTCTGATGAGCGATATGCACTAGTGCTGTAAAACTAACGACTAAATAAATACCCGTGTGATGGCGTTATTTTAAAACTGACTACCCGTTTAAAAATTATCGTTACTCGTTACTGCTCAGAAACCGGCTATTAAAAATCATCGTATGTACTACATAACTGCAATAAATCTAGTTACATATGGTACATCGTACATGAGTATTTGGAATAATTAGCATTTTTTACTCTTCACATATTGTTATGTGCTGCCATCTATCTGTCCATAAAACACAGATTTAATCAAGTTTCTAATTTTTTTGCAAACAAAATTAAAAAATTAAAAACGATACATAATTGAGTACAACATGTCTAAATTGTAGAATTTATTACTTATGAAAATAAAGAATAATCGGAGAAAGCGATTTAGCAAGAGTAAAAGCTTACAAAATTTATACAATAAAGTTATGAGATGTAATTACACAAACAAAATGTTTTTATAAGCAAATTCTCTCACTAATTTTATACTAACAAAATATCTGTAATTATGTGTAATGAAAATTTAATTTCTTGAATAATTTAAAAACAATGTGTTTTATTTCTTATGTGATCATCCTATCAAACACACATCTACATTTGAATTCAATCCATTATTATCTCTTAAAATTTTTATTTATGTTTTAAAATACTTTTTTTTCAGATATGAAATTTAAAAACAAACAGCAAATATATTTTTAAAATCAACGAAAAAAGAGAAAAGAAAAATAAACTTTATCATAAAAATATTTTAAAAAGCAATCTAAAAATTTGTATTTATCATGAAAATGTTTTCAAATATAAAATATAAATACGTATGCAAAGATATTTTTATAGGATAATAATATACTTAAAGCAAACCTGTAACTTTTAAAACTTAATTTCTTGAAAATGTTTAGAAAATTTACATTGCTCTCTGCAACATTTTCATCATTATTACTAAGTTGCTGGTTCAATGAAGGCAGTAACAACGGTTTGATGGAACCAAGCTATCATGTGATAGACGATGCTTTACTAATGTTTTTGCTTTTCTTTCTTTTTTTTTTAATTCGTCGTTGAACTTCCTTTAATAGAATACTTCATTTGGCATAAATCACGTTTTGCTTTATCATTTCATACTGCGGAAAAATATGTTCACAATTTACTGCTTCTTCTTTCCATAATAAATAAATCAATCAATCAATAAGACCTACGGAATCCAAATCATTTGAAAATAACTGATACATTCAAACTGAACGATACGCATACCGAAAGAACTCACAGTGGCGTGTAATTAGCATCTCTTACGCGTCGACTGTCTGGTTTCATTTATGAATTGTACAAACGTACGTAAACAGAGTTTGAAGTTAGTTTAGTTTTTTCGGTGGCGTATTGGCAGTAACTACAGTCGAGTGATATTTCAAAGAAACGATTCGGTATTTCGTATTTTAGAGAATACCCGTTATACGTTAACGAATATGTGAGGTTTGCAACAGCTCTAATATGCACTCGTGAATGAATGCTGTCGTAAGCATAGTGTGATGCGTGGACAGGCCTTGCGTTGAGAGATTTTGTTTTGGTGCTGCCATCTGTTGATTATGAGGTGAGTTGATTGCTGTGCGCTGGTTGTCTCGTTGAGAGTTGCATGCTTGTACGGGTCACCAATAAAAAGATTGGCGTCTTTTTTTTTTTTTTTTTTTTTTTGTAATCTGTCGATCTTGTAATCGGAAGCGAGAGCGTTAGCGTCAAGCAAAAAGCCAACCCAGTTACTTTTTGCTAACAACTCGCTTTATACTGATACTGATTGAGATCGCTACAAGCTCTTGTCATTATGCATTTTGAAAAATCAGCTATGCTTGTTTTCTTGTGGTTTCAAACAATATATATATCTATATTATAAAGGCCAAACGTATCTGTGCATAACGCATGCATCATTTTGCTGCTTTCAGATGCAATTCGGTTTTGCAATTTTTGGTACTGCAAATTTTATACTTCTAAACATCGCACATTTTCAATTTTTACGCCATTGTATAGAGAAAAATATGTACTTTTAAATGCAATTTGTTTTAAAGCTGTATCTCAATTTATTCTTGACATATTAATTTTTTTTCAGTTTTTAGTATGAATTTTGTAATTGTGGCAACAGAAACACGTCATTTTCTCTTAAAATTGATAAATATTGAAATATGTGAATGTAAATTTTCTGAAGATTAAAATTATGACGGGTTTAAAGGTCTAAGATAGTGTCAATTTTATTTTATTTTTATTTATTTATTTTTTTTTTTTCATGAGCATTTATATCAAACATAAGAGCTTCAATTAATAATTTCATCTTACTAACTGATTTTTATTATATTTTGCTTTATTATATTATTATTATGCTTATTTTATGCTTATTATTATGCTTATTTATTATTATTATTATTATATTATTATTTGCTTTATTATATTTGCTTTATTATATGCTATTATATTTTACTTATCCATCATACGTAGTATAGGGTAAGTCTTGCAATCGTTTTGAAAATCGAAAAATTTTTTTTGACGGATTTACACGTTTTAGATAGTGGAGATTCCGAAAAACATATTTTTAGAAAAAAAATTTTGCCGTCCGTCTGTCTGTCTGTCTGTCTGTAAACACTCTATCTCCCGAACAAATTCAGATAGAGACTTGAAATTTTGTATGTAGTTAGTATGTAAGAATGGAACGAACACTATTTAATATCAGCAACCTCGATTATCCGGAACTATTTTTTTCGGACCCTCGAAAAATTCGTTCTGATGAAAGGTACATAAAAATTTTCGAATTTTTTTATTTTAAGGAATGGTCGTAAAAGGTAATAAAATTACACACATTTTGCATATAAAACGAAGTCGATCGGATTATTAGTTGTCGAGATATTTGTAATCCTGTTTTCCACATTCTTCGATTTTTCATGACCCTGTATTTCATTCAAATTTCAATTCAGAGGTATATTTTAATTGGAAATGAAACGCTTAATCCGACACAGTTAATTGCTAGTTAATAGAATTATTATTTTTGGAGTTATAAGGATGTTTCTTTTACGCAGTTCGGTACTACTTGAGTAGTTTGGCGTTTTATATAATTTGTCGAAATTGGTACATCAGCAGTTCTTTAATAAAGCATTACTATGTATATTAACAATATTTAAATTTTTTTTTATGAATTGCAATGCATTGTATAAATAGTTTTCACATGTTTTATTTTCATATACATATCCATGATGGGTAAGTATTACGGTGGCCCCCAACGACTAGTTTACATATGCGATTAGTTTATTTTACTAATTTTGACATCTGAGTTTTAAGCAAAATACTTTATTTCTTAATTTTAGCTTTAAATAATATTTGTCTGAGAGTTAGACTAACCACTGTAAGATGCATTTTTTACTATAGCTAATTTTGTAGGTTTATTATAAATCAATGAAACAGTTTCTTCTGAAACATTTACTTTCGTCGAAATTCGATGGTTCCACCTTGTATTAAATAATAATGACACGCATGAATCTAAAGACTTAAAAATAATTCAGAAGGTCATTTTATCGCTTAGTAGTTTTTATTCTCGTATAGCTCACATCTAAAATTATTTTTTGAGTTTTCTCATACTAAATTAAAAGTCTAAATATATGTTTTTGATTTCATTTCAGTGCTGTATTAATTTTTTCTACAGGTGCAATTTTGTAGCAATGCAGTTATGCTAAAATAAATAGAATCGTGCTTCTATGTAAAAATTACTGTGTTAATGAATCTTAATGTTTTATTGAATAATTTTAAAACTCAGAAGTAATTTTTCACATCTGAGATACAGTGATGAATAAAACACTTTACCCAAGGTTGTTGTTCATCATGAGGCTTTTTCTAGATCGTTTTAACTAAATATATATCAGTTGATTTCTACATAAACTTTTCTACCAAAAATTGAACCTACTTCAAAAGCTACTGCAAAGTGAAAAATAATTTTTTTACAGAATAGTATAAAGAAATTAAATTAAGAGCGTAGTATTTATCATGCGTATTATTATATTTATGTAGATTAATTTGATTTTTTGAAGTCGGTGCCAGCCAAGCCAAGTTACACGTAATTTTCCAATAGACACGCATCCAAGTATCTACGAGTTTTTTTACGATTTAATATTTAGTTAAAATTTTAACTTTATTCTTTTACGATTTGCATTGGATAATTAATTTTAATTTTGAACTTGGCTTGGCTGGTACCGACTTCAGAAAATCAAACTAATCTACATAAATATAATAATACGCATGATAAATACTACGCTCTTAATTTAATTTCTTAATACTATTCTGTAAAAAAATTATTTTTCACTTTGCAGTAGCTTTTGAAGTCGGTTCAATTTTTGGTAGAAAAGTTTATTTTTCTCTTTTTAGTTAAAAGTTAACGATTTTTTGAAGTCAGTTAATAAAAATTATAATACGGGAAAAATCACTGTAAACCATACACGTATATCAGGAGTGGGGTTCGAACCCACGATCTCTTTCAAGAACCAGAAATCAAATCTGCTGTCTTACACCGCTCAGCCACCTGACTGCACTCCATTCGGCGAGCTTAGTCATCGTCCATGTTACTTTTAGTTTGCGAGAAATCACTAATTTTATTAGTTTTTACTTAATTACTAAAAAAGTACTGAACCAATTTCAATGAAATGGAAGAAGTACCAATGGAAGGGTAGCCACTTTCATTTAACACAAAAAGACAAATTAATCGGTTGGATAGTTTCGGAGTAATCGGTGAACATACATAGAAAAAAAAATACATTCGCGCCGAATTGATAACATCCTCTCCTTTTTTGAAGTCACTTAAAAAAATATATATCACGGATTTTTTTTTTTTTTTTTTTTTTTTTTTTTTGTATACTATACACATATGTCAGAAGTGAGATTCGAACCGACACTCTCTTTCAAAACCAGAGATTAAATCTGGTGCCTTAGACCGCTCGGCTGTCCGGACTTCATTC